>OY720640.1:71121013-71473056 GCA_963169105.1 Ceriagrion tenellum | reverse complement strand
TCACTGTGAAACGATTCGATACGGGACGGCTGTGAGTCGACATCATCCCACTTCTCAATGCGCTTGTATTTGAGGCCATTTAAAAGGCTCTACGACTGGCCCTTGAATTTAAACTATCATCCGCCCTGTCTCTCAGACTTTTCAAAGTTCTGCAGCCCACTGCTCAAAATCGTCACACTTCGCAGCGCCAGGAACATTTGCGAGAGATACATCGCCTCTTTGTGACTCATAAGTGCGAGTCACGATCGGCAAAGTGGAATCGATCAAGTGGCTCAAAAAGACACACCCCCCTCGCAGCTCAATGAGTCGACAACAGACGGGGAAGGAAATACATGAGTGGCTATCTCATTCCACACGCTAATGGAGGAAACATCGCCAAAAAAATGAAACTCGCGAGGAAGCGGCTCGGTCAATATTCTGTCTCACGGCAACTGTTTCGCTGTGTGTGTTATGCACACTCACATTGCTATCGCTTGTTTTCTTTTTTCCCCCCCGGTATTTATCTTTGGTTCCCGAGACCAATAATTCTTCTTTTCTTCCCGCCGAGCCTACCATGACTCGAGTCCACGCTTCGATGACCTCGGTGACAATGTTCCCGAGGCACGGCACGGCGGCGGGAAGTCCCAGCGGTGATTAAAGCAGACTGAACAGCAGCAGGACGCCCTGGGTGGGCAGAGGGCAATGATAGGCCGTCGGCCGTCGCATTGAACGGCACAGGGAACGATCTGAGCTTACCGCGATTGAATAAATTGAAATGGAAATTGGTTTTTATCGCTCGGTCATCTCAGCTTCCAAGCTATACAGAGGTGGCAAAACATGTGGCCGTCCAACAGATCCGGGCGTTATTTTGTGAAGGTTTGTCACTAGAAGAACACCTTACACACTCCTCCACAGAGTTTAATAATGAAATGGAAGTTCGTAATTTTCGCCCGGTCATATCAGCTTCCAAAACCGAATGGTTGCATAACATGGTGGTATTCCAATAAATACAGAGGTTATACAGAGGAAGTTCGTCATAATATGAACATTATTTGCACTTTTCTACGGAGGAAATTCGTTCCATGGCTCGGTTATCTCAGTCATGCAGAGGTGGCAAAACATGGTGGCCGTCCAACAGATCCAGGGGTCATGTAGTGAAAGTTAGTCTTTATAAGAACAACTTATACACTTCTCCACAGAGTTTAACTATTAAATGGAAGTTCGTTTTTTTTCGCTCGGTCATTTCAGCTTTCAAGACGTCGAATTGTAAAATTACATGGTGGCAGTCCAGCCAATACAGACACTACAGAGTGGAAATTGGTCATAATATGAACAACATTTGCAATTTAATACGGTGGAAACTCGTTTTTATGGCTTGGATACATCAGTCTCAAGCCGTATAGCGGTAGCAAAACAAGTGACAGTCCAACAGATCCAAGCATTATGAGTCTCTTCCTAATGCATCAGGCAGAGAGCAACGCAGTAAAATTTTGAAACAAAGTGTTTCCGTTGCTTGAGGCAATTTAATGAGTTTTTATCATGCAGTTACATGTGGTTTAATGAGTTTGCCGACTAAACAGGAATATTTTATACTATCTAAATATCGCTGTCCTTCCGAAAGGGAATATTGAAATTGATTGATGTAGAAAGAGGTAAATATTTTGTTAATATTGACTTAAGGTGTTTATGCATATAATATAAAGTGTTAACTGTTGATAAATTAAAAAATGGATAATTATAAGAGAACATTATTTTAAAAGAGTTTCAAATTCCATGTAAAAACACTCATTGTATGCTAAAAATCAATTCTCCTGTGTTGGAAACATATAGTTATTATAACTTATATGGTAAAAGGTTGGCAAAATATTATGTACCAAACACACTCAATTGTATACCCAATCATCTAATAGACCCAAAATGGATAGCAGAGGTAAAGAAAAAGTAGAAGCATGGTAATGTAATGAAATTTAAAATTTGTAATTAAAAACTTGTAATCTGTTATGCTCATATATCGATTAATTTGCTGAATGTAGCCAGATGAATTGTAACTAGACCATTGAAAATTGTTGTTCTATGCCATTTGAAATTAAAATTTGACATTTTTGCACATGCCGCTTTGTTAGCACGATTTGTGTAAGCTTCTGAAAAGCCATTTGGCTTAGATGGATCAAGTTTGTATATGAAATAAAGGAAGCAATTATTAAAAAGAGTGTGGCACAACGCATTTCCTTCCGAAACCTGGAGCTGGAGGCAGATGATAAAGATATATTTAGCGGATTAAATAGGAGATAAATACGGCTTCAGAAAAGTAGAACTGTAGAGAACCATATTGATCAGTACACAGATAATAAAAATCAGATGAATTGGGCACACCTTGAGGCACAATAAGTTTCGTAAAGAATACAATTGATGGAAATTTAGAGGGAGAAGTCCAAAGGATAAATAAAAGGACCAAATAAAGGGAAAAGTAGGCATATTTGTGGTGATAACTGGGAGTACGGGAACTACAATTAGATATGGAAGGATGGAGGGATATAGTTTACCATTCATAGGATTGAACGACCAATGAAAGAGACCTCATCCGCAGAACAAAATGTGTCGTTGGTATTGAAAAAGTTAAACACTTTAGAAAATACATTGGAGTTATAGGAGCGTTAATTTAGTTAGATTTAGCACTGATATATGGAAATACATAAGAATAATGATCAAGAAATGTATAAGACAAGTGATACGTGAGCTATGTAAAAAAAATGGAGGCTTGATGACTATATAAGCATATGTATGTCTTTTTCAACAGGAGGGTAAATGGCGGAGACCGGAGTAGTACACATTTATTTGGGTTTATTTTCGAGGTAGCAGCCACGATCTCCTTCATTTCCTTCGCTCACTTTCATCGGCGTGCCGGTGGGAGGAATGCCTATTCTTTCCAAAGAGTCGTTCACTCACCCGGATAACCGGCATTGCTGGCCGTGACTGACGCCCGCCAAGGCCGCGAGCCTGCAGTGCAAGGTAGCGAGCGAGCGAGCATGTCTCTCTGGGAATGGAGTGCCATGCCATGACCATTTTGTGCGACTCAGAGACTGGCAGCTGAGCATTGGCGAGTCTGGTCAATTCTAGCTAATAAGTGCAACGCAAATGAGGGTACTCTGTACCCTTATGGTCGCTGAGACGCGCTAGTAAGAATTTAACTGCCAATCAGTCACCCCATATCCTTGACCTTTTCTCCTCACGCAACATCTTTTCTTCCCAACTTAAACGCATTGTGTCCTCCTCTTCTTCCTTCCTCCCCCCACAAAATTGATTTTTTTTCTTTTTTCTTCTGTTGATTAATGTTCTTATTGTTTTTACTGTATATTTTTGCTTTATTTCTTAACTTATTTTTTGTGTATTTAAACCCATTGCAAAGGCCCTAGTTGCTGTTTTTGGCGTTTTAATAAATAAATAAATAAATAACTCTCAGTCAAGGTGACCAGAGCGTTAACCTTGGGTCATTAAGAGCGCATTTTAATAATTTTCTGAGTAATATCGCAAAGAAAAAAAACAAAAAAAGCTTTTTAGATCATATTTATTTGAAATGCACCTGTTTTCACCGCATAGGCAGTAGCAGAAATGATGCAAGGATTATTTTTGAACTGTCGTTCCTTAATTGTAAATAAGGATTATGAGGAAAAAAAATGAGTGAGTAGAAAAAATATCATTCTTTTATATGTGTAAATTTAATTTTTGAGGAATAAATTGTTTTTGAGAAACATATGCGGGGCTCTACTTTTTGGGAAACCCTTATGCAATGACATTGAAGAGCTGATACGTTTGAATAAATAGCCGATCTTTTCACCTTTATCAGTATTCTCTTGAAAAATTCAACTCGCCAGCCTGCTATTGGCCGTTGGTTTCCAAGAACTCGAATGCAAAATATCTATCGCATTTATAGCCTGTTTTCATACTGATAATGGAATACAATTCACTAATTGTAATAGATAATCCCCTCTTGCGCGATACGATTAAAATCATACAGAATCCTAAGCGATTCTCTTCACTGAAGTAGAAACCGTGTAAATGGGCCTGATCTTTCTGCACAATTCCCCGGGAGAAATATATCAATGCGCTTCACTTTTTCACCTGAGAAGTGCATTTGTGAAGTGTGCTTCGTCATTTATCCTTTCACTGCATTGTAGAAGCTTATAAACAAGGTCTCGAAATCATACTTCAGCGAAACCTCTAACAAGGGATTAAAACGTAAAACCATTTGAAGCACATCTCTAAGAACTCTGTAGGGAATGAAACCACTACAAACTACATGCATCTTACTGTGTTCTGGATTTACTTGTAAGGAAGGTGTATTTATGCTTTATCTGTAGCTTGTCGCGTCATTTGGTAACAAACTTCTTAATTTAATTTCGCTTTCGTGCGGTTATTAACAGGAGACGGTTGACTTGGTACAAGGGAATGCTTTGCTTTGAGAGACTCGAGATTCATTTTCAAGATTAATTAATATTCCAAGGCCGAAAATTCACGATCATACAGTATTCTACTCTCCATGAAGTCTCTCTTCGATGCCGTTATAGCCAATGCCTCAACGTGAGTCATCGATAGAGTACCGATAGTTCCTAATTAAAAATACCTTGCAGATCCAAGAAAAATAGGTATTTAAATCCAGTTTGTGAGAGGTCGTACTCATTTTTTCAACGTGATAGAATAGAATAAGTTTTATTATGTGCTGATTACCCCATAAGAACAACACAGGAAATGCATAACAAATTCTGTATTTAACGAAAAAAAGAACTCTGAATATACCTGGCCAACATCTCACCGTAATGAAAAGCAAGAATTTCACAGCCACAGATAGAAAAACACGAAATACAAAATGGATAATACAATATCAATCAGAGACTGATAAGAAACAAAAATAATTTCTCAAATCAACGTGCAAAACATAAAATACTATAATGTGATACAAGTTTAAGTTAGAGACATATATGTTCATCATAGTGATACTGAAATAGTTTTTCGATAAGAATAGAAAGAGAGGAAGAAAGATTTATAGATAACGGCAGGGAAATCCAAAGATTAGAACCAGAGATGAGAAAATATTTGAGGTAAGTATTATACCGAGGTATAAGGTAAGTGGGGTCAGTTCAAGTGGTTCTCAAAACAGACCTTGTACAACCAAGAGAAAAATGAATTTATTTAAAGTCAATTTGTAATATTTCGTACTCATTTTTTCAATATGGTAGAATAAAATAGAATTAGTTCGATGCGATAGAATAGAATTGAGACTGATTCGGGTTTAAGCATGGGAAGAGGATAGGATGGATATTTATTGCAAATTGAGAGTGAAGAGAAACAACCATTGTTACCGTTAACCATGTGTTTGTCGGGATAAAAATAAAAGAAACGACAACGTAGAATGAAAGCTTGTTGAAGACATGATAAAATGATCGAATCCACTTGCTGGTTTAGGCAAATGATTCCACCATTCGAGCTCTCTAGAAAGCTAAAACACAATATTTCCTCTCGGCGACTTTATAATTCAATGACTCAACGTGAGTGAGGAAATGTTGACGCAATGATTATAAGTAAATGTATTCCTTCACAGCAGGATAGCATCTTGATTCACAGTAACGACTGAAATTGACGTCGTGCAGGAAATTGGAATTCTGAATCGATCAGCCGTCATTGATTGGTTTCCGGCTTCCCGTGAGTTTCCTCATGCAATACCAGTGGTGTTTTGGCGGGCGAGCATGAAAAAAACGAATTTTGTTTCGACGTATCTTTCACATCATTGTCGTCCAGAAAGATAAACTGCTTTTTCATGGCGCTATCTGAGAACACAAAGAATCACTCAGTGTGACTAAGCCTTTTAAGATCATTCAATTTCCTAACGGTGATGTTAAATCAAGGCAAGATTAGATGTTGAGTCGGTGGCGAAATTAAGTGTCATGATCATTTGTGACTGATTCACATTGAATACGGATTAACTTTCATTTTCGTGGAAAAGGCAAACTCGAAAAGGTAAACTCGAATACATTTTTATAATTTTTTTGATTAGGTGCGGTTAACGGAAAAATAACTACAATATGTTCAAATAAAGCCAAAGCAACGGTAGAGAAAAGATGATAGGAGCTGTAATCGAGGGGCACAAACGTGCACATTGCAACATTTTCAATCAGGTTGGAAAAAAATTTAAAACTAAGCTTCATGTTATCACACTCGTTGATGCAGTGGAACTCATCCTACATAAGGAATGGCAATGATGCAAGAATAATATTTAAAAATTTTTCCACAATCAAAGCACGTTATGATATGAGCCATTGATGGTTTTAGGTGCGGAAATCGAAATCAATGCGATGAAAAACATAATAATAGTGGTAAATATATTCATTTCAAAGGTAAATTTTATAAAAAGATAGCAGATAAATAAGCACAAAAAATCCAGGGCTGGAAAAGCGCCAACTAACCTTGCTTCTCACCGAAAGCCGGCGTAACCTGGATTAAAAAAATAAGATTTGCGCTCTGAACGACTGATACTCTTCTGTACCATATTTTTTTCGACTATTCAATCTATAAATTCTCCGATAATAGTTATAAATTTGTATTCCAGGGCAATGCAGCACATAATTTAATAAGCTATGTGTGTATCAGAAAAAACTGCTCTCTGTTCAGGAATTATTTCTACATCGAAATGAAGACAGATATTCTAGTAGTTGTTGGAGAGTAAGTATCTCCAATATTATCTTCCGATATTTCCCCATATTTGTGCATAATTGGCTGAATCTATTCGAAAGTAATCACGACCGATTAAATACGGGCACAAATTTCATTTTTAGTCATGAATTTTATTCTGCTTACATCGAAAAGCATGGTGTATGTCACTCGTTCAATGATGACTGAGAGCTGGTCTTTAAATTCAGACAATTCCGTTCGTTAACACTAGAACCGCGGATGGAACATTTTGTCACATTACAAATTTTAATGAGCTATATCTTTCTTAAAATTTCTCGTAAATTATTGAGAATTTCATACTTTTAATCATTTATGAAGTAGTTCATGTTGTCAAATATCTTAGGTTTTTCAAATGTTAGGTTTCCTCGGCGTATTTGGTGAAGGAGGGTCTCTCAGGTATTCCTACAGGCAAGAGAATCGTCGGGGGATATGGATCCTCTAACCCTGTGGAACAACCGAGTGACCTCCCTTTACCTACCGAGAATTCAATACAGTTTCCTCTTTATTGTACATGTTGAATTACTAGTAAGCACTTGACTGAAGTGAAAATGTTTTCTATTAGACGCTATTTGCAGATATTTACACATTAGTTGCTATAAATGAGAAGCTATGCAAAAAAGTTTTAGCTTTGAGTCAGGCCATGTTAAAAATCTGAGCCATAAATTATTATTTGTATCTATATGAAAATAAAAATAATTTCACCTTCAACTGGAAACTATCATAATAAAATAAATCTTTGCTGAAGAAATGAGACAAGTAATATACTCAGGAATCGTCGGAACACCGATGGAACATTTTTGTCCCACCTGTGGTTTTAGGGGGTTCGAAAACCCCAGCGGCTCTAGTGTTAAATCCTTAGTATTTTTATCAAATAACCGCATAAATCTGTACCGTCTTGCCGTTTCCTTTCAATGCAAGCACAGTCAAATAGTAAAACTCTCGATGATGGGTCTACAATGCTGACTGACTCGGCCACAGTAATTTCCTCCTTGTTGCCCTATCCTCGCATAGCTACTTTGGTCCAAGTAACCGCATATTCCTTACTCCTTATATTCCTTCTTTAATGAATACCCTGCACCACTTTCACTTATGTCTTTCGCTGTCCTTCCCTTCTATTCACGCCTTTCAGTCCTCTATCGTAAAATCGGCTTTGTATTTCGACTGCCATCATTCTTTCGACTCATCCAAACAAACAAACCACTCTCCTTTCTTGCATACCCGTTGCCAGTGCACCTGTTTCGCATTCTTTCGTGCTCACTAATTCCTAAACATTACACCTCAGAAATTAACCCTTAATAGACGAGCAAGTCAAATTTATTACGTTTCAAAATCATTGAAATATCTACTGTCTAAAAGGCTTTTCGATTTAGTTGCTTTGCTAGACAGAATTGTGACACTTCGGATTAAGGTAATTTGAGCGATGTATCATTTTACCTTGAAATCAACAAATTTTGTCTCGTTTCAAAGAAAAATATATCACCTATCCAATGACACAAAAAATTCAACCCCTTACCGCACTAATTTCTGAGATATTTGCCAGAAAATACCAGCCCTTTAACATGGGAAATGGTACGTGTGTGCACTCCAGAGAGACCTCATTTAACAAATGAAGCATTTTCTACTCTTAGATCTCGTCAAAAATCAACAGTGTGTAGTTTATGTGTCTTCTCAACTATTTTTGAAAATTAATCATATTGTCACCGCAGTTAATTCTTCGAGATCACAATAAGCCTTTTGAGGGAGTTTCAAACGTACCGCGCGGAGAAAGAAGATGAGAGACTGAGTCAAGTTTAGGACTTATTTAGATATTTACTTTTGATTACTTAAAATTTCAGTCGTATAATGGTTATTAACTGCACCATTAGTAATGCAATATTTAATTCGTGTGTCTCACATGTGGTGAAATTAAAACGTATTATTCGAATATGGTCTCTATTATGATTAGGGATGTATCTCGCTCGCACTACCTTAAGTGCTCTTTCGGCGGTTTGTCAAATAATTTGAATAGATGAATGTGTGACGCTATTTACTGACGATGGCGTGCCTGGTGGATCTCTGAAATAAATAGTTTCAGCAGTTATACGAGGAAAAGGAGGAAAGGATACGAGGAACGTTTACATTACATTGTAATGATATCGCTTGTGATGTTAATTGCAATTGTTCAACTTTGGAACAGGTGGATAAATACTGTTACCTTGGTTGGTATTGTAATAGATGAACATTTTAAATTTCAACACCATATTCGTAAACTAAATAAAAAAATGAGAATTGTTGCGTATCAAATTTACATGCTCAAAGATATAGTACCTCCATCCATAAAGCTTTTGATGTGCAACGCAATGGTACAAAGTATTTTGAGATATGGAATAACAGTCTGGGGAATGGCTTCTAATACCATGCTGAACTCAATAATCAGGAACCAGACGAGAATATTAAAATTGGTTGATGAAGAGAGAGGTAAATATTGTGCTAATTCTGAATTAAATTATTTGTGTGGAAAATATAAAGTGTTAACCGCAGACCAATTAATAAAATGGGTAATTATATTGGAAAATTATAACAAAAAAGAGTATAAAATTCCATGTAAAAACACACATTGCATGTCGAAAAGAAATTCCCCTGTATTGGAAACGTACAGATATTGCAATTCATACGGTAAAAGGTTAGCAAAATACTATGTACCACACACTTTTAATTGCATGCCAAAACACCTTGAAGATATTAAAGGTATGGCAGTAGTGAAGAAAAAGGTACATGCCTGGTTACTTGATGAAATTAAACATTTTTGATTGGTTATGTTCTATATATTTGGCATGAATACCTGTATATTAAAAAATGTGGAATACCTAAATCTGGCTATGTTTTATGTTCTCAAGTTGTAATATTATAAATTGTTGTAACTTTTTTTTTGTTTTTTGTATACACCATTTTTTTTAATTTGCCGCATTGCATGTATGTGTGTTGGATCCTTCTGACAAGCCTTATGGGTTAGAGGGACCGTGTTTGTTTTCTTATAATTAAATAAAAAAATAAATAAATAAAAAAAATTGGGATGGTTTAAAAAAGGTACTTTATGAAGGTATTGTTGAATTATACCTTGAGTGAATATTGCTATGTATAGTATTATTTTAAATTAAATATAAATAGTAAAAATTTCGTCACATTTCACAATAAACGATATCATTATAATAAATTGCTTTTAAAAATGCTTAAATAGCACTTTTAACAAACTAATATAGTAGCAGTTTTTTTTTCATGCTGATGTTTCATAATTCTGTCCAAAAAGGGTTAAATAAATCTTATCAGAATTTGATTCCTCTGATTCCCTTCGACAAGAAAACGCACTTTTTTCAACAGAAATCCCAAAAAAAATAATCCGCAGCAATGGAAAAGATGGGAATGTGCCGCGATCCCTTCGGACTCTGGGATTATTTTCTCCTCCCTGCCTCGAAGAAGAGCGAGAGTGTCTTGCTCCTCTGACCTTGGAGGAGCTCGAAGGATTCCCACTCACAGAGCATAAAACGACGGTCACGCATTCCTTCACCGGAATAATCACACGTTCGAAGTTGATTCCCATTTCCATTGTCCTTGAAAATTCGTATTAACCGGGAAGTTCAAAGTTCTACACGAGGACTCTGAGCAAAGGCCGATTCGCGTTGTGCCAGAGTATTTGTCTGAAGTACACTGTTATTTGTCGTTTGGCGACCTACCATCTATCGTAGAATTAAGGTATTATGAGCAAGATTTTCTTTTAGTCATGATAGAGATCAAATTAAAATTTTAATTTCAAATTGAACCACCATTTAGTGGATCTTAGTTTGCGTCATTAATGTTAAATATGCTTCTTCACTTCGCGCCTATTTTTCTTTAAGTATTCTACCAGTAATGGTGGGTTTTGTTGAATTTCAGAGAATCTCCTCACGGTTTACTACTCTTTCAGGAGCCTATATTGCTCTAGTCTACTAAATACTCCAGCCACCTACTCTGCCGATCTCGAATTTTATTCAAAAGTTTTCATTCCTCGCCCTCCATCTCAAGCACTTCCTCGTTAGTCTTCCGCTCTGTCTACCTCACCTTCAACATCCTTCTCCACACCCATATCTCAAATGCCTCCATCTAGTTCTCGTCCTCCTAGGGAATTGCAATCTTTGGTAGGTGCTTTTGAAATGCGCTATATTCGGAATGAAGATAAACCATAAGAAAACAAAAGTTATGAGAGTCTCTAGGGCAAAGAAAGCGAAGCTAGACAATAAAGTTGGAGGACACAAACTCGATCAGGTTGAGCATTTTAATTACTTAGGTAGTACATTATAAGAAAACGGGCATAGTAGAAAAGACATACGGGAGAGAATAGCGCTAGATAAGGAGGCTTTTATTAATAGAAGGGAGATGATGATGGGCATCTCGGGTGAGGATGTGAAGAAAAGGCTGGTGAAGAGCTTGACATGGAGCGTAGCGTTGTATAACAGGCAGGAACGTGGACACTCAGAAAGGAGGACGAAAATAGGCTGGAGGCATTTGAGATGTGGGTGTGGAGAAGAATGGAGAAGGTGAGGTAGACAGAGAGGAAGACTAACGAGGATGTGCTTGAGATGGTGGGCGAGGAATGAAAACTTTTGAATAAAATTCGAGATCGGCAGAGTAGGTGGCTCGAGAATTTAATAAGGGGCGATGGGCTGCTCATATATGTGAAAGAGGGAAGGATGTTGGGCAAGCGGTGAAGAAGAAGAAAGAGAATAGATTTCACGGACGCGATGGAGAAGGGTAGATCGTATGCTGAGGCGAAAAATGAGGCAGAAAAATGGACCCACAGATAGGAGGACGAGAACAGGCTGGAGGCATTTGAGATATGGGTGTGGAGAAGGATGTTGAAGGTGAGGTATACAGAGAGGAAGACTAACGAGGAAGTGCTTGAGATGGAGGGCGAGGAATGAAAACTTTTGAATAAAATTCGAGATCGGCAGAGTAGAGGGCTGGAGTATTTAATAGACTAGTGCAATATAGGCTCCTGAAAGAGTAGTAAACCGTGAGGAGATTCTCTGACATTCAACATAACCCACCATTACTGGTAGAATGCTTAAAGAAAAATAGGCGTGAAGTGAAGAAGTATATTTAACATAAATGACGCATGAAAAAATATGTTTCAAACTACTGAAATTCTCAGTAACTAAATATACATCTACAAGGCGTTTACTTGTTTCATTTTTTAATGACGCTAACAACGCCTCCAGAAGATATGACTTTTTCCGGATTATTTAAAAATTACTGCGGTGTTAAGTTCATTTTTTAAACTGGTTATAACGCGTTAGAATAAACACTGTTAAATGTCTGATGAAATCGACGCGTCAGATATTCCTCAGTTTTTTAATGAAGTCTGTCAGGAGTTAATAACAGTATCATTTCTTATAGATTCCCATGGTATTTATTGGCAAATATTTTGAAAATATGTTAACAAGTGGCTCGAATATTCTTATCACTGGAGCTAGGGAATATTTTTGATTAAAATGAGGCCAAATTCATCGAATTGGAAGTGATATCCCGCTCGAGTAACCTTGAATGCAAGAGAGAAAAATATCATCTAGTAGTTTTACAGACACATAGCTATATCTCCTGGCGCAATTTCTTTCTTCCTCTCAGTCACTGCGTTTACCAATGGGTATGGGTATAACGAAAAAATGGGTATAATGGTAACTCGTAACTTTGTGATTCCATATATCTTTATTTGGAACGACCCAGGTTTCGACGTTAAACATCATCTTCAGGTGACTCAATCACCTTAAGATGACGTTCAGGTGACCTCATCAGCTGAAGATGACGTTGAACGTCGAAAACCGGGTCGTTCCAAATTAAGATACGTGGTATTACAAAGTTACGAGTTTACAAGACACCCATTTTTCCAATGTACTATGTTTTCACTCCTTGCAGCGAGCTCCAGTTTGCTTGTTCGACATTTGCTTACTATTAATCGTCGGTGTCGGGAAGGAAATGATGCTTACAAACATTTCAATAGAGGCGTAAATCAAGGCTATAATTTAATAATAAATCTCATACGTATAATAATTACCTACTTGACCTCGACAAATATCATCAGTATAATTTATCACGCGATTAGATTTCTGGAGCAAAACCGTTAAAATAAAGCACTTGTTCATCTACATCTTACCTAAGTACCTTAGGTAAGATGTATGCGAAAGATGGAAGAATAAATGAGGAGATAAAGAGACGTGTGGGTTAAATGCTCCATCTTACCTAAGTACCTTAAGTAAGATGTATGAGAAAGATGGACGAATAGATGAAGAGATAAAGAGACGTGCAAATGCTGGAAGGAAAGTGGTAGGTAGCATGTGGAGCATATCAAGGAATGAGTGTTTGTCTAAGAAAGCGAAAATCGCCGTGTACTAAAGCGTACTTCATCCCACTTTTCTATATGGTAGTGAAACATAGGTATGTCAGGATAGACATGAGAGTAGACTAAACGCCGTGGGTATGGGTTATCTGAGGAGTATTTGTGGAAAAAGTAGGATGGATAGGGTCAGGAATGAGTGGGTCATGAATGAATGTGGGTTAAATGCTCCAGTAATGGACGTGTATGAAAGGAGTGTGCTTCGTTGGTATGGCCATGTTGAGATAATGGATGAGAGTCGAATAACGAAACAGATAAATGTGAGTAGAATGAATGGTGTGAGAGATAGAGGTAGGCCGAGAAAGTTGTGGTTGAATGTAATTGAGGAAATTCTTAGGAGGAGGAATATGAGGAGTTTTAAAGAACAGGAGGGCGTGTATGAAACAGTGTATGGGGGTAAATGAGGCAAAAGAGGTTTGCAAGGATAGGTCAGTATGGAGGAAATAATTGAAGCAGAGTTAGGTGCACAATTATGTATTAATGAGTGAAACATTTTGACTGTGCCTACCCCGGAAGGGAACGGCGTGATGGGTATGTATGGGTATGTTCATCTACATATTTCCCGGCAAGCCACAAGGGTGTTTGGAGGGGATGAGTTATCATAAAAAATTCACCATAATATGCATTCAACTTTTACCAACATGCACTACATTATTGGTTTGCTATCGATGCTACAAAAACTATTGAATTAATCTATAATGTAACAACGTAAAAGAAATAAAAGTGTCATACAGGGAATATGCGAAACGTATTACACGTACCACGTGTCAGATAAAAAAACAAGCTTATATAAACGTGCAAACAAACTTATCAATGATCCACACCTCAGTCACTTCATTTTTTTAAATAATCTAACTACAGCCATAAAATACGGAAAGCATATTTATTGATACGGGAAGAGGATTTTCCGACTCATTGACAGCGCTAGTAAATTAACTCAATTAACATAAGCATCCTGAACCAACTTTCCTTGTCATTCCTTTGATGTACGGCTAACGGAACATTTATAGCGAGGTGTAATGCACTTAAATTCTCGTTTTTCCTGCAATTCTATTGAGCCAGCCGCTAGAGGCAGGAACATAATTTGACGCCGCAAGGGATCCAAAGGATAATCCTCGTTTAGGAAAAGCTGCCGCGGCATTAGAGCAAGTCCTTTGTGAAGCTAGCGCTATCACATACATCCACACTTTCTATTGTAGAAGCCTTTTATTGACACTCATGGTTCATCAAATTACTTCATCAACCCCATAAAACAGGGTTAGAAAATCATTTTCCATGTAAGCCTTGCGGAGGAGGTCTCAAAGGATTACGACGAGAGAAGAACTACTCTGAACAGCACGCTGTTAACAGTTTGCTTGCTATCCTCAAGCAATGAAAATTATTAAAATAAACCTTTGTCGAAAACGTGACGGGGCGCAAATTTTCGAAAAATTATCAATGCCGGTCAATATATTTCTAAATACAGAAAGAGTTTGTATGCACATATGTGATCAAATTTAAAATTAGGCATGTGAAAAAATACTAATTTTAATAAATTGCATATTGGAGAATATAATTTCATTTAAGGTAACTTGAGTGAGAAGTCATTTTTTATTGAGTGCAATCGATTTTCTCTCAGTCAAATGACAAATATCAAAATAGCTGACAATTTTCGCGCTATTTTAGAAATTTATGGCAAAAAAACCAACCGTTCAACATGGGTAATAGCTCAGGCATGTACTCCATAGGGACTTATATAAATAAATGAGGAATTACTAACACCTAAATCATGTAGGGCACCCTTCAGTAAAGTCAACCAACTATTTTCAGCAAAATCAATCAACATAGCTTAAATATTTTATTTGCAGAGCGGTGAGTTATGGAGCAGAAACATGGGCAGTCGGGAGGAAAGAGGAGACACATCTAGAGGGATTGGAAATGTCACTAGAGAGAGGAATGGAGAGATTAAAATGGAGTGATAGAGTGAGAATTGAGGAAGTGCTGGCAAGGATGAATAAGAGAAGGAATACATTGAGATCAATAAGAAAGAGGAACACATCCTCAGAAAAGATTTCCAGCTGAAAAGAATATTAGAAGGAAAGATCAAGAGAAAGAGAGGGAGAGGAAGACGAAGAAATAATATGTCGACTGATAGGTATTATGAATGGAAGGAGTTACGAAGAGCTGAGGAAGGAAGCACAGGATAGACGAACATGGAGGGAGTAGTTCAATTGAAACCTATCTGAGGGCAGATTCACCTTAGAAAAAGACCTTGTCAGAAATTTTATAGCGGCTGTGTAGTGTAATTTCTCAACTCTTCAAAATCCTGCTCCTCCATTTCATGGGATTTTGAAGGTTGTAGCCCATGTCCCAAGATCGGACACTACGCAGCGTCAGGAACTTTTGCGAGAGCTGTACATGGATTGCCTTTGTAACACGTTTAGATGGTTCTATTGGAGGAGTTGGAACTTGGAAGGCATTGGCGAGGAACATTTCCTGGGTTTTTAAAAAGTTCCGTAGCCCATGTCCCAAGATCGGACACTACGCAGCGTCAGGAACTTTTGCGAGAGCTGCACATGGATTGACTTTGTAACACATGTTAAGATGGCTCCATTGGAGAAGTTGACAGGCATTTGCCGGGAATAATTTATGGGGTTTTAAAAGTTCCTTAGCCTATGTCCCAAGATCGGCCACTACGCAGCGCCTGGAACTTTTGCGAGATCTGAACATGGACAATCTTTGTTACTCATATTCAGATGGTCTCATTGGGAAATTTAAAAGGCTACAGCGAGGAAAAGGTGACATCAAACGGCAGAGATAGTAATGGATTCTCCGAGACTCGAATCGAGAATTCTTCTTCATATACGTGGACTCTCGTGGGGAGGGATCGGGTGTCTGCCGGCGGACGGGGAAAGCGATTAGAAAGGGAACCCGTCGTCTCCCGGGCAACACCGGTGGGTCGGTGGTGGGCGTTCCGCGGCCGAAGGCTGGGGGTGGAGGCCGAGTGGGGGTGTGACATTAATTCACGGCGGCTCAGATGATGACGGGAGAAACCGATGAAAGTTTTCGTGCATGAGATTTTGCAAACGATTGCACGGAGCTCGCGGTTTACTGACATATTTGCTGTCCCTACGCTGCAGGCCTTTGAAATACTGGTGTGGAGGAGGATGGAGAAGGTGCGGTGTACAGAAAAGGCTGACAATCAAGGAAGTGCTTGTACGTAGGTATGGAGGGAGAGGAGATCAAATTTAGAGATCAGGATAGTGAATTGACCGTTGATCGAATTCATAGACGCTCCATAAATAAATCACATTCACGACGTGCCATGAAAACAGTTCCGTGGAGGATAGTTCAATAAAAAATCCCATTTCTCAACCTAAATAGAGGGAGAACCTCATCATTTGATTTGAAGGCACAGAAGGGGAATGCAGCATGAATTAAGGAACGTTAAATGACCATAGTATTGCAAAAAATTAGAAGGAGATTTGCGCTAGCGGAAGCGTTCAGCATGGAACATATAACGAGGACCATGAGTGACGGTATAAGGAAAGGGCTGGCAGAGAGAGTTAATTATTCCTCGCGCATTAAACTAAACGTCAATAATACTAAAGAGAGATCATTGGTGATGTATGAAGGGTGAATCTGAGAAATTTTAACAGTGCCTATGGAGCTACTTTGGTAGAAATTTGAAATTAAATTGGCGTATTGGCAAATAAGATAGGAGAATCGAGCTAGCAGAAGAGGTGTTCATCAATAAGAGGGAGCTGATGACGGAGTCGCCGAGAAAGGATATAAATAAAAGGCTGGCTAAGAGTTTAATATGGAGTGTAGCGATGTATGGTGCAGAAACGTGGGCCCTGAGAAAAGAAGACAAGAATTGGCTGGAAAGGTTTGAGATGTTGGTGTGGGACAGGATGGAGAAATTTCGGCGGACGGATTGAAAGACAAACATGGAAGTGTTTGTAAGATTTAAGGCTTTCCCGGCGAATGTTTATAATGTACATCTCTCAGACTTCCAACCGGGCGATGGTAGTTTGTGGTACCGACGTTTCGAAGGCGTAGTCTGCCATCGTCTTTATGGTGAATGTTTTTTCTAGAAGGGTGTCACTTATTATATACTCTGTGAATGGGCTATACTCGATTCTGATTGGTCCTCTATTCCCGCTCGTTTTCTTGTGAGTCTCATGAACACAACCTTGAGAATGGGCATAGGGTCAATTTCAAAGGGGCCGGGATCCTTTACCGCGCTCCTAGTTATTGGGACTGGATTGTGAAGGAGGCTGTGGAAATCAGTAACCACTGAGACAACATCAACAGAGACAGAGGTTTTCCGAAAAGCAATGCGTGGAACCCAATCATGAGACTCACAAGAAAAAGAGCGGGAGCTAAATGAAATGTAAAAATATGAGAAAATTTATCAGTAGTCAACTGGTGGACAATAATAGTGTTCAATCTTATCTTGAGTAATAAAAATACGTATTTATTCCAGCATATTTAAATTTTTAATGGGCCATGGCTTTGTTGCTATTTACGTTGCATGAAAAAATTTGATAAAACTAAATACCTAGTGTAAAGATGTTTTTTTCCATATAATAAATGTAAACAATAAAGTTGCTCAAAATGTTGAATCAAATAAAGGACTTAAATTTTTTACGTACTATTACCAAACGAAAATATGAATGATCAATATTTTACCAACTATTTCAATTATTTGAATACTTATTAATCGAGATACAAGGTGTCTAATTCGAGTATCGAGGAACTCACAGCAGATAAAGCAAAGGGAAGGGGAAACTTCGCATTTATCGGCACTGATATACAGGAGTACTCAGTAAACTTGCGTAAGCGCTTTCTCCTGAGGTGTGGTCGACGAGTCAATATTTGGTCAGTAAATGGATAAGAACTTCTATTCGAACGTTTTAAAGAGCATTGTTATGATGACTCAAGAGTTAAAGCATTCGTCCAATTACGTAAACCTTCCGATTCAACATTCTGTTGCCATTCGGGACTAACCCACTTTAAGTCAAGCCTAAACAATAGATAAATAAATAGCTTTCTCCTATGTTGCCACCCAATCTAGGTTTAATGCAACTGGCATGTTGTTTGGCTTAGTATAATCGACCAAATCTACACAGTTGGCGCAGAAATCGTGCGCAAAAGTTGAAACTTTGCCTTGGATGCTCTCATATCGTCGTCATCAGTTACCATCATTCCAGATATTTGATTGCTGAAGCCAATCCTCAGATCGGCGATAGCAGTTTTTCTAAAATGATAAAAGCTGAAGTACATGACTAATAAATCATTTATTAGGGAAACGGGGAGACCCATATTTATTAAGTAGTGACTATGTTATCCATCGCATATTTAGATCGACGAATAAAGATGAACGACGAACTCCGTTGTCAAAATTAAAAAAAGCAAGTTATACCATTTGTCGAACAAGTAAAAAATATATCAGAAATGCTATTCCTATATTTTTTTACCTTTTCGTAATGTCTTTGACAGCTAATCGGAAAGCATAGTCAGCAGTAGTCATCAATTTGAAGTCACGAATTCCTAGCTCTCGACTCCGCTCTCATACTCGCCTTCGGCTTCTCTGAAGCAAAATTTCATTTAACCTCACACGCCAAAGCTAGCTTATAAATAACTAGACCTGACTTCACATTTTCCCGAATTGGGACCCCGGAAATGCAATAAATTATGATAGGAATTGATGCAACACATTACTGAAAGGGATATTAATGTGTAAACTTCATTTATATTGCAATTTCTTTCTTACCAACTAAGGTGCATATACCATTGACTCAGGGAAGTACTGACACACGCATGCAATAAGGCATCTGTAAAAATACACCAGGCAACAAAGAACAATATTTTCAATTCCGGGAAAAATACCTCAGACATAACTTGAGACCAAGTATAAAACTACAGTCCTCGCAAAAAAGTTGAAATACCTGCTCGAATGTGAGATATTGTGTACTCAAACACTAATATATTGCATTAAAATGAAACAAATGGAAGTCCAAATGTTCGTATTTTCAAAAGGACTCTAAAAAATATAATTTTATAATATTCAAATGGAAGTTCAGGCATCGTCTTTGGAGCCGAAAAAACTATCTTAACATTTTTCTCGGTAATTGCAGGAAAATTAGGCATTATAGTTTCAAGGCAGGTTTATAGAAATGCGGAAAGTATCAATTTGAATAGATATAAGCTAGATAATCTATGATGTTACGCAATAGCTTGTTTGTTCATTTACTTAGGGAGCACTCTTTATGATCAATTGTGTGGGTCACTGACAACCGCTCTTGCGCAAGGATATTGTCTTCCTCGACCTTCTTGCAGCGCGGACAACTTCAACAAGGAAGCGAGTAAGAGGTCGCAGTTGTCAACTTCGAGTGAGATGAGGACTAGATAAGACTGAAATCACAAGTTTGACAAGAAAAAAGAGACCTGAGAACGACGAAAGCTACTGTAGTGGTAGTCGCAGCGGGTCGAAGTCTGTCAGTCGCTTTATTCCAGCAAGGCTTTCCCAATCGCCACGCAATACAATTCTTCGGAGACCGGAGAACTTGTAAAAAGTAAACTCCGAGCGACTAGTTGGACCATGAAGAGCACACTCATCATGAACCGCAGCTTGTTGGTGAAGAAAAAAGATTCCCGTCAAATCTGACCTTGAACTTGCTCCGCACCTGCTCCCGTGACTTCTGTAGCCTTGGGAACACTGCTGACTACCATCGCAAAAATTCGCCTGTTTCCGGGTAGCGCCCGCAGACTGGCACGTTGGGGTAATATATTTCCTGAGGACTGGATTTCGGTCGGCTCTATCAAGTATTAATTCGGTACCTTCTACGTTTTCGTTGTGCCTTTGACTGCTATTGGGTGAACATTGTCATCAGTAGTCATCAATTCAAAGGAGGCTTCAACAATGTTTTTTATTTGACTTTTCACGCAATGTTCCACCTCTCGCGAGAGAGAAGTTTGCGTACATCTACTGGAGTAGTATTTGCATAAATGCCTCAGTCTGCAAAAATATAACTCCACTGTTACCTAGCTTTCTATTGTCTATGCGCGTAATCATACTCCATTCATCTACCTCCTCGCTTGTGGAGCATGTTTTGAATATGTTATGAAAGTTTGATGCATAGTATTTTTTGCCGGGCGTTCAAAATATTTCGCTAGAGCCTAGGTAGTATGGTAGGAGCTATCATAGGTATAAGGTTAAGGAAATAGACTGTAGAACAGATAACGTTAAATATGCCATTTTTTACACGCACAATAAGGGACCATAATAGTTGCGATAGATCAGTTCTAGCACTCAGATCAGCTTGAACGGTGTTTCGTAGATGTAGATGAAATTTCAGGTATTCATGGTATAATTAATCCTCTAATTTACCTTACTGAGGGCTTTGTCTCCTCTTTCATCCAGAAAACGCAGCAATGAAAGCATGTCTGTCACTTAAAAACATGAGAATGGCATAAAAAAATCTATTTTTGAGAAAAAAAAGCAAAAAAATCCGCGCTAATTGAATTTTACGGTTAATCGTGACACGGCAATATAACGGTTTCAACTGTTAAGGTTAAATGTGGTAGATCTTCCTCACTTTCTTATTCATTAGGAGAAAAGCATTTTTTCCCTTCGATGCTGAAGAGTGTATTTCAAAGCTTAATCAGTAAGTAAAATTTGTATAATGCACTATATATTGCCTTGGAATAATTGCGAGCGTGAATAAAATCTCGGAGAAAATGAGAAGACATTAATCCTCTATCACTCTGAGTGACATGGAGGCAACACACAGAAGATTTTTTTATGCCTCTCATTAGGTTTCTTTGCGTCTATTTGCCTTTGTGACATCAAATTTCACAGCTAGGCAACGAAAACATCTCTCATTCGTAACTTTTAGTTCCTGATTCTCTCACGAGTGGGGTAACATGTGAAACGACAGCGCATGGTAGACAAAATAGTCGGTGTATAGAGGGTTAACTTCATAACTGTGTATGTCTTCTTGTAATTAAAGTGGCTTCGCAAAGATCCTCGTAACTTTACCAGTCGCCAGCAGGATGTAGCCGCGATAATGAATTGCAAACATTGCAAAGAATACGCTTATATGACAAAAATTGGTGGACACAATTATATTTTGTTTGATATCGATGGGAAAGAATTGCGATAGAAAAGGTTAGAGATGAAAATATTTGGTAATTTGGTGACTATTCAATAGCTGTAGGTTAAAATACTGTTAAATTATTATTTGAGTTCGCCATTATTTTGCCAGAGTGAGTTAAATCAAATATTTTCAAGCGTTTTCTTTGTTATCTGTATAGTTTATTTTCTATTTAGATTTATTTAATTGAATAATTGGCATTAATGTTATTTTTGTTAACTTTGTTCATTCATTTTGCCATTAAATTACCTTTTTAGTTAATTATTAATGAGTTGAATCAAAGATGATTAAGAGCTTCAGCTTTTTTTTGGAATATAGTTCCAAAAATTTTCACAAATGTTCGTTTCACACGTTCTCAGGACCAAGTTTTCACATGCATTTACACGCTACAATCGAATGGATTAACTTCGCAAGTAGGGAAATGAACATCTACCTATTTGTCTTTAATTGAAATCCTTATTAATGCCGAACATTTTGTGAGTAGATAGCTGTGTAGGGTGTCGTGCGCGCCAACGGAAGAGGCAAGCCTCAGCGGTGGTCATCCCACGAAATCCTTGCATTACAGAGTCATCTAAGGATACAAGGACCTCGAGAGGTATGAAGAAAATAAAGAAGAGAAGGAGGAGAGTATCGATCATCTGACTATAGACGGAGATTTAATTTATCAGAGATTATGAGATTATAGTCACAAAATTTGTCATGCTACCTAAAACAACCCCTTATATTCTATTTCTGGTCTTTAAATGGGTGTAAAAATATATGTAAGAAAAAATATGTTCTATAAAGCATGAATTTAACAACCGTTACATATTGATCCGCTGAATGCCAACCGAGAGCAATTTGGATGCATACGGCTAAATTATCCCTGAGATAGATTGTGCGTCAATTACAACTCCTACTTATGACCTGTATTCACGCAGTTGTTCTTTTGAAACTAAATTTATCTATAACATACTGTTGTTTGCTCAAAGAAGTCCCTCGTATTTGAAGGTATCTGGAAAAAGCCTATAAATTTTCTTTGGAGCCAAGAAAGATTTACCGAGGCATAAAAAGTCCTTGTACTTTTCCTGCCCAGTCATTCATTCCTCTTGGCTTTTTTTCTCCATGAATAACGAAAAGTCGTCGTTTATTTTTTCGAACATGGCGACAGTTTTTGTATAAAAATAGGCCCCCACACCGTATAATAAAGGAGCGGAAATTGTTCCAATTCTTTTGTGTGCCCGCGTTAATTTAAGTTTACGAAGAAAATGATCGGGGGAACGATTCGGTGTGTTCCCCGTCTGGAAGGAGGTGGGGGGAGGGGAGTTGAGAGACTCCCATCCGAGGCATAATGGCGTGAAAGCATAGAGAGGCTCTGCTGAGTCATAAGGAAGGCACCTGCGAGATAAGTTCTTTTTTTCATAATACCTTCCCTCTCCTTTAATCCAAAGCAAGGCTTCCGGGCGGGAATCCACTCCCGCCGTTTCTCGGTAAAATTCCCGAATCAAGGAATATTGGCCGAGAAAAAAATCTCTCGGACCACATAATAATTAAATTCAGTATTCTTCAAATCAACCATATTAATTTGAAGACCTTAGGGTAGCTTCGGAGTTAACTACTCGAGTTTACATCTACATTTACATGATACCCTGCGAGCCACCACCAGGGTGTGTGGCAGGGGGTGAAGATCACCAAACATGCACTATTGCCATGCGACTAGTATATTTAAATGAGACATGCTAGAAAATAGGGTCACATGGAGCTAGATGGTTAGTATCTACATAATAAGGAAGGGATTATTGGTTGTAATTACATGCATCATGCACTACAGACTACTCTAACTATATTTCACCTACCTATCCCTTTGCTACGCTGCCTATTGTTCTCTCTTATAGTACGAGGGAAAAATGACATTTTAAATCTATCGGTGCGACAATCTATCTCTCTAATCTTGTTAATCAGATCAAACCTAGCATAATACGCAGGAGTTCTCAATATATATCTATCGTCATCTGTGAACAACTCTGTTTAGAATTTACTTAAAAGGTTTAACCTAAATTTTAACCTGCGTTCTGATAGTAATTCCCATCCTAGTTCTTCTATTAAATTCGTAACACTTATACAATTATCATAACGGCCTTTAACAAACCTAGCAGATCTCCTTTGCACGCGCTCTAATTCTTTTATCATAGACTATTATAGCGGATATCTCCAGGCTAACGTTTTGGAATTTAAGGGTTCAATCCTAAGGGCTATTCATTTATTGGACGTTCAATCCTAAGACTGGTTGACTGCGGCCATCCACCATTCCCTATCTATTGCTAGTTCCTTTACCTCCTGGTATCTCTTCCTATGTGCTTGCCTCTGTATTTGGTTTATGAACTGATTCTTGGGTCTTCCTCTGGGGACTTTCCCCTCTATTTTACCTCCAATTATGTTAGGGCTAATAGACCTAATTACCAAAGGGCTAATTAAGTACATAAATCTCAACATTCAAGTTTGTAAAATGCCCCTGGGAGGACAGATAGAAAACAGACTGAAATCGTGATCGTAGTTTTTATTTTGTGTGTGTATCACGGATACAAGTCATACTCTTGGGTGTTTTACATCCATCTTCAACGCTAACCTTATTACCAATATTCGTCCTGACATGGCGTGTACGCGCTCATCACTCTTTTCGATGTAGGTACAGTCAAAAAAGTTTAATTTTTGGTGGTAGGCCTATAAAGCGGTCTCTGCTTTGGTGATACGATCCGTACAGCCCTTATCTTGTATACCTTATTTCCTCAAGTTACATTCATACTATTTCATTCATGTCCTTCTGTATTAAACAATTTGGAATTCCTTCATTTAAGACTGACAAGGATTCCGAATTATGATCCCTCTGTGATAATAATATGAAAATTTTTTATGATCAGTGACTGGTATTTTATCACACTTGATAGCCGATCTTTATGTATCTTGATTAACCCTGAAGCTGAATTTACTCCAAAACGATGGCAAAGAATAGTAGAAATTTTTAACTTCGGTCCTAACCTGGAGACTAAATAAGAGTCGAAAAAATTATATCATTCACTTTTGAAGAAAATCTCAAGTAAGATTTGAGGAAAGCTATAATTGTATCATCTATCAGAGGTAAAAAATCCAGTGTTAAAATCTAATTGCCTACGTAAAACCAATTGAGCGAAGTTTAGGAACAGCCGACTCGTTATTCTTCGAATTGCGTTAAGCTTTCACTGGAGCCCCTGCGCCTCCATGCAAGAATGTGATAAACCTTCGGCCATTTTTTAGGTCGGTATCAAAATTACCTAAGCTTTAAAATGACGTCATAGTCTAAATATATCACGATAGTAAAAAAGGCGGGATTTACTCAAGTTTCTGACCTAACACCCTCGATTTTCGATATGTGGAAATTCCAAGTTCTTCATTTAAATACGGCCCCTGGTCACGTTTTCCGGTTTCTCCGCTACATTCATGGTTTTCCTGTTAATTAATATTAGCTTTCACCGTTATTTTTACTGATGATAAATGAAAATCATACAAAAAAGGTAACTTCAGTTAATGGAAGCGGAAGGGTGGATTAAGTCGGCCCATAAGTGTCACAACCGGTCGGACGGCTCAGGGTTGATGGGCAGGGGTGGATTAAGGGGACTTTAACTGGTGGAAGGCGAACACCACCCATCATAATTGCTGGTAAGGTAAAACAAAAATGGTAATCATAAGGCACTCCACGTCCCCTAGATCGCCGAATAGTAGCAATCCCCCCCTCTCCATCAACCTCTAAACAAATATCTATTCCTCCCATGATGCAGGACCAGGTAAATATCTGATAACATAAAACTACAGAAATCTCAAAGCACGATCTGTAAGCCTCTTAACAGGATCGTTCTGGTGAGAATAGTCCAAGTTTAGCCAAAAAAACCCTGTGAATGAAGAATATACCGGGCACAGAATCTTCGAAGGAGAATTTGAAATAACGATGATTTAAGGAATATCCAATGATTCTCGGGAAATACGATTTCTCGGTTTCGCGTTCTGAGATCGTAAAGAGAACCATGACGTACTATTACGTCATGGTTGTCTTACGCTGGTGCTGATGACGTGATATCACGTCAAGGGTACTGTGAGCGTTCCAACTTTCACTAGGCCTCCTAGTGAATGATGGAACACTCACGGTACCCACGACGTGATATCACGTCATGCCGCGCTCAAAGGGTTAATACCCTTGATGAGACGATAAGTTTGCTAGTGTGTCTGGACTGTTAGAAGAATTAGGGTGGGAATCGCTATCACAGCGTAGATTAAATTATAGGCTTAAACTCCTAACTAAATTTCAGGAAAATTATTTCTCTGACGACGTAAAAAACATACTATTAACCCCCTCGTACTACGGCAGATTAGACCGCGCCAATAAGGTTAGAGAGCTAGATTGTAGAACCGATAGGTATAAAATGTCATTTTTTCCGCGTACCATTCGGGACCATAACAGCTGTGATCGTCGTCATGATTATTGCGATTAGTGATATTAGCTAGTCTATAGATCTTTCTCTTTATATACTCTACGTTCTTATTTAAGCATGATGTAAATATTGATGTTCTTATTTATGCATGATATTTTGAATATGTAGTAGTAGTCTTTGTATCTCCTGCATGTTGGAACGATTGAAGATTGAATGTTTCTTGGTCATTAGATTTTGAATTGGCGCGTTGCATGTGTGGTACGCAGGTTTTAATATAATTTCGGTGTTATGCCATATCATTCATGCATGCCTGGTATGGAATCACCCCCTGCCACACGCCCTTAGGGTGGCTTGCAGGATATGACGTAGATGTAGATGTAGATGTACCTCATCTCGTAGTTGAAAGGCAGAGAGATCGAGAGAGAGACGCCTGGAGAAACAATGTTGGAGGTGATGTTCAAACAATACTCCTGATTACTGGGAAAGGACAAGTAATTGAAGAAGTTACCGGGCACAGGATCTTAGAAGATGAAGTCGAAATAAAGATGATGACTAGCAGGCAACTAGTCTGCTCACTCCGTGAGAAGGGGTGTGTACCCGCCCCAGAGCTGATAGCTCTGGGGCTCTAGGGGTAAGTGTCCTAGTCTAAAAATAGCTCCTTGGTGAAAATGTTTATTTTATTTACTGTTCTCCTTTGTTGTTTTTAAAGCCATTTGAATAGGAGAGCACTGTGGGTGTCTATTGTTTCAGCCTTTACACTATTCCACTCTTCCACTCTCCCTTATGTCCTTTCTCCCTTGTCACTGTGTTTCCCAGCATCTGGTTGTTGCAACCACAACCCAAAAATGATCCGTTTCATCTCCAAATAACTTGCACCTTTGCACGGATGGTAACCTAAAACACGTCCAAACAGCCGCTCTTTTGGATCTTATTTAAACTAACTAAATACACTCTTTTTAATTCATGTCTACACATGTCTAGCACGGCTGGTGACCTAACACCCCCTGCCATACACCCAAGCTATAAAAATCCAAAACTACTACCAAATCATGAAGACAGAGATTCCACATTCAACGCACCTCAAACTTCTAGCTCAAAAATTGACAGAGACAGAAACAAAACGGATACAGAATGACTGTCACGCTACATAGTTAATTCATGTATAGATAATGGGAATATCTAGAATTCTCAGGAAATACGATTTTTTCAGGCTTCGAATCCCGAGAGTTCAATAATTTCGGGAATTTGAAACCCTGGTCCCAAGGCGCAGTGGATTGTGAGAGATAGAAGCCGGCGAGAACAATGGCGGAGGCGATTAGGTACAATTAGGACGAGTCGTTGTAGGAGCTGTGTTTGAGGGAACACGTGAGGAAGCGGGGGAAGTGGCCGATCGGACAAAGGGGAGGAGGTTAGCTATGGAGGATGAGTGGGGGCGGAGGGGCAGGGGGGCAATTTAGGGGGAGAGGAGTCGGGGGCGGTTGGGGGAGTGGAGAGGAGGGTGGGGGGCGGTGAGAAAAAAGGCCGGAGAAAGGAGGAAGTTTTAAATTGAGGCCTTGGCGTAGAAAGGGAAATTGATTTCCGGTGTGACTCCGGAACAATCGACATTCGTGCGTTCCGAATGAACCGCAATTGGTCATTAGCGAGCGAGCAATTACGTCTGCGTTTGCTGTAAATCTTGTTAAGCGAGCTGCGGTAGTCTACAATTCGTTTGCATGATGGGCACAGATTGTTTTTTCCTATGTCGTGATGACTGTCGCATTTTATAGCGAATCTGAGGGCACTTGCGACGGAAATTTCAACGAATAAATTGATTAAAACCTATGAGCCGTACTGTACATTTCGGCTCCCTACAGAAGCAGCCCTATGAAAGCTTCCATAAAAGTTATAGAGATGAGATGCTTATTTAATTAAAAAAATGTTTGGCATGAATTAAGATTTAAAACTGCGGTCACTTACGAAGGAAGAGTCGAAGAATAAATTTGTTTAAACCTATGAGCCGTACTGTACATTTCGGCTCCCTACAGAAGCAGCCCTATGAAAGCTTCCATAAAAGTTATAGAGATGAGATACTTGTTTCAGTAAAACAATGTTCGGCATTATGAGGAGTGCAATCAAAGACTAAATCGTAAATACTCATTTTATAATTTAAGAAATGTAGGTAACAGGTAGGTAGGTGAAATGTAGGTGTATCTTATAACTATTGATTACATAACTAAATTTTCTTACAACCGGCCATAAGAGAGAAACATTTCTTCTAACAATTGCGCTAATGAATTGAAAACTCGTAAAGATGAGATCACATTGATCATAACACTTATATGTTAAAGCTATGGTGATAAAAAAAATAATTGTGTAAATGGTACCCAGTTGATTATAATTTTCCATATTTACCAGGTGAAGCATGAAGTTTCTTCGGTCTATGTTTATCTGACAGTTCCTTCCCAAATCAACAATATATTCATCAACTAAAAAATACGACGTAGAAGTTACTATGAAAGTGATTCACAAAGATTCCATGTGAAAGAGTCGGGGTGACATAATTCAGTTATGATACAACTATTAGTTTCCATTATACTACTTCAAGACCTAAGAGTACAAAATAACGTTTCCCTTAACTCACACGTCACGAAAACCCATCTATTCTGAGGTCTAACACATAAAAAGTTGCGATCCCAATACTCATGCCCTTAAGAAAGGCTATCACTTATCTTCCCAAAATCACAAGCTCAGAAAAAGGGTTTTATATACTTTCACAATGTGAATTGCCACTTTTCTGAATATGTTGATTAGGTGATATTGTAATGTACATTTATGAAAGCAGTTTTCCCAGTTGGTTTGGTCGTATAGAGAGAATTGGAGAGGGTAGACTTACGATAGAATAGAATAGAAATATAAAACAATTTTATTGTCCTGGGACAAAGTCCCTTAGGACATTGAATTAGTTTACATGCCTTCATGAGGAGTAGAATACAAAGACAAAATACAAAGCCTTACAAAAAAAGGAAAACAAACACAGAACTTTCACGTCAACAGAGAGATATAAAATGAGCGAGGTAAATGAAAATGAAAAAACAGTCTCAATATCAATGATCGAAATAGTATGTTAAAACAAAAATGTACAATCTTTAATATCTATTAATAAGAAAAAATGATAAGCAAACAAACGAATATTTTATAAGACAGAAAAAACAGCAAATGATTATAGTGAACAAGTAACATGTAACAATATCACCTCATATCATTTTGTCTTCTCATATAGATGCGAGAAAACATTTGGGAGAGAAAAAGTCAGCCATACTCCTTTGAAATTGTGAGACATTCCAAGAAAATTTAATACTATCAGGCAACGAGTTCCATAATTTAAAGGATGAGATGTGGAAAGTATTTTCATATTTTGTTGTGCGGTATTTGGGGATGTAAAATGTTTTTGTTATACGGGTCGATCTCTTGTTAGTTTGGGCATTAAAAATCAAGTTTTCACATAAATAAGAAGGGGTTTTCGAGTTCAGTAATTTGAATAACATTAAGGCCTTTTGAATTGTTCTTCTCTGATTCAATTTTAACCAACCCAGCTTTGCGTAATAGGGAGATACGTGCTCGTTGAAACGAATGTTAAAAATGAAGCGCCTACATGAATTTTGCAGTCTTTGTAATTTAACGCTTAATTCATTTCAATCAAAAATAACGCAAAAAAACGGTAGGGATATATTATAATAAATTGAATGGTGTGAAAGGAATGGGCATCCAGAAAATGCCATGAGTGAATGTGATGGAGGAGACTTTAGACAGGAACAGTAACAGTCTTAAGTATATGTGGGCGTACATGTAACAATGTAGAAATGTCAGAGAATCGGAAGAGGTATGTTTTCACATATTTGTACCTGGTTTGTAGTCCTATAATCTTTGAGAACAGCAGTTGAGCATTGTAGGACATTGCGGAGGAAATTATAAAAAGGGAAAGAGACAGTTTTCCGGGTCTATCTACGTTAGTTCGCCGACTTTACCATTCCCGAAAGGGAATAGCGTATTGGCCAAGCTTATGTGAGTTTGAGTGAATATATATTTGGAAGCAGTTGAAGTGCGATAACGATGGCCCCAAAATCATAAGCTAATTCAAACAATTGTTTTCATTTGAAAATATTGAGACACGTTCAGCATTGACGTATAACAGTGAAGCAAATTCACATATAAATAACTACACAGCGAAACTTTAATGCTGCTAAAATCTCATCAGTATATTTCAGCTTCAACTGTAAATTAGGGTACATTTAATTTTGAATTGTCTAAGTTAAGAAGTGTTTTTTTTCACTATACACAGGTGTAACATTTTGCTAAGTACCTTGTACAGAGGCAAAAACGTAGATATATATTTTCGATACTTTACGCGTGAAAATTCAATAAAATGGTCAAAAAAAGTCCACAAGAACATTATTTTGTCATAAATCCTCATGAAATTGTTAATAGCGTCAGAAACCTGTTATAATAAGGAAAGAATGGTAGTCTAGAGTGTTATTACCCTGGATCTGAGCCCCGATTAAAAAATATATATAATATACCAATTAACTTCATAGTCAGCGAAAGAGTTAAACGTACTATTCTTGAAATTAATACGGAAATTTAATGCTGCCTCAAAGAAGGTCTGAACAGATTTGCACGTTTAAAACTTATGTGAGACTTTGAAGAGCAATTTATGCTAAATTTTGAGACCTACTCAATTTCCATGAGCATATTTATCATCCTCATAAAAATATATTTCTGTATTTATAAAATATTCGGAAACTTTGCGGGGGATACTTTCGCAGTCAACTCCGAAACGTAATTATTATATAAGTGTTTGATATAAGCTTATATTACATCTACAGCTACATCTACGTAATACCCTGCGAGCCACCACGATGGTGCGTGGCAGGGGGTGAAGATCAACAAACATGCACTATTGACATGCAACTAGGATATTTAATGAGGACATGCTAGATAATAGGGTCACATGGAGCTAGGTGGTTAGTATCTACATAAAAAGGAAGGGATTATTGGTTGTTATTACATGCATAATGCACTACAGACTACTCTAACTATATTTCACCTACCTATCCCTTTGCTACGCTGCCTATTGTTCTCTGTTATAGTACGCGGGAAAAATGACATTTTAATTCTATCGGTACGACAATCTATCTCTCTAATCTTGTTAATCTGATCAAACCTAGCATATTACGAAGGGGTTCTTAATATATATCTAACGTCATCTGTGAACAAATCGGTTTCGAATTTACTTAAAAGGTTTAACCCTGACTTTAACCTGCGTTCTGATAGTAATTCCCATCCTAGTTCTTCTATTAAATTCGTAACACTTATACAATAATCATAACGGCCTTTAACAAATCTAGCGGATCTCCTTTGCACACGCTCTAATTCTTTCATCAAACCTTCCTCGTACGGATCCCTTATACTAGCGGCATATTCTAAGATATTCTAGATAATAGGGTCACATGCAGCTATATGGTTAGTATCTACATAATAAGAAAGGGATTATTGGTTCACATGAACACATATTAGTTAGAATATTAATATTAATCAAGAAAGCTATATTGAAAATGCAGAAAAATCTTTCATTTCTTCGACTATGGCTTGCCAGCTTTACATCTACATCTACATCTACGTCATACCCTGCAAGCCACCCAAAGGGTGTGTGGCAGGGGGTGCTTTCGCACCAGGCATGCATGAATGATATGGTAGAACACCGACATTACATTAAAAACCCGCGTACCACACATGCAAAGCGCCAATTACAAATCTAATACCCAAGAAACATTGTATCTCCAATCGTTCTAACATGCAAGGGATACAAAGACTACTACTACAGATTCAAAATATCATGCATAAATAAGAACATCATTATTTATATCATGCATAAATAAGAAAGAGGAGAATATAATGAGAAAGATTAACTGCCTGCCTATTGTCAATACTCGAACTATTCATGACGACGATCACAGCTGTTATGGTCCCGAATGGTACGCGGAAAAAATGACATTTTATACCTATCGGTTCTACAATCTAGCTCTCTAATTTTATTGGCGCGATCTAATCTGCCGTAGTACGAAGGGGTTAATAGTATGTTTTTTACGTCGTCAGTAAAGTCGTCTTTAGTGATGGTTGGTGCGTGGGAGTCGTTCCATGTGGCTTAAGTTTTAGCGACATTGTCGGCGACGCATCTGCAGAGCTGACTATGCGGAAATATGCTTGAATCACATTTTTCCCTTCCTGGAAATATATTACGAAAGCCTCTCAGCTGCACATCCGAAGCGAAGAATTTTAAGTGCTCCACAGAAAAAGAATGGCATCGTTCAAAGATATTCACATCGAAAGCCAATAATTTCATTGAAGATGGTGAGATCCAATGGAAGACGAGTGTTATAGAAACAAGTTTTGAGTACTTAGAGAGACATGACTCAATGATTACGAACGAGAATTTGACTGAGAGCAATTTATCGTAAATATCAAAATTCTTATGCCCCCGACCTGTCCATTAGTTTTCCTATCTACGTGGTTCTTGAAGGCATTTTGTTTATGAATAAATTTGCGTACGTGTTCTCATGAGTAATATATAGGTAAAATAGTAAAAACATTCCTCAAACCGAATTTTTATTCTGGCAGTCCAATACTAAGTTATCTGGTAGCCACGGGCATGTGTCACATATCTAATACTGATTCAATTATCCATGCAGTTACCGTACAAGTTTCTTGTCATCTCGAAACAAAAAAAGTTTTCATTGCAATAATTGTTTATAACATATATCAAAGGATTATGGCGAGGCCAATACTGGAAAACAGACATTTACAATAAATTTCGCTTTAACTTTGAATGTTTCTGCACCGAAAACAATAGTTCAAGTATGCTTTAACTATTGAAAATTACATGCCTGCATTTACACTGTTGCCCTGATAGGTGATTTTCAATTTTAAAAATATCCATCCAATTTAAATGTTGTCAAAGAAGTTTTTATGCAAAAATATTAAAATGTGCACTCAAGTATTCAAGATTACTGCTCCAGCCACATTAAGATAACGCGATTAACCCAGCGACTCAATCGGCGAAAAATATATCCATTAGTAAGCCATCAATCACCTTGCATTATGGTGGAGACATTTCTAGTCACCAATTTTCTAAAGCCAGTTATGTTGATTTATGATTCAAATGCATAACGAAGCAGATCCTCTCTGCTCTAGTAACGCGATCAAAGCGCCGAGCAATCCACTTGTCAACTCACCGTATTCTCATTCATTCAATTAGTTACATAACATTTGGCATAAAACTTCGCTGATCCATAATCATGGAGGGAGATGGAGGTAACGGGGTTGGTTGATAATAAATCATAATGGACAATTTTCTTCCGTAACAGTATACCCAGTTAAGTGCAGAGTTTTGCCAACGATTCAATTATATGAATAATGGCCAACACGGGATCGCTAAGAGCATGAATACTTCGAGTATGACGTCATGATTTGCTCATGCCTAGCATCTAGAACGATGACGTCATCGATGAATGTTGAGCCTTGCCGAGAACTCACCTAGCAAGGTCATTGCGCCAAGAGTGCAGCCGTCGAACGCGTCAAGGTGTTTTTCTTGACCAGAAAGCAACCCAACCATTCCTGCCTTGTCTTGCATCGTAATTTCAGTTTATTATCCCTATCGGCCAGTGTGTCTTGGCGCACACAGCTAAACCCGGCTTTCATTTCAACCATCTACATCTACGTCATACCCTGCAAGCCACCCTAAGGGTGTGTGGCAAGGGGTGCTTCCACACCAGGCATGCATGAATGATATGGTAGAACACCGAAATTACGTTGAAACCCGCGTACCACACATGCAAAGCGCGAATTAAAAATCTGATAACCCAGAAATATTCTATCGTCAATCGTTCCAACATGCAAGGGATACAAAGACTACTACTACAGATTCAAAATATCATGCATAAATAAGAACATCAATATTTACATCATGCATAAATAAGAACGTAGAGGATATAAAGAGAAAGATTTACTGTCTGTTTATTGTCACAATTCGAACTATTAATGACGACGATCACAGCTGTTATGGTCCCGAATGGTGGAATGGCGGAAAAAATGACATGTTATACCTATCGGTTCTACAATCTAGATCTTTAATCTTATTGGCGCAATCTAATCTACCGTAGTACGAAGGGGTCAATAGTATGTTTTTTACGTCGTCAGAGAAATGATTTTCCTGAAATTTAGTTAGGAGTTTAAGCCTATAATTTAATCTTCGCTATGATAGCGATTCCCATCCTAATTCTTCTACCAGTCTAGACACACTAGCCAACTTATCGTAGCATCGTTTCACAAACCTAGCTGCTCTTCGCTGCACGCGATCTAACTCTGATATCACCCCCGTTTCGTATGGATCCCATACACTAACAGCATATTCCAGATGAGGCGTAACGATTGAAAAATAACAACGTTCTTTCATGATGCTAATACGACGATATATCCATGTAAGGTAAATGAAGCTTTGTCAAATCGTGAAATATTAACATCTACATCTACGAGATACCGTGAAAGCCACCCCTAGGCTGTGTGGCAAGCGGTGATTCCACACCAGGCACGCAGCACCCATCCCAGTTTAAATCAGAACCGCGCACGTTCCCCCGGATGCCAGGAGTAGGCCAAAAGCCGTCAGGACAATAGTGCGCAGTCGGACCATAAACGAGGAGAGTGATACGTAGAAGAACATACGACCATGCAGTACACTACTCAATATACAACTACTGGTTAATATTATTAATGCTACAGATAAATCGCACCAAAAGGTACTTTCATGCTAGAGAATATAATGCTGGAGATTACATGCGAGGTTAGTAGGAAATAATCCTGTTAAGATATTCAGCGCTACTGAAAACAACTAGTCAGTATCCTAGAGCTAGTCAGTATCCTAGAACTGATCTATCGCAACTATTATGGTCCCTAATTTGACGTGAAAAAAATGACATTTTAAACCTATCGGTTCTGCAGTATATTTCCTTAATCTTATTTCTCTGATCGTTTCTACCATAATAATTTGACTCTAGCAAAGTATGTTGAGCGACCGGCAAAAATAGTCTTCATCAAACTTTCGTAAACGATTTCATCTATATTTTCCCTTCGGTCGGATAGAGGATATATCAATCCACGTAAGGTAAATGAAGCTTTATGAATGGAGGATATATCCATGAAGGATATATATTTATGTACGTTAAATAAAGCTTTGTCAAATCGTGAAATGCTTAGGGAAATTACGGGCGTAAATGTAAGGTTTGTAACTGGTGAAATTACAGGCACATAATAAATGTTCTTCATGATATTGAGGCCTTGGCTAGTCTTAGTCCCCCTCGACAATCTGCCTCCATATCCTTATGCCATTCTCAGCTCCTCTCCATCTCTCGGATTCGGATTAGGTCTACCATTCTGCATGAGTCTATCCCTCAAATTTTGTTGCTCTTTTTCCGTCTGACACAACCAAGTTTCTAATTCTGCAGGTTTTTTTGCAGCTGAGGATTTATAGGCATTTCTATTGTTTCACGTTAGAATCAATTTTTCGGATCTGTAATGGCTGGTTGCAAGAAGATTTAGTTATGGAATCAATAGTTATGAGATCCATAACGTTATAGAACTCATAAATATATTCGGGTTGCAGGAACACATCTATTAGTTACTTAACTTATTTACCAATAGTTACTAGCTTCGAATATTTGATCTAATCTTCCACCGCCGGATAAAAGTTACGAAAATTTAGTCTATGAATAATTGATAATGCAAATTATAATTAGTCAGTAAGAGTAAACAAACTGGTCACTTGTCTGAAAACAACTCTTTTATTAAGTAATTAAGTCTCCAAGCGGTTCCTTGCGTATCCGCCATCTGGTCTACTTATGGAACTCATAACCCCATGCCATAAGTTATGAGACCGATGAATTTATTGAATGTTTGTGCAACACTTATTGAATGGTTTCCATGGCTTATGGGTCCCATAACTGTATGGAATACATATGTTACGTTACTGCAACTGGCCATAAGTAAACAATGTCAATATTGTGCGAAATTCCATAGAGAAAAAAATCATCCGCCTTTTTTCTCTGTATAATTTCGCACATTTGTGCATTGCGGGTGACTCCGTAAAAGTGTAACTCCGTGGCTAGTCCCGGATAGCTTAAAACTGTCAATGTTGGCTTGTCTGTTTTCCTCACTGTTGGAACATTTTAGGATTACAAGGGATATTTTTTGGAGACCAATAAAGAACACGACTCACGCTTGTGACAGTTAAAACGGAAGTGCCTTGATTTATTGAAAACAGGAAACGATATGTACACCAAATAACAAAAGAATAACAACAGTTGAGCATCGACAAGCGCCGATACCCAATAACACAGAATGCTTTAGTGGTGCGGGATTAAAAACCCAATACTCACACCACATCTTAATTCTTCTGTCCGTTTCCATGCGGTCTTATACGAAACTTCAACTTCTCATTTAATCCAATAATTTAATACCAATTTTCTCTCGAATAAAGATCACTTGTACTCTATAAGACGTGATTATAACAGACTTCGGGTTGAAGCGCACAGAATCTGAGCGAGTTATCTCCCCCTAAAGTCAGGGGTCTCAAACTTTTTCCTCCTCGTGTCATAGATCAGAATATCATTGCCGACATGAATTATTAAATGATAATTTAACTACACATAAGGAAATATTTCGCACATTTAAGAATCCACATTATACTGCGGCATTCAGTAATGTTAATTGAAGGCGTCAGAATTATAAAAAAAACATGATACAATTTTACGTATTTCACTTTATCGCAAATGTCAGAGATATGGCCTTAATTCTCCCTCAAATGCTTCCTGGGGGAGAGTTTATCCATTGGTTGAGAACCTCTGCCCTTCCAGGGCCGACGAAGTTCTTAGTTCGTCACAAGGGAACCGTGGAAAAGGTTAGGAATTCTGGATGAAATAAGAAGCGGGAGACGGTATGAGCAATTATGGGGGAGCCAATGGCGGATCTCCGATGGAATCAAGGAGGGAAAACAGAACCATGTGCCAGAAATTAGTACGTTAGGTTAAAAACGTACCAATACTATCCAAAAACATACCAATCAGCTAGTTGAATAATCGAATGAAATGGAAAAAATATTGCCCCAATTTACTATCAAAATGATGTAGAGAAAAGGGTAGTAGATTTACGTTACTAAAGGCCAGTAGCAGGAACGACAATTATGTATTCTATAAAGCTATGGGACCAATAAGCCATGGCAACCAATCAGTAAGCGTAGCAGAAACATTCGATAAATTTATTGGTTTCATAACTAATGGCATGGAGTTATGAGGTCCATAAGTAGTCAAGATGGCGGATGCGCAATGAACTGCTTGGGGACTTAATTACTTGATAACAGAGTTGTTTTGAGACAAGTGACCAGTTAATTTACTCTTAACGACTAATTATTGCGTGCTTTAGCAATTATTTATAGGCTAAAATTTCATAATTTTTATCCGGCGGTGGAAGATTAGATCGAATATTCGAGGCTATTGACTTTAGGTAAATAAGTTATGTAACGTGTTCTTGCAACCTGAATATTTTTATAAGATCTATAACTTTATGGATCTCATAACTATAGATTCTATAACAAAATGCTCTTGCAACCGACCACAAGATGTTGGGAAAAACTTGTGCGTAGTAGTTAGAGCAGAAAGACTAAGTGAAATACACATGATGGGAGTTGAAGGAAAAAATCTAGTGGAAATTTAAAAGGGGCAGAGGACGGAAGAGACTATGAAGTGGAATGGGATATTGAAGGCCATCATAGGGTTGTTTAGTTGGGCTGGGAGGACATAGAAAATGGGCGATATAGAAAAATGGGAGAATGAGATAACCTAAAAAAATAGGTTACGAGCTTCTTAGATGGAAAGCAGTGGGATACAATAAAGCAGGATATAGTGCATGGTAAACGTAGCTGGAGCGTGGGGAGAATATCAACAGACTCTCGCGACTAGCAAAATTTTAAGGGCTCCCTTAAAACCATGTCTATCTCCGGTAGACTCTGAGAGAATTTGATGACTATGCAAAGTACCTGGGTGTTGACATGATATCAGTTCTAACATAAAAGAAAAATGGGCGCAGTTACTTCAATGGCGTTTCGAGGGAAGATGATGTTCAAAACTCTCATGATGCTATGGAGTAGGTGGAAACATGCCATTTTTCTTTTGATGCACCAAGGATATTTGGGGTTTTATTTGAATAGCATAAGCCCACAAAGATAACAAAAACTCCTTAAATAAACTGCTGTGATAGACACACAATTTCGTAAATATACTGCTGAAACTGGGCCGCCATTGAATCAAGGTCTTTCTTGTCGTTTATGTCTTCATTTGAGGAACTTAACTCACTGATAAGGCATACGGCTCAAACGTGTACTTTGTGGACATTGTTCATTTAAAGAACAATAATGGCGCATATATTTCTCAATTTTTTGTATCGACCCTGTTATCTATGCATAACTTTCACACAGAACTTTTGGTAAAAATGTGTTATTTTCTGTTTCAATTGACCGTTTATAATAATAGCATCGGGTGTGGAGATGGATGGCGAACGTGCAGTGGACAGAAAGGAAGAAAAACGAGGAAGTGCTTAGTATGGTGAGTGGTAAGAGGAATATTCTGAATGAAATCAAGAATGGGGTTGATATCGGAATTAGATCGCGTGCAGCGAAGAGCAGTTAGGTTTGTGAAACGATGCTACGATAACTTTGCTAGTGTTTCTGGATTTTTAGAAGAATTAGGATGGGAATCGCTATCACAGCGTGGATTAAATTATAGGCTTAACCTCCTAACTAAATTTCAGGAAAATCATTTCTCTGACGACGTAAAAAACATACTATTAACCCCCTCGTACTACGGTAGATTAGATCGCGCCAATAAGATTAGAGAGCTAGATTGTAGAACCGATAGGTATAAAATGTCATTTTTTCCGCGTACCATTCGGGACCATAACAGCTGTGATCGTCGTCATGAATAGTTCGAATTGTGACAATAGGCAGACAGTAAATATTTTTCTTTATATTCTCTACTTTCTTATTTCTGCATGATGTAAATATTGATGTTCTTAATTATGCATGATATTTTGAACCTGTAGTAGTAGTCTTTGTATCCCTTGCATGTTGGAACGATTGACGATAGAATGTTTCTTGGTTATCAGATTTTTAATTGGCTCTTTGCATGTGTGGTACGCGGGTTTCAACGTAATTTCGGTGTTCTACCGTATCATTCATGCATTCCTGGTGTGAAAGCACCCCCTGCCACACACCTTTTGGGTGGCTTGCAGGGTATGACGTAGATGTAGATGAAGAATAGGCAGGATAAGTGGCTGGAGAAATTAATGAGGGGCGAGGGATTGCTCAAGAAAGTGTAAGAGGGAAGGATGTCTGACAAGCGGTGAAGGAGGAGGGAATAGGCTTCATAGACGGGATGAAGAGGAGAAGATCGTATGCTGAAGTGAAAAAGGATGTACTTGAGCGAGATAGGCCCCGGAAAGTGTAGATAAACGGTAGGAAATTCGCTGACTTTCAACATAATCTATTTTTACCGGTAGAATACCTAAATATGATGATACTTATAGATATCTGATATATATATATATTTTCTCTGTGTGACTGAAGAAGGGATAACACCCGAAACGTCTCTAAGTAAGACTCTCTCTTTACTTTCGTCTTTTTACCCCCTGTAAGTTTCCTCTTTAATGGTGTTTGTGGCCATTTGGCGAAGTTTTCCATTGTGTATATATACACACACACACACACACACACACACACACACACACACACACACACACACACACACACACACACACACACACACACACACACACACACACACACACACACACACACACACACACACACACACACACACACACACACACACACACACACACACACACACACACACACACACACACACACACACACACACACACACACACACACACACACACACACACACACACACACACACACACACACACACACACACACACACACACACACACACACACACACACACACACACACACACACACACACACACACACACACACACACACACACACACACACACACACACACACACACACACACACACACACACACACACACACACACACACACACACACACACACACACACACACACACACACACACACACACACACACACACACACACACACACACACACACACACACACACACACACACACACACACACACACACACACACACACACACACACACACACACACACACACACACACACACACACACACACACACACACACACACACACACACACACACACACACACACACACACACACACACACACACACACACACACACACACACACACACACACACACACACACACACACACACACACACACACACACACACACACACACACACACACACACACACACACACACACACACACACACACACACACACACACACACACACACACACACACACACACACACACACACACACACACACACACACACACACACACACACACACACACACACACACACACACACACACACACACACACACACACACACACACACACACACACACACACACACACACACACACACACACACACACACACACACACACACACACACACACACACACACACACACACACACACACACACACACACACACACACACACACACACACACACACACACACACACACACACACACACACACACACACACACACACACACACACACACACACACACACACACACACACACACACACACACACACACACACACACACACACACACACACACACACACACACACACACACACACACACACACACACACACACACACACACACACACACACACACACACACACACACACACACACACACACACACACACACACACACACACACACACACACACACACACACACACACACACACACACACACACACACACACACACACACACACACACACACACACACACACACACACACACACACACACACACACACACACACACACACACACACACACACACACACACACACACACACACACACACACACACACACACACACACACACACACACACACACACACACACACACACACACACACACACACACACACACACACACACACACACACACACACACACACACACACACACACACACACACACACACACACACACACACACACACACACACACACACACACACACACACACACACACACACACACACACACACACACACACACACACACACACACACACACACACACACACACACACACACACACACACACACACACACACACACACACACACACACACACACACACACACACACACACACACACACACACACACACACACACACACACACACACACACACACACACACACACACACACACACACACACACACACACACACACACACACACACACACACACACACACACACACACACACACACACACACACACACACACACACACACACACACACACACACACACACACACACACACACACACACACACACACACACACACACACACACACACACACACACACACACACACACACACACACACACACACACACACACACACACACACACACACACACACACACACACACACACACACACACACACACACACACACACACACACACACACACACACACACACACACACACACACACACACACACACACACACACACACACACACACACACACACACACACACACACACACACACACACACACACACACACACACACACACACACACACACACACACACACACACACACACACACACACACACACACACACACACACACACACACACACACACACACACACACACACACACACACACACACACACACACACACACACACACACACACACACACACACACACACACACACACACACACACACACACACACACACACACACACACACACACACACACACACACACACACACACACACACACACACACACACACACACACACACACACACACACACACACACACACACACACACACACACACACACACACACACACACACACACACACACACACACACACACACACACACACACACACACACACACACACACACACACACACACACACACACACACACACACACACACACACACACACACACACACACACACACACACACACACACACACACACACACACACACACACACACACACACACACACACACACACACACACACACACACACACACACACACACACACACACACACACACACACACACACACACACACACACACACACACACACACACACACACACACACACACACACACACACACACACACACACACACACACACACACACACACACACACACACACACACACACACACACACACACACACACACACACACACACACACACACACACACACACACACACACACACACACACACACACACACACACACACACACACACACACACACACACACACACACACACACACACACACACACACACACACACACACACACACACACACACACACACACACACACACACACACACACACACACACACACACACACACACACACACACACACACACACACACACACACACACACACACACACACACACACACACACACACACACACACACACACACACACACACACACACACACACACACACACACACACACACACACACACACACACACACACACACACACACACACACACACACACACACACACACACACACACACACACACACACACACACACACACACACACACACACACACACACACACACACACACACACACACACACACACACACACACACACACACACACACACACACACACACACACACACACACACACACACACACACACACACACACACACACACACACACACACACACACACACACACACACACACACACACACACACACACACACACACACACACACACACACACACACACACACACACACACACACACACACACACACACACACACACACACACACACACACACACACACACACACACACACACACACACACACACACACACACACACACACACACACACACACACACACACACACACACACACACACACACACACACACACACACACACACACACACACACACACACACACACACACACACACACACACACACACACACACACACACACACACACACACACACACACACACACACACACACACACACACACACACACACACACACACACACACACACACACACACACACACACACACACACACATATAAATTAATGTTCGTTTTCTATGCCATTCATCAGATTACGATGAAACTTTGGTGAGTCGCGCCCGCGAAGGTTTGCGAATTATTCAATTCAATGTACAATAAGTGGAGCGCTAATCGTTTCAGCAAACGTGTGGTAACAAGAGAGCTTCTAAAGCAAGCGAGGAACGACAAGCAAGCAACGAAGTAGATCGTTTACGAGCTGCTCAATCATGTGCGACAGAAGTGGGACATAATATCGCGTTCATCAGAATCATATCAGTGAGACATAATTTGTGTTAAAAGGCACGTAATTTATTTGTACGTAGAATAAGATTTGGTGCAGTGGTCTCTTTGTTTGATTTTTTTTAATTCTTCAACCATCATTTGTGCGTTACGAATTCCTATTTAGGTACGAGGAATATGTCTCTGCTTGGTATATAAATGTCAACTTAGAAAGATAAAGGGAATTGCAACGCATACCGGGCTCAGCAAGTACTAAATAAACTTTGTATCGATGACATGGTTCCATCCACAACATTGTAATCGTATCGTCGACTTATTGATAATGCCTCAGTGCCGAAGGACGACATTGTAAGTTGAATATTCCACAACCAAATCGCAGACTTTATCAAATGTTTTCAAGCTTCCAAGAAAACCCCAAGTGCACCGAAAAAACAGATTATCTAAATGGGACAAATAAAGGCCGCGGATAGCAAATGAACTAGAAAGAAGATGTTTCAAAGTTGGCTTGCCCCAAGTGTCGTACTCAACGCCTTCACGTGTTTCTCTCGCCCATTGCCCACGCACTCAAGCAAAAGATCCCCACTATCCTTCCCTATCTAAGCTTTCCTCTCGTTGCCTCACCAGTTCACGTATAAGGCCCCCGAGGTTTTTTTTTATTTTTACCACCGGTCGTGAATTGAACAGCGCCGTTGATCTGGGTCCTGACGCTTCCAAGGTCTCCTCCTCTGTTGAACAAACGAGGCGATCATCTCATCTCGGATGCTGCGCCGTAGCTGAGCCTCGCCGCGCCCCCGCGAATCTCCATTTGCGACCAGTCATGAAGACGTACGTCTTGAGTCTCCGGCGTGCTCACGCACGCCCAAATGAAAAGGTCGCCTGCATTTGAAAATAAATGAAAGACTTCAACATCTTGGGCCTCCCGCGGGGTATATATCGACGCCGCATGGAGGAGTGGGTGGGTGCGGAGAACTCTGAGAGCCTCTCTTTCGTATGCAATCAGCCGTCTCGTGATACGGGTCCGAAATGAATGCTGAGCTTATATGACTTTGCAGGTGTCTCACCTCGAATGATCCAGTTGCTTGGTTTGCAATCACTTCTTTACGAGTTCAATACTTATCTCTCCGTGCAGTACTGGGGTTGAGTCGGTATTGGATTGGATTGGATATTTGGGGATGCAACCGACAGCTAAGGTCACTTGCGCCATAGGGGATAGGTAAGGGAGGAAGGGTGAATAGAGACCCGGCGTCGGCATTAGCATCCTCTTAACGATAGGCTCCAAGGGGACCACGGTTTAACGTCTCATCCGATAGACGGAGTACTGCACTTCACAAGAGCCCTCCACAAGACACTCAAGTAGGGGATCAGGATTCCTCTGAAAAACATCCTCCTCAGCTCAGGATTTGAGCCATGACTGTGTGTCTGGAGTGTGTGTTAGAAGAATTAGGATGGGAATCGCTATCACAGCGTAGATTAAATTATAGGCTTAACCTCCTAACTAAATTTCAGGAAAATCATATCTCTGACGACGTAAAAAACATACTATTAACCCCTCGTACTACGGCAGATTAGATCGCGCCAAAAAAATTAGAGAGCTAGATTGTAGAACAGATAGGTATAAAATGTCATTTTTTCCGCGTACCATTCGGGACCATAACAGCTGTGATCGTCGACATGAATAGTTCAAATTGTGATAATATGCAGACAGTAAATCTTTCTCGTCATATCCTCTACGTTCTTATTTAAGCATGATGTAAATATTGATGTTCTTATTTATGCATGATATTTTGAATCTGTAGTAGTAGTCTTTGTATCCCTTGCATGTTGGAACGATTGACGATAGATTGTTTCTTGGTTATCAGATTTTTAATTGGCGCTTTGCATGTGTGGTACGCGGGTTTCAATGTAATTTCGGTGTTCTAATGTATCATTCATGCATGCCTGCTACACACCCTTTGGGTGGCTTGCAGGGTATGACGTAGATGTAGATATAGATGATGTAGATGACCGTACGAATGGTTAGCCAGTGCTATAGCCACCACGTCAACCCGATCCCTGTCGGTATTCGAGTGGAAGATGGCACAAACACGATCATTTCCAATCTGGAAGGAATTGGCGGAATTGCGGAAGAGGTTGGTAGACGAGGGCAGTCGGTCCATGTATATACAAGACACAATTATCTTTTTCAAATATCTTGGGCGCTAAGAGATCGGAATAAAATTTGTGGGGGTGAGCGAGGAGAAAGTTGCTATTGAACTCCACGACGTTGAAATAGAAGCCAATGTCTGCGAGTTAGCAAAGGTAAATGCTGAAGTACCAACTTCACCCTAGAAAAGTAGTATTCTCAGTAAATTCAATGGGTGCCCAGTCCAGCTGATTCATCTTACATGTATTGTGCTCTTTATGGTCTTTGCCTCTTCTATTCTCTTTTAACTTCTTCATTTCATATTGTATTCGTCCATTTGGTCTTCAGCACCCTCCTTCAAAACCAGATTCCAACTGCTCCTAATTTCTTGTTGTCAGCTTATTCAACGGCTAATGGCTCCAGTGAGTGCCACGCTTCACACGAAATGTATGATATTGCAGAATTATTTTCTTAAACATATACTCAAGTTTACGTACTAAACTACAAAAGAACCAATAGGGCTAGTTCGAAACAGCTACATCAAAAACTAATGATGGAATTACCACACCGGTTGTGGTTTTCAATAAGCACGATCGATACAAGACCAGACTTCCTGTTGCACGTGTATTCTGGGCAGAGGAAAAATTATTTTCGAATAAATAAAGCTTTCTTGAGGACTACAAACCGGGATACAGTATGTGAAAACTTTCGTGTGGAGCGTTGCACGCTACGGATCGGAAGCATGGATCATTGAGAAGCTGACCAAAAAGGGCTGGAAGCCCTAGAAACCAAGTGCTGGACGAGGATGCTGAAGATAAAATGGACGGGAAAATAAGAAATGATGAAGTGTACAGAAGAGTAGAAGAGTCAAGGACCATATGGAACACCATATAGAATAGTAGAACGAGATGGAGTGGATACAACCAGAGCCACATTGGTTTTGTGAAGAACAAAATTGAAGGTAAAATAGAGGGAAAAGTCCTCAGAGGAAGACCCAGGAATAAGTTCATTGACCGAATAAAGAGGAAAGTGCAAAGGAAGAGATACCAGACGGTAAGGTAACTAGCGTTAGATAGAGAAGTGTGGAGAGCTACAGTCAACCAATCTTAGGATTGAACAACCGATTAATGAGTTCTTTCTTTTCGGAAAATGGGAGAAAATATTACCCTACCGACATAGGTGTCTATGAAGGGTAAAAAATTACATGATAAGAAAACAAATATTTTTCCATCCATACATTTTTCTTTTACCCTCGCAATTTCTGGGGAAGAAGCCAACCCCGGTAAATTTTTCCACTTAAAAGGAATAATGAACCTAAATAATGTCTTGCACAGCCTGACGCAGAATTAAACAAAAAATAACGACGAAAATTATTTTGCAAAATAAATTATGGCTCGTTTGTAGTTAAAGATTTAACTCGAGAATCAACTGGAATATATTCTACAGCAGACACACGAAAATTACATATTGATTTCCCGTTCCCATGAGAGCTACATCAACCGGTAGATCTCTCCTAATACAGGTATAAAAAAGATGACTTAATGAGTTGAGATGAGACCCGACTTTACGCTACCGTGGTATCTTCCGCGATGAAGTGGGCTGGGAAGATAATAGGCACATCGCCGATGACGGACATAAAAAGAAAAGGTGGGATGAGGTACCCCACTGTCCGCGGGGGGAAGGGGAATTTCGGGGTGGGGTTGGAATGAAGACGTTCCGGAAACGTGGAAGGGGGAGGAGGAGGATGGGTAGGCGGGAGGGGGAGGGGGTAAGTAGGAGAAGGAGAAGGAGGGGTGCGAGAGCGGCAGTAGGGGAGGGAGACGGACTAAGCAGTCTCGAGGAGTAGGGGTGGCCTGCGGTCTCTTCAGACGTTGGCTTGCCATAGCTTGGGGGGAGGGGAAGGTAGGAGGGAAGACTTGGAAGGGGCGGTTGGGGGGGGAGGGGAAGGGGGTGGCGGTGTGCCGTGGGGTGGCGGAGAATGGTGAAACGTGGTGTGGGGATGGGGTTCAACGTCCGACCTTCGCGTCTGTCTTTCATTCTCAAGGTTACCTACTAAATGCACCGAATGGGCGAAGCCAAAAGGGGGGAGGGGGCGGGGGGGACAAGCGTCAACAAAAACAACGCCACGGCCAAAGCGGAGAGACCACTGTGGCGAGGTAAGAGGGGGGTTAGCGATAATATGTGGATCTGCGACAATATCGAAATTTGCCGGAAAATCTAAGGGGTGACGAGGATGGAGAAGGGACTTTCCGGGTATAGGGCTGGGTGGTATTTGAATCCCAATATCAATATCAAATGTTAGTTCGCAGGTTTCCGCGGCGTTGGTCCTTGGGCACTCGGCTGAAGGAACACCAGAGAGCGACAAAAAATAGACAATTCAAAGCATCTGCCATCTCAGAGCACGCTTGGAGTGAACCGGGACACAACGTACAATTCGAAGACGCAAAAGTAATAGCCAAGGAAAACAGGTACTTCCCGAGAATAATAAGAGAGGCTATAGAAATCGTAAAAACACCAAAGAATTTTAACTGAGAAGATGGATACCCATTGCACAGCGCTTGGAAGAGAGTAGTAAGTTACCCGCGCAAACGCGACGCTGCTCCATGATTGGCCGGAGCATTGATCGCTTTTTGGCGCCTAACTTGGCCTATGTAAGGACGGACCAAAACCTCGCCATCCTTCACCTGAGGACGCCAGCAGGATAGCTGGCGAAACTGTTATGCTGAATGACAACTGACGCGGATGCAACCCGAGAAATGTTGAAAGCAACAATATCAAATGTCTAAAAATATTGAAAATGGACAAATATCAGTAACCTGTATCGGACTATTGAATATTGGAAAATATTGGCATATTGTAATATTGGAAAAAATTGGATTGGATTTTGAGGAGGCAACTGACAGTTTAGTTCATTTGCGACATAGGGGACAGGTAAGGGAAGAAGGGTGGATAGAAACCCGGCGTTGGCCTAATGGCCTTTCTATCCACCCTTCTATCGTCGGCCTGCTTTTAACGAAAGGGGCAAGGGGGCCACGGTTTTATGACTCATCCGACAGACGGAGTAATGTACTTGAAGTGCCCTCCACAAGAAACTGAAGTAGGGGTTCAGGATTCCTCTGAAAAACATCCTCCTCAGCTCAGGATTTGAACCATGGCCGTACGTAAGATTAGCCAGTTCTCTAGCCATCACACCAACCCGATTCCCTATTGGAAATATAAAAAAAGGAAATATTTCTATATTGGAAAATATTGAACATAGCAATATCAACAGGCAAAAAACAAGAAACGGTGGCAGAAGTGTATTAGAACCGTAGAACCGAGGGGAGTGACTTCGAAAAAATACTTTATTAACCATGTAGATGTCTGTTAATAAAATAAGAAAACCAATGTAAGCTTTCTCTCTCCAGGGATGAATGATCAATTTAGACCTAGACAGGCAGACCAGTCTAGCCTCTTGCGGCAGTATGTAAAAAAAATCTTATTTTTATTACGTTAAATGATTTGGCACTTTTGGACAATCTGCAGTGGGGCACTAACTCCTGACTGTAATGAGCTTAGGTTTTCTTTTACTTCACATACAAATTTATAAATACGAGGGTAGGTCAATAAATAAGTCGCAAATGTCAGCATTTAATCATCAAAATCAGTCGTAAACATTTAATTGGGAACGCTTGGAATATCCACCGTACAGTCCCGACTTAGCCCCCCGTGATTTTCATCTGTTTGGGTCCCTAAAAAATCATTTGGGTTGCCGTCATTTTGATACAGATGATGCTGTAATCTATGAGGTTACACGTTGGCTGCGACAGCAACCTAAGGACTTCTTTGCTGCTGGCTTTCAAGGACTTGTAAAGAGATGGGATAAGTGCCTGAATGTACAGGGTGAATATGTGGAAAAGTGAAATAAATATCAGAAAGTTACTTTAATTATTTTTGCCTCAATTCAGTTTTGCGACTTATTTATTGACTCACCCTCGTATAATCACCATAGAGGGTCATAATACCCAAATTTATAAAAAGTGGTTTACAATGCTCCATTGAGTGTGCTCCATTACTACATACAGAGAGCTCTAGATGAGATGAGAGAAAAGGTAGGGGAGCTAGGTGGTGTCAAGATCCATGGAGAAAAACTGGATATGATGAGGTTCGCTGATGATATTGCACTACTGGCTGAGAGCGAAAAGGATCTGAGCGAGGAACTTGAGGCAATGGAGGACATCCTAACAGCAGGATATAATATGAACATTAATGTAGATAAGACCAAAGTACTTAAGGTTAGCAAGTATGGGGGACAAGCTAAAGTGTATTTAAGGGACAGGCGATTAGAGAACGTAGAGGAGTTTACCTACCTGGGAAGCAAAATAACAGCCGATGGAAGGAGCAAAAGAGACTTATTAAGTAGAATTCACCAGGCAAAGAAGGCGTTTTATCAAAAAGGGAAACTCCTAACATCCAGAAATATCTGCCTAGACCTAAGAAAACGCCTTCTTCAAACTTATGTGTGGAGCATATTTTTATATGGAAGTGAGACCTGGACGTTGGGCAAGGCAGAATAGAGGAGGGTGGAAGCATTCCAGATGTGGTGTTTCAGAAGGATGTTAAAGATTCCCTGGGTGGACAAAATCAGTAACGAGGAGGTTCTCAAACGTGTGGGGGAGTCTCCTTGTCTGCTGAAACTACTGAAAAAGAGAAGAAATATCTGGATCGGGCACCAACTAAGGCACGAAACATTGCTGGCCACCATCTTAGAAGGCACTGTAGAGGGAGCCAACTGCCGGGGCAGGCCTAGGTTGGAGTTTATGGGCCAAATAATGAAGGAGTTAGGCTGCTCCACTTATGTGCAGTTGAAAAGAATGGCACAGGACCGAAGAGTATGGAGAACTGCCGCCAACCAACCTTTGGGTTGATGACTTAAGAAGAAGATTGAGTGTGAACCAGAAATTATTCTAATTGCCCGTTTTTGCATCGTGAATACATCTTTTGAGTTTGCTTTAATGTGGAGAAATAAAGGCGAAACATATGCGTGTAACGTATTTGGTTTCCAGGCAATTGAGTGCCATTTCAAAACATAGCATTATGGCATTTGACAAACACTTCGGAAAAATTCCATCACATATTTACAGATTTTCTCCTAAACGCAAAAGCATGCATTTTAGTAAACTGCAATCTTGGCAAATTATAAGTCAGATCAGATTTCTTCCTCACTAGAAAAAAACAACTTTCATTCCGGTGTAGTCGAATTTACGCCCGACGGACATTCTATTTTTTAAGCTGGTTTCTTACAACCCTATAATAATAATAAATAATATAACAATAATTTCATAATTTCCTTCTTAAATACAAAGTACATTGCAATTCAACAAAAATTTGGAAGCTTTAGGATACCCCAAAGATTATATACCTGTTTGGGGGTAACCAGGAATTTCGTGCAAAGGAACATAATAAAATATTTCAGTTTTAAATGGTAATACACACTATTTACGTTAATTTGTAATAATTTTCTTCCAAAAAAATGATTTAATGGACGTTTGAAAATAGTATTTCAATACTTCTCTGTTCAACAAGCCATTTTTAACTAGCATTAAATAAGGATTAACTTTGTTATCCATTTTAACTGCCCTTGGAAGTAGATAGAAGACTTTCGGGGAGAAGTAAATTAAACGTCTCTGAACAAATTCAAATGTGGCCAACATCGAATTGAAAGTGACAGTTCCACTTATGACGCAAGGGCGATGTGTCATTCAAGTGGTCACGACATAAAAACAATTTTTTAACGCAATCCTCTACGGCGAACTCCATGCAGATGAAACTGTTGCATAGGTGTCAACTCTTGTTCGCTACTTGCTCTAATATATCTAGCAACTACTCCGAAAACAGTCTATAGATTTTAGCCTTCTCATCGTCGGAATTTAAAAATTACACCCTAATATCAATAACCGATGCCATGAAAAGCGGGAAAATCTTACCCAGAAGGGGCATGAACCTAAGCCATCCGGAATAGCTAGCGATAATTTTAACCCGCCGTCGTGGTCGGGTTTGACAAAGATACATATCTTGGTCTATTATCGCGTTGCCTAGCGCTGTAAGAATTCGCTTTTATCTGCCTAGGAACGCCTAAAAGGTCGAACTTATTGGCTTAGTCCCTTCACAGCAACCAGCGTAATGGAAAAATAAGAATATACATAGGGTTAATGGAAAACAGCATGTTTATCAACTTTGTGAACAAACACGTTTCACACGCTATAAGAGACCAGAGTGTTTTCCGTCAGTCATTTCCTTAAGAATCGTTCAGCGATGAGTAGATACGTCCATCTAATTATTTACGAGATGCACTTAAGGTAGTTTGAGCGGAATATATTTCTAGTCTTTAAGGAGACCATATTCGAATTGCATGTTTAAATTTCGGCGGCTGTAGGAAGCATGAAGTAATTTTTTAAAAATTACTGGTACAATAATATATTTATACATGACTGACACCCTCAGTTAAATAAGAATCTCTGTATCAGTCCTAAATTTGACTCAATTTTTATCACGCAGGACGTTAAAACCTCTTTCAAATCGAAAGGTTTTTGTATGGGGCAGAAACGTGGACCCTAAGAAAGGAGGACGAGAACAGGCTGCAGACATTTGAGATGTGGGTATGGAGAAGGATGGAGAAGGTTAGGTGAACGGAAAGGAAGAGTAACGAGAAAGAGTTTGAGATGGTCGGCGAGGAAAGGAAACTTTCGAATTAAACCCGAGATGGGCAGGGTAAATGGCTGAAGGATGTAATAAAGGGTGATGGATTGCTGAAGAGAGTGATAGAGGGAAGGATGCTGGGCAAGCGGGAAAGGGAAAGAAAGAGAATAGGTCTCATGGACGGGATGAAGAAGGGTCGAACGCATGCAGAGGCGAAAAAAGATACACGAGAGGGTGATAGGCCCCTGAATGCGTAGAAAACTGGGAGGAGATTCTTTGACATTCTACAAAACCGACCTTTAACGGTAGACTACATTAAAAAACGTGATTTATTTTCAAAAATAGCTAAGGAAACAAATAAACTACGTACTGTTATTTATTGATGAGATTTAGATGTTAGAAATTCCTCATTTTTTAAATAAGCTCTCTCTGGAGAGAGTACACGTGCCATTTCCCATGCAAAATGGCTAGTATTATTCTTAAAAAAACTCGGAAAGTAGCTCGGTAAGGAGCTGATATTTTGGGTATCTGTGGAAAGGTGGGATATTTTTCTTTCAAATGTGATAAAATTTATAAATTTCTAGATGAATAGATGTATCGCCCATACTACCTTACTTGGACTTTAAGACGCGCTCAGAGTTGAGAAGGTTGAGAGTTGAGAAGGTTGAGAGTTGAGAAGGTTGAGAGTTGAGAAGGTTGAGAGTTGAGGCTCAGAATTGAGAGGGTTGAGAACGAATTACGTTCAGCACCAAGGTTTTGAAACAAATAATTAGGAGTTAAAACATCATAAATTTGATGAAAATATTTCGGTTATCTAAATGCAGTTGGTTTTTTTCACTACGTCTGAGATAGTTCCTTGTGAATTTAATATTTGTTTCGTTGATATTTACTGTTTATTATATTGTTTCAAATTTGAGGTGTTTCCCAAAAAATGTAAATAGAATTTAATTTGTGTTTAACATATTATATTTATGATAAATTTTGCACATATTATTGCACACACGGGGGCAAAAATAGGAATCACAAACTCGGCAATACTACTTACAATAAGTTGGAGACTTCATTGAATTAGACCTCATGAAATTTATGGACTTCAAAAGAAGGAAAACGATACATATACAAGAGTAGGAGTTTTTTGGTGGCATAATTGTAAGGTCGTATTTATAAAAGGAAGCAGAACGGTAATTAACGAGCTGTACCGTAAAGATTCAAAGGCATTTAGATGATAAAAAGACAAATTTACGTGGAGAAATTGAAAAAACAGTCAATTTAGGGAATTATTAAGGGAAAAATTAATTAATGAGTAATTCCTTCATATCCCTACCGACTTGACGGTACATACATAACCATCACGTAGTTCCCCTTTGGGGACATGTAAAATCGAAGAACGCTCAGCATTACGGAATTGCAGACCAGGAAGAAGGTATCTCATAAAAATGGGAATTTAATTTTGGCATGACGAAGGCAAAGAGAATACCCACTATTGAGCTCAGAGCTGTAAAGTAGTCTGAGTGAGGAGAACATAATACTACAAAGCAATATTTCATCGACAATTCAAAGATTTGTCAGTCCTAAGAGCGTATTGTTCAATCCCGTAGAGGGTGTCCTCATTTAGGGGTTTCAAAATGTGGTAACCCTATCCAACTGCCTTAAAATTGACGAAATGTTGCTTGGAATTATTCTACTCAGATATTCCTGTGCTCATGATCGTACATACTACCGTTGAAGTGGGGAACAAATATTTTCTTCCCTATATGGCCTCCTTTTGATTATGGTTCCCTGCCATTTCCCCTTCACCCACGCGATGAGGCCACATTTCCTTTCCGTCTAGCCCTCATCCCTTCCCTTGCTTCTCCTTTCCGCAGAGCCCTTTTTCTTCCCCTTCCTCCGTTCCTGCCGTCCCGACTTCCACCCCCGCAGCCCTTCCAGCCCAAGGACAACGCCAACGCTTTGGGGATGGGCGACGACAGCGCCACTCCTCCTCAAGTTACCTTCTCTGATCCAGGTGGGACAACAGAGGGCACTGTCGTCGACGGAGAATGGAGCCGACCATCGGAGACGTTTATGGCGTAGACACGGAAAGACTGTCGTCAAGGAAGGGTAGGAAAAATAGAGCGAAACCTCACCAATTATATGGACTTCTTCTTGTGTGGAATTGAAGGCATTTCCCCGGCTTCTATAACATTAACAACATTGGGTGCTTATGGGGTGATAATATGGTTTTTCAAAAATGGTTTAGAAAACAGACAAACTACACGCTGTTAATTTTTTGACGAGATCTAGGTGTTAGAAATGCCCCATTTTTTACATACTGTCTCTCTGGAGTGCATACACGTACCATATTCCATGTAAAAGGGCTGGTATATTTTGGCAAAATATCTCGGAATGTAGTTCAAAAAGGGGTTGATATTTTTAATCTTTAAAAGGATGAGATATTTTTCATTACAATGAGAATGGATTCATCAATTTCTAGGTGAAATGATATTTTGCTGAAACTACCTGCAGAGACTTTACCTTCCAACATTACATATAGAATATGTAATATACTGCGTACATACAGCCCATATTTAGAAATACAATAACTGCGTGCGTAAATATTCAAGAAAAGTTTCTTCTTGCCATTTGAAATGGACATAAATTCACTTAAGGCACTGCCTAACGTACTCCGCGAGGCCGTGAATCTGCCCCTGGTCTATTATCACGCAATATTTAAAAACAGATATTAATATCAACGTATACGTAAAATCGGTTATTAAACATTCTACGGCGTTATTCGATGGCCAACTGCCATTGCTCTTTGCTCATCCACAGACCCTCTGGTAACTGCTTTTTTCTGATTGCCTTTCCTATCCCTCTCCCCAACTTATTCTGGGCCCTTCTCTTTTTTTCTCTCCTGTATATTCCCTGTTAAAATTTGCATAGGTAGTTTCTTCTGTCTATTTTAACTTTGATCGACTAATGAATGGGTGACTTCCATTATATATTGCTTATTCTCTCATTTGTTACTATTTCCCGCCATGATATCCCCTCCAAGATCCTCTCCAACAATCCATCTCTTAAACATTAAGAATTTTCTTGAGTTTTATCCTTCATCTACCATATCCTACTCCCATATCCAATAATGCGTCTAATAATGCTATTGTGTATCCTCTTTCCTGTTTGCTGTGGATATTCTTCGACCCCTTAAAATGTCATTCAACATTAATATTTCCCATTTAATTTATCATCCCGGGTTCCATTCTGATTTATTTTAACACCAAGGCAACAGTATTCATGGCGGAAATATATTTTTTGTACATCATTCATCAGTTTGTTCTCTTGTGCTCCTTCAATGCACATATTTCTGATATTTATTTCCAGACACCGATTATTGTGTTCTTCAATTAGCTTGCGTGTAATGTAAGATTCGTTGTCCTGGGTAAGTATCTGATCATCCGCAAAGCATTAGGAATATAAGATGTTATTACTATTGAAAGGGATATCCATTCATTTACGTTTCATTTTCCATTCTTTAAGCGTTTGCTCCAATTATATCTTGAATAATGTGGGGGAGATGTGGCAAATCTGCTTTAATCCCTTATTATTTGTAAATTTTCCTGATGTTCTTTTCTGTTTTCATCTCTGCAACATATGCAGTGGTATTTTTGCATATCTTTTTCAAATCTTTGATAAGATTTATGTCCACGTTCACGCTGTTTAAGATTTTCCATACTCGACGAAAAGGAGCATTGTCATAAATGCACAGGGAATCGATGTAAAGTAGGAGGATTTTCTGGCTTACTGCCATCCTTTTTTCAATTAACTGACACCCAAAAAAGACAATGGTGGATGTAACACCTCTAAAACCTGTTCATCTACCTCGATATCTTTAAAATGGTCATAAAGTTTATTATTTTAAACATATTTCCAATATATTTTGTTGGTTGTAGTGATGACTGATACCTCCCTGTAATTTTCACATTTGTCTTTCCCACAATTTTTGTGCATGAATGAAACAAAATATGTTCTTCATTCTTATGGGACCTCATCTCCGTAAATACACTTCAGAAATTGTGTTGCTAGTTAGAGATATAGCTTTATTGAGCAATCTAATTAATTAATTCAGTGTTGATGCCACCTGGGACTGGAGATTTTCCTTTTTCAAGTGTTTTACACCTATCTCGGAAGCAATATCACGTGGGATGGAAGACATAAAACGGACATTAAGCGGAGAATAGCCGAAGCTAAGAAGGGGATCATTGGAAAAAGGCAACTGCTGTGTTTGATGAAGATAGGACTAAGAACCAGGAAATATTATGTGAAAACATTCGTGTGGAGCGTGGCACTCTATGGATCGGAAGCGTGGACTATTGGAAAAACTGACTAGGAAAAACAGAAGCCTTTGAAACCTGGTGCTAGAGGAGGATGCTGAAGATAAAACTGACGGACAATACAAGAAATAATGAAGTGTACAGAAGAGTAGAAGAGGGAAGGACCATATGGGACACCATGCAGAAAAGAAGAAAAAGATGAATTGGACACACCCTGAGACATAATGAGTTTGTGAAGAACATAATGGAAGGTGAAATAGAGGGAAAAGTCCCCAGAGGAAGACCCAGGAATAAGTTCATGGACCAAATAAAGAGGAAAGTACATAGGAAGAACTACCAGGAGGTAAGGTAACTAATATTTGATGGGGAAGGGTGGAGGGCTGCAGTCAACCAATCTTCGGATTGATCAACCAATTAAGTGTTTTACAAAGTTCCTCAACTTCAGTCTCAGTTATTATCAGAGGAACGGCTATCGTTACGCTTTTTAACATTTGTTTTTTTTCCGTGTATGGAGGAGTTTGCCTGATGCCTCTACCCCCAACCGGGAGGACAAGTTTTTGATTTCGGAGTATCCTTTTCCTAGATGAGTTGCCCCGACAAACAGCTCGAGAGCCTCATGCCATGCCAGTCGTCTGGGGGTGGTATTTTATTTCCAACCTACCCGTCGGTCAAGCTGAGAGATGGCCGGTTGGACATTCCCCCTTCCGCCCACTGGGGACAAGTCCTCTAGGGGTTACAGGATCCCGCGAGGATAATTTCAATGTAAATAAGAAAAATATTATAAAAAGTCATCCTCATTTAATGATTTCCCGGCGTATGGTGATGTTGAAGGGTACTCGAGTGTCCCACTGGGTCAAGCTCTCCATCTCCATTTGTTAGCCGTTAAAAATGTTTTTTTTTCTAATTTCGTACGTCTTGTAACCCTAAGGTTTTTACCCTTCGATTATCTTGTATTATATCTATACCTATCTTTGAATTGAATGGTAACACATGTACAGTTCTTGCCTTTCAATTAGGGTAGCTGTTTTAGTCTTTCTTTTTCGTTATTAAGCACTATTTATTTCCTGATTCAAACACAATCATTTAATAACTACCTCGCTGCGATTTTATCGTATCTTACTATTGCTCTAGGGAACCCGTTCCAGAGCATAATAAAGGTTTATTCAACTCTAATCAATTCTCGTCCGATGTTTCGATGTATGAGTCGTCCATCGACATCGGGGCAAGCGGTCAATGAAACTGGTCTGGAATATATACCGTTTGACTTCAGGCTAGGTGTCGCGTGATTGGTCCGCTGATTCCCGCCTTTATTCTCTAGTCTTATGAATGCTTCTCATACAAGTAGACGGCAATACGCGGTGAAAGATTTTCACCATCTCTCTGTCAAATTGTTTCCAGAAGTCTCAGCGTATAACTCATAGGCTCTAGGGATTACCGAAGATTCTCAAGGAAGGTGTTAGACCTTAGATAAACTTGGGAGAGGAAGTGGAGCAGGTATAACGCTTAAAGTACGTGAGTGGTTTTTAGGAGTATATGGCTTTAGTCGTCGAGAAATCAGACGTAGAATCGCCCTATCGTAAGAAGCGTTTTCGGAGAGATGGCAATGAGGCAGTACGAAGGGGGGATGATAATAAATGAAGGGGTAAAACCTGCCTCCGCGGCCTCCTCTCTTATCTGCCGAGTTTTTTGGGAACAGATGATATGAATTTTCCATAAAAGCAATATAAATTTTCCCTCCCTTCAGTTGTCACCTCCTTATGCGGCCATCATTTCATGGATCCGGTGGTGGCCGCTAAACACAGGTGTCTCTGTACTGGTAACAGGTCTAACATGGAGCGTAGCGTTGTATGGGAAGAAACTTGGTCATTGTGGAGAGAAAATTTCCACATACTGTTCACTTTTAAGGTGCGGGTGCCATTGAAGCCAACAATACACTGGGAACATCATATTTTGTTGTTTTTTTCAAAAAAGAGCTTAAGTAAGTTTTATAAAATTTTGATTAACATATCTAGATCGATTGAGCGAATCAGAGTTAGTCACGTAACTATCTGCCGCAAGTCAACTGTTACTCTACTGGAACGAGCGTAGTTGGCTCAAATGGGGACAAATTCGCGCGTTAAATATGAGGAGATTTTTGGCACTGAGCTGATGATGTGATGTGGCCTCAGGCGACGAGGGAGCTTAAAAAAATCTTATTACCGTGTCTAAAAATAGCTGTCTACGTCATTGAATATCTCAGCAAAAACAAATTAGGACAAGGATTCGCCTCCGTCCGAATATTACGTAAGCTCTTAACTTTTTTTCCAAGTTTGTCATTTTAAATGGACGAAGAGTGTTTTAATACATCTGAAAAACGAGCTGGTTCAAACTCAGTGTAAATTTGTATAACATGGGTCGACATTTTATCAGTTGTTAATGAGTGAGAATAATAAAGCATAGTTATTTCCATTAAGTTGCAATAACTATGTACTTGCTGGGATGTAGAGCGTGAAGAGAAATTATTCATGGAAATATTTTTTTACACTTTCATTTCCATGGGAACATAAAATAAATTTCTTTATAGTATTTAAATGAGTGTTTTGTTGTTCTACAATTCTTGGATAATTTATTGGCTTAGAGATTTCAGTAAACGTAAAATGAATCTAGGAGCTGATGGCAATGATTGCAATTGATCGCACTCATGTGAATTAAAAACAATTGAATAGCTGAAAAACATTTTTAAACGATTCAAGTTAGAGTAATTGCACTCTCATTATGTCGATATGATCCAAAGATAGAAAACTGCTATTAGCAAGCAGGTAAAAAAACCATGCTACTTTGAAAAAACAGTGCAGTTAAAGGATCTTTTAAAGGGAAATGTAGACAATCTATCGATGAAAAAAGGAGATAATATTGGTACAGAAATTATAAACATTATGAGTATTGGTAATTGCAACGAGATATGGAGAACAATATGTAGGAGCTAGTGGTCACAATAGATAGGACTGTAAACCAAAAAACAATCTGTGTAAACATTCGTGTGGAGCCTATGGATCGGAAGCATTCACCATTGGAAAAACCGATGAGAAAAGGCTAGAAGCCTTCAAAATCTTGTGCTGGAGGATGATGCTGAAGATAAAATAGACGGGCAAAATAAGAAATGATGAAGTCTACAGAAGGGTAGAAGAGGTAAGGACCTTATTGAACACCAGAGAGAAAAGTAGAACTGGATGGATTGGACATACCCTGAGACACAATGGCTTTGTGAAGAACATAATTGAAGTCAAAATAGAGAGAAATGTCCTCAGAGGAAGACCCGGGAATATGTTCATGGACCAAATGAAGCGAAAAGTACATTGGAAGAGATACCATGAGATGAAGATACTAAAATTGTGGGTGATTGATACTACAATTGTGGGCGAAGGTGGAGGGCTACAGTCAACCAATCCAAGGATTGAACGATCAATTAAGCGTTTTACAGATCTCCTCAACTTCAGTCTCAGTTATTATCAGAGGATAAGCTATCGTTACGCTTTTATTCGCGCCGGTGTTCAAACCTATATCTCACGAATAGATGAAAATCTGACCAGAACAAACTAGACTCCTTCGAAATCTGTTGCTGGAGGAGGATTCTGAAGATAAAATGGACGGACAAAATAAGAAATAATGTAGTGTTCAGTAGAGTAGAAGAGGAAAGGACCCTATGGAACACCATACAGAAAAGAGGAACAAGATGAATTAGACACACCCTGAGACTCAATGGGTTTTGAAGAACATAATTGAAGGTAAAATAGAGGGGAAAGTCCCCAATGGAAGACCCAGGAATAAGTTCATGGACCAAATTAAAAGGAATATTCATAGAGAAAGATACCAGGAGGTAAGGGAACTAGTATTAGATAAGGAAGGGTGGAGGGCTGCAGACAACCAATTGTAGGATTGAACAACTAATGATTACATATAGGAGTAGTACATACTCTTAACCGGAGGTAATGATAAATTCTGGATAAGTTGCAGATCTAATAGCAACTTTAAAAAATCTAATAATGAGATGGGTACATAATTGTTGAGTGACTTGCGAATTGCTTCTGTAGGATGTCAATGGAAATTGATGAACAGACGATTTCCACATTCCTCTGTGAATAATCACTTTTCATATCTTTTTCCATTCCTCATTAATTGGCCTCATTATTTCCTGACAGCGGAGATGACATCATGAGCAGTCATCAATTTCTTCTGCCAAAACTCTTCACTCATCTCCCTTCTCAGCTAGGTCCTCAGCTACTTTCTTGTCTCTTATTATCTAATTCATACAATTCATACTTGTCCCTTCTTTGTAGACCTCCCCATTAATTTTCCTGAAGTGCCTCTCCCAAGATTCTTATCCTTTTAAAGGTTTATTCATTGAGTTAGTTCTTATCGGTGCGATTTGAACAAAATTCCTTTTTTCTGCTTACTTTTCAACGAACTTTCATTTGTGACTCCTCCCTTCCAATTATATGAAATCATTCTTCTCAGCATTCTATAGATTTCTGCCTCCACTTCTCCACTTCTCCACTTATCTTTGTCAACAGCATAAGGAACATCTGGTTTCTTAACAAACTCTCAAATAAATTTGAATAATAATAACTTTCTTCATTCCTCTAAAATATCATCCTCTATTTACTGTTTTAGCCAAAATAAATGCATGACTTGCTCGTGATAGGTCGCAACTCGACATCAATGCACTTCTTAGACTACTCTAATACATACACACATACATACCGATCACGCCGTTCCCTTCCAGGGCAGGCAAAGTCAAAAAGTTTCACCCATAAATACATATTTGTGCACCTGACTCTGCTTCAATAATTTCCTCCATACTGGCTTATCCTTGCAAACATATTTTGCTTCATTTACTCCAATACACTGCTTCATACACGCCCTCCTTTTTTTAAGACCCCTAATTATCCACCTCCTAAGAATTTCCACAACCATATTCAACTACTTTAATCCACTACTAATCCTTGTGGATTTTTGCAGCAATGAATATATTAACACGCAGCATATGAAAAAGAGGTTAAGAATGCAAATGTTGATAATTATGGTATGAAACAAAGTATGGATATAAAATGGATTTAACTAAAGACACTTTAAGGAGTAGTAAATAAACAAATTAACGAAAATAGTGTATGACACATTCATTGCTCTTATTCCAGCCTTTGATGTAAAGAAGCATCCCCTCCAGATAAAACTAAAAGTTGATGAATACTTATGAAACTCATCCGCATCAGAATATTTTGTTTGGTTTATGATTAAAATATGTTGAAAATATTGAAATTACGTTTAATATTGAAATCTTCTAGATCAACTGGAAAACCAATATTTCCGATGCTCTCGTCATTGTCTTTATTCAGTGCTGTTACATTTTTTGCAGGTTTGAAAGTATTACGTACGTCTGTCCATATTACGTGTATGTATGGTGAGGAAATTTTGGCGGTAGAAGAACTTTCGAGCCAATTCGCCTGTTGACTAGGGAGAATACTACGTACAATATGCATATGGGCGTATGTTTAGGCCGGTTGTTATAATTGATACTTACAATTGATGAAGTTTCCGCAAGATCAGGCCTCCGGGTCCATCGTGGGAATGTTGCATTTGAGCCGCGATGGTTTGGTTTCCCTCATGTCACAAAATGGCTTCGTCCAAGCGAAAACCTGAAGCAAAAGATGGAAATATGATTTTCTTGTTATAGTAGTTCTATGCGGTGGCGGACCAGGGTTTTGGTCTGTAGTGTCGATAACGAAGGGTGGATTGAGTTGGCAAATATGAGACAAAAACTCTCCTATGGCTTCCCGCTGGGTGATTTTTCTCTATCTCTGCTGACGTTTCCTAAAGTGATTCCTTTCATTGGCAGAGCTGGTAATGCAGGGCCATCCTGTGTTCGTAAATTTCTTATATCTTGTACGGAAGAGCATCAACAGCTATAATGACGGAAGGAATGTTTCTTTCATAAATGCCGTCAGTTAAGGATACCCCGTGTGAACCATAATAATGATTTACATCCATGATTCGCTTGATAAGCAAATATTTACTCAAATATTGAACAATTTCAGGGGTATAAGAGGGAACTTTCCTAGAAATAAAGGGTATGGCCAAGGTGTTATCCCCCTTGTGGCACTTAAACTTGCCTGATATGAATTTTATATGTAATATGAACCTGGCTTGTAGCCTCCTTGGCTAGCGCCTCCTAATCAAGTTCTGCCATCAGCTGTGGAACACTTCCTATTCCTTGTAGAAGTTTTTTCAAACTAATCCTGCGGATGTGCTTTGTATTTTATTAACTTCGTTGATTATATGGTCCGGTTTGGACCAGTGGTAGCGTTTTCGACTCCCATTATGCGGGTCGCAGACTCGAGACCAACGGACAGATAAAATGTTCCTGGCTGGCCAACCAACTTTCACACGGTACCCAAATTTGACTCCTATACTGAGAGGCTGCAGTTTCTGCAGAAAGCATTGGTAGCGTAGTTTGGAAGATCGGACCGGTATCAACAGCCACAGCTTCGGGCGAGTGTGGAAGTTCACGGAATCGGCTGGGGTACTGCGATGTGGAAGGCAACAGGGAAACCACCACATTAGTCTCCCTAGATGATGCAGCCCTTAGCTAGAATTCAGCATCATTCTAATTATATATATGACGTAATGGCATTCCTTCCAGTTAAATATTCCGGAGGTAAAACAGTCCCCCAAACAGATCTCTGGGACTACTGGGCGGGGCATGTCAGTCAGGAAGGACAAGTGGATTAAATCTTTCGGAACGTCCCCCAAAGGCTCGCCGGGTATTCTAGATGAACCAGAGTAAATAAACAGCTATCTTTTAAGGTATATAATAGTTGACTAAATGAGGCTAATAACTTGAATAAATTTTCAAGTTATCAAGTTATTATCATGTTATATTAAATGCATTATCAAGTTAGTATTATGTATACAAACTTATATATTTAATTGGTATTAGAACGTTACATAGTGGACTACCATCAAGTCACTAAATGTTTAATTTAGCGCTCCTTAAATTCTTCATCAGATATTTAGGCTACAACGGTAAGGATTATTTGGGAAATAGAGGAAAGGTAAAAAGAAATCTGGCGTTGCCTTTAGCCTACTTTTGAGGAAAGGAGTCAAGGGGCCCACAATTTAACTCCCATCTAACGTACATAGTGCGCACTGCACTTTAGATGATCTCCACAAATCACCCAGGTGGGAACTGGAAATTCCGAATCGCTGAAAATCTTTGCCGCTACTCCCGATAGCCTACCGCTATACTTTTTCTCTTACTATTTTCTCTACTCTTAACGGTTTCTGATGACAAGTAGATAAATAGCGTCTTTCTTGAGCAAATTACTTCTGTTTAACTAATTTTGTGCATGCAAAACAATGCTGTGAGTGGTGAAATTCCCTAACAGGTGGGACTCGAACCCTCGACCATAAAATCGGCCAGCGAGGACGTTAATGAGGCCGAAAAAATCCCAAAAATTATTGTAATATTAGAATTTATAAATTTTTTCTAGGGTAATCCACAGTGTTAGGTATGTATGAGTGGAAGATGTGAAAATCCTTAGGATATTTAGATTCGAAATTTTGTATTCACCCTAACAATTTCATTGTTTATCCCAGCATGTCCTTATTTACTTCACCATGTTCATTAAAACTATTGCATTCTCCATTTATCTGATATTCTCCTCTCTATCACGGCCTTAGCAATCTTATAATTTTTACAACTGCTCAATCTGATTCATTCTAATCCCCTCTTGAATTTTCCTCTTCCTGCCTACTAGATTATGTACTCTCTCATTTGTTTCCTTTTCCGCCCACTGCCCTCTTCCACACTCTCATCTTTAACGCATAAAGCTTATCCTCGTCTTCCTCCCTCCAAGTTCATTTTTCTGCGCGGTAAAACGCACCAAATGTCGTTGAAATAATCATTTTTCCATATCCGCGTTCCGAATTAGTGAGTAAAAATCATCCAGTTGAGCCAGAGTTTTTATTTTTCGACGTCAGCCCATAGTTTGGTCGCCCGCACCAACTCATCCTCGGGACTGCAGAGTCTGGTGCGCTTCGCGGAAGAGCATCCGTCAACCAATTTGTGGGACGTGTTTGTAAAGGGAGCCTTTCTGCAATTTATTGCGGTTTTCTTCGTCGACAGAGAGAGAGAGAATAAAAAATAAGATCGGAAAAATTCGCTTCGAACCCAGACGGCGGCTACGAAACCAATGCCTAACAAATCCGTCCTCTTTCACTCCACCCCACAGATCCACTTAGCAAGCAGGATCCCTTCTCCTATCGCTCTCAGGATGCAGATCTTCTTAAAGGTGGAAGTATAAACAGATACATAAATAACTCCACTGCTTTTACAGGAGAAGGTTTATTTTTAATGAAAAAAAATATTTCTCTCTCTTCCTTTTTTTACAGGCGCCGATCCCTTTTTCCTGCGGGGTTGCACCGGGAGAAACGGGTCGGAGAAGTCTTACTCGTTTCTCAGATTGTACCCAAAAAGGAGGGACCGTAAAGGAGCGTTGAGACTCCTTTTCTTGATGGGCAAAGGGAAAGTATACACATTCAACCCGGGCCGTGTCCACGTCGACTGCGGGCGGAGGACCAGACCGCGCCCGGTCGAAAGAGAGACGCTCGTATCTCTTTCGCAACAATGAGTCGATGGAGAGAGAAATGTGAATGAAAAAAAAGTCAGAAGGCGCCGGACTACTACTCCTTGCGTTTCCGTGGATGACTGCCAGACAACTTTCCACCACACTCTCGTCCTTTTCCCATCTCTCTCCCTTCATTTTCCCTTCGTCTTAACGACGAGTCTGCTCCAGAAAGGAGAGCAAGATGGGTGTAAACTTTGGTGTTTTTTTCATCCTCTTCCGCCCACTTCCCTATTGGATTAATGAAGCAGCAGTAGACCCGCTATTGGGGTCCGGAAGGAAAAACTGCTTCCACCAATAACTTGGGCTGTGATTGACTCGGGAACAGCTCGCCGAAGTTTTTGCGAACGCACGGCAGTTTAAGTTGAACAATATCAAAGCTGTTACCTCACCCTACCCATTACGAATGCCCTTCTAAATGTCTATGAAAGAAATGCATTTGAACATTTATTGAACATGTTATATCTAATTTTCATACCATTTCATATCTGATTTTCTCCTAATTACTCCATTTTTAATTAGGATTTTGCTACACTTACTTTTGAAAACTCTCCCAACTAAACGCTTTTGAAAATAACAATTATTTAAATAACAAAATTTAAACAACCGCCTTTTTAAAACGGAATGAGGAGTATAAAATTATTTCTCCCAGCTCCATACAGATTTTTAACCCCATACAATTCCTAACCCATTACGAATTGTCCTGAAAATTAATAGCTATGAAAATACATGTAAGATTTAAAACAAAAACCTGGGGTGCATGAAATAGAAAATTGACGCATGAATAATTCACCTAAGTCCTAACAATTTTTTTGTACTGAAAATGACATGAACTGTCGTGTGAGTTTTCTCTACGAAAGCTACTCCCTACACTCCTTAGTATTATCAATTGCGTACACCCCACGTTTTTCGTTTTAAATCATACAAATATTTTCATAGCTCTTAAAATCCACAGTCACAAATTTTCAGGTCAATCCGTATGGGATTAGGAATCTGTATGGGGCTCGTGGAAATTATTTTATACTTCTTAGTCCATTTTAAAAACGTGGTTATTTAATATTTTAAATTTAAACAATTTTTTTCTGCATTTTATATCTTAAATGGAGAATTTTTATACCTATGTACCAATAGAAATGTACAGTTCAGCGGATAATTCGAATGACTTCGTCAATAGTATCGCATTCGATACCAGAGTCTTTCCCATTTTTTGATATGCTTTTCCCATGGTGCTAACTTTTTCATTATTATTAATTGTTACTTTAGAAACATTCTCCTCCGAGTCCTCGGCAAACATTGAGTTTCATTACCGTCATAATGGCCGAGGACTCGAGAGGGGTTGGGCAGTACTCGCAGCCACGTCCGACGCCCATCGGATGTGTGGCTACGCTGACGTTGGGTCGTGCGTACTAATCGTGCCACAATTAATCATTATTTATTATTATTATTATTAATATTATATTATATACGTATTATCATTGCATATTATTGCATTTTCATCCATTTTTGAGCCATGTCTAAAGTTTCAAATCTCTAGTTCATCGAGAAGTTAGTTTAAAATCGATTGTAAAATTGGTACCAAACAGACAAACAGGCAAGAGTGCGAGTTACTAAAAACGAGGTAAAAAAATGAAAAATACAAAAAGCGAAATTCGGAAAGCAGGTGTAATTGAATGGTTAAAATTTTTAGACCTTATGATTAAAATTCACTTTCGATGATATGGGATACGACCTGACATGGATTAACACAAAATAAATCTATTGAGTGCACCAAAAACTGGTGTGAGAAGAACTTCAAGTCAAAGAATTTACAATAAAATGAAATGAAATCTTGGTAATAGAACGAATGGTTTTCATTTTATGGGGAGAATTATTTGCAAATTGACGGTCTTTTGAAACTTCATCCTCAATGAGGCTCGCGTTAACGCTATCAAGTTGAGCCGATATATGGAAAATCATACGTTCAATGGTATCAGGCTCAACTATGTGGAAGTTGATATTCACAAATGAAAAAACGACTTCGTTTCCTTCCACTGATTTATTTTCTTGGTACGACATGTTTCGACACATAGAGGTCATTTTCAAGTACCTAAGTACCAAGTACTTGAAAATGACCTCTATGTGTCGAAACATGTCGTACCAAGAAAATAAATCAGTGGAAGGAAACGAAGTCGTTTTTTCATTTGTGGATTTATGGAAAATCATATTTCCTCACCAATGGGAAACTTTTAGGGGGGTTGCTTTTGAAAAAATTCGAACAGTGACTTCCTGTGAACACCCTATTGGATATGTTACTAACAACACCAACTACCAAACGTAGGTGGTCTCGCATCATTTGGGTCGAACCGTTTGACGTAGTTTGGATTACATCAAGTGCTAGCAAGGTATACTCTAATATGCATATTTTATATTTGATTGGTTTTAGATACAACAGCAATGCGAGGAGCCTGCATAACGTTTATCTCTATGATCACGCATTTATAAAAGTACATACACACTATAAAACTTGTTATGTGCCTATAGTGTGGTGATTTTTTTAAATTTAGCCCCTGCCACACATCCATTAGGCTTCACGGAAGCTATTTGAATGCTAAAAAACAGATTTAGATATGCATATTGGCATTTCGAATGTAATGAAAAGATTTAGGATGTGTGATGAACCGGTAAGAGAAATCATATCTAGAAAAAAATGCGACCAAGGATGGAAAAATAGGAGAGTAACAGAAATCGATCTCGTCCTTATCTGATCCGTATTTATGCAAATTATTTAAATGTTATGGCATAAGGAAGGGTAGATTGCTTAAGATTTAATGCCATAGTATCTTAAGGTAGTTTGACCGAGATAGTTCCCTAGTCATATGGGAGACCATATTCCAACTATTCGCTCTAATATCAGCAGCCGTAGAAAGTACGAGTCGCATATTTCATTATTAATGGTGCAATAATAGACTTTAATACGACTGCAATTCTAGGCAAATAAAAAGATATCAACATTTGTATATCATTTGACTCATTTTTTGCACGCGGTACGTTTAAAACTCTTTCACAACAGAAGGTTTTTCACGTTTCTGAAAAAAATTACTGCGGTGAGAATATGATTTATTTTCAACAATAGTCGAGAAAATATGCAAACTTCACGCAGTAAAGTTTTTGACAAGGTCTAGGTGTTAAAAATTCTTCATTTTTTAAAATAAATTCACTATGGAGAGCATAGAAGGATCATTTCCCGTGTAAAAATGCCGGTATTTTTCGTCAAAATTATCAGAAAGTTGTTCGGTAAGGGGCTGATATTTTGGTATCTTTGGAAGAGTAATACATTTGTTTTTAAAATTATACTAAATTCATTGATTACTAAGTGAAGTCATATTTCGCTCAAACTACCCTATGTCAGGGTACTACCAATACAAGGTGGCTCGTTGTGCATCGTTTGGGTCGAACACAGTGATGTATCTTGGATTACAACAAGCGCTTGATAGATACGGAGCGGTATTATACACTTAATACTTCTGTGATTTCATGAGAAATATGAGGAGACACTAAGAAAGAGAACATTTATAGACATTGCATTGATGCATCTACACGGGCGAAGGGGGTCCAGGTATGCATGAGACGATACATCTTAGAATTTGAAATGAGCTTCAACTTTCACTATTTTTTTCTTCCCTTCTTTGAAACCTGGTGATGGAGGAGGATGATGAAGGTCAAATGAAAGGAAAAAACCTAAAATTATGAAGTGTGCAGAAGAATAAAAGAGGAAAGAACCATATGAAACACTACTTAGAAAAGAAGAACCAGATGGGTTAGACACACCATAAATGGGTTTGTGAAGAACATAATTGAAGGTAAAATAAAGGAAAAAGTCCCAAGAGGAAGACCCAGGATCGAGCTGATGTGCCAAATGAAGAGGAATGTACATAGGAAGCGCCTACAGGAAGTTCTGGACCAAGTATTCAATAGGGAAGCGTAGAGGGAGGTCAACCAATCTTAGGATGTAGAGCCCAAGAGATTATGATAATTTGTTGCCAGAGTTATTTGCTCTGTAAACAAGACTGTATTCTAAAACTATTCATTTAATAATTATTACCGATCAAATATGTTGTAAAAACATGCTTCAGGATGCAAATATCTACTTGATTCCAATCTGTCGTCACTTAAAACTAAAATACCGGAACTGTCATTCTGTCTGTTCTAGAGTCGGGTACCATTCCTGCATTCGGGTGATTTAATGTGAGTCTATGGTTAATGTGTCAATGCGAAGAAAGCAGTAATGTGGAGAGCTATACAACAAGAGTCTGTTTTGCCACTCATTATCATTAATAGGTATATACCTACAATGAAAAAGCAAAAATGTTATGTATGAAAGTGAAAAGCGGTCTAAAAGTGTACGAAAAAGTATTGATATGCTACGTATTGCAAATACGTAGAACTCGTATGGTACTTACGGCATAGTACTTGTAATTCTGACGGAAAGGACAGAATAGGTGTATGGCGAGAACCCTGAGCAGTATGGAGAAAATATTTGGGAAATCAAATTTTTTTCATTGATTTACCGAACCAGATTTTGACGAGTTATCACCGTTTCTAGGGCCGTTATAAGTTTTCTGAAAAATTATTTGACGATTCCTCTGACAAATCATTTGAAAATTTCTAATACAATAATTAACCATTTCAATGAACTGATGAAGTCTTCTCGGGTTATCAGCCGGGTCAAGATGATCTGCCATCGTCATCAGGGCTAATGACACTTGGCCCTGATAATGATGATTAGAGGCAGAGCCATGGCAGAGAGGCCCATCGAAACGTTGGCAGTAATGGTTATTCTGACCCGGCTGATAACCCGAGAAGACTTCATCAGTAATGTTCGCCGGGAATAAACCAAATCCTTTATCATTTCAATGAAGTTATGAAGAATAAAACAGTAATGGACTAAGTTCTCTAAGGATAAAATCAATGGTTGGCGAATTCACTTTGTGGAAATTACGATTCATGTTAAGAATGAAACTACTTAGTTTTTTCCACCAATATTTAAATATTGCACCAATTATTCCATTTATATAAATATAAATAAAAAATTCCACCAATAAAACCAACTTCCCTCTCCTTGAGATTTAGTATGAGCTGTCTGTCTGTCTGACTGTCTTTTGGGTATTTTTATTCTGTAATCTTGATAATGGCCTGAAAATTCCGAAACCGGTTGATTTATATTTAAATATATTGGTGGAAAAAACTAAGTAGTTTTTTCCACCAATATATTTAAATATAAATCAACCGGTTTCGGAATTTTCAGGCTAAACTAAGTAGTTTTTTCCACCAATGTATTTATTATTTTTATATTTAATATATTTAAGTAGTAGCATACAACATGAAAATAAATAATATGAAGACCAAAATACTATAATGTGGAAGAGAGAAGCTGAATATAGATGCCACTCTGAGAGGAGAAAAATTAGAGCAAACGGATTCCATCACCTATCTCGGAAGTACCATGACGTCGGACGAAAGAAGTACAAAAAACATCAAGCGGAGAATAGACCAAGGTAAGAAGGATGGGAAAGAGAAAACTGCTCTTCTCAAGGAAGATAGGACTACCAACGGGAAACAGTATGATGTGGAGCTTGGTTCTCAATGAATCGGAAACATGGACCATTGGAAAAGCTGACCAGAACAGACTAGAAACCATCGACAACTGGTGTTGGAGGAGGATGCTGAAGGTAAAATGGACGGACAAAATAAGAAATGATGAAATGCACAGAAGAGTAGATGAGGAGATGGCCATATGGAAAACCATACAGAAAAGAAGAACAAAGTGTATTGGAGACAACCTGAGACACAATGGGTTTGTGAAGAACACATGAAGTGCTGAAGGAAGATGCTGAAGGCAAAATGGGCGGACAAAATAAGAAATGATGAAATGCACAGAAGAGTAGAAGAGGAGATGACCATATGGAACACCATACAGAAAAGAAGAACAAAATGTATTTGGAGACAACCTGAGACACAATGGGTTTGTGAAGAACATAACTGAAGGCAAAATTGAGCGAAAATCCTCTAGAGGAAGACCCAGAAATAAGTTCATGGACCAAATAAAGAGGAAAGTTCATAGGTATAGATACCAGAAGGGAAGGGAACTAACATTAGATTGGGAAGGATGGAGGGTTGCCGTCAACCAACCTTAAGATTGAACAACCAATGATGAAAACAGCTCACAAACATATTGCCCCAGAGATGTTTATTTACTGCGGCTGCTGTTGATGAAATCGGGTTCGATCGGAAACCTGTGAAAAAATGGAAGTGTTATGCGGAGGATCTCTTACGAAGAGATTTTAGGCCGCTGTTTCTTCTTTAGACCCACTATTTGAAATGGGAAGTTCATTTTAAGAGGGACATCAGGCCATCTCGCATTAAATTTCGGCGGCACAAAGGCCAGTGGGCGCCTGGGTGGAGCCTCTGGCTTTACACCCCCAGACAGGAAACCGCCAAGCAGAAGAGAGGGAGAACAAGTGTTTGCAGAGAAGGGAAGCGTTTTACGATACTTCGTCCCGCACTCTACCCTTATCCGTCACCGCAATTGATGCACACCGGTAGCATTTGTCGCCAATCGTTAAGGAGGAGAAAGTCCCGAATGGTTTTTCGGCGGAAAACTGATCTTTTGTGTAGCTCACAGAAGCGCTTATTGAGTCACTTTTTCGGGGAGACTCGTTAATCAAGGAATTCTTTTTCGAGACGCAGTACGACTGTCTTCTTTTTTTCAACGTTTTCTTTGTCAGCGCCGTCTCGAGGACGACGGGAAAATACATATATTTATCTGATTGAAAAGGAACGTTATGTCTTCCGTTCCTTACCTTTCTTTCTCCGCTCAACTAAAACTCATATTATTTTCTCTCGAATCCTTTTGTCTCCCCTATTTTTCTGGAAGGAGCACAAATAAACATTTTTTTTCCGGACAGAAATAAAGTCGAAGAGCTACTTTATGTCCTCGCAATTCGTCGTCTTAAATTCTCCGAATGAAGTTGCAAATTGGGACTTTTATGGTTTTTTGTTCGAGTGTTGTCCGCTAATAAACTCTCAGAGGAAGAGAAGGGTTGATGGTGTGCTTTATTTCGGCAATGAAATCTCCTTCTCTTCAAATATCATCATTTTCAATGTTCGCTGCCAAAGATAATTTGGAACGTTCAGCCGAAAATAACCGACAGTTTGACGATTTGTTCGGCTCTACGAAGAGGAGGAGAACCAATTCCAAAGGATAATTGGGATTTTTATACGAAATTGACAAATAATGGCACGAGTTGACTCCTTTATTCAAAAAGGTCCTTAAATAATACAAAGGAGAAATAAATTATTAAATTTAGCATGTTTATTCATCCATCAAAACCATTTAAAGTGTCACTATTACTTTATCTTCCTGCTCTAATATTTTTTATTAGTTTACGTGTTTTTCCAAGGGTCGTAAGAATGGATGAAATCAGTGTAATTATATTTAGATGAGAGGTTATGAGATTAACTTTGCAATAAGTTTCTACGCGCCAGACACTTTCTTAAAAAACGACAGCGTGTGATTTTCATTTGAAACTCAAAATCAGTCAAGCATTAATTTGAAAATGAATATTTTGCCTAATCTAAATAAAATTATTTACTATAGCATGGAGAATATTCTTTAAACGCCTTTCGAAGTAGGTAGTGGCAGTTATTTGGATAGCAATGGCGCGGCAGAGTGAGGGAAAATATGAATTAAATTTAGCCGAAAGACTAAATAATTCAATAAGTCAAAATGAAAAGCGCCGATAGTTAAAAGCTTCGTTTGAACCATGAAAGCTTTTTCAAGTGTCGATATCTATCCGGACTATCCTCACATTATGAATTCCATGCCATTAGGTTCCATTAGCACAGAGAGACTCGAGTGATATGTTCAATGTTTTGATCTCAAGAGAATAAAAACGCCGAACGATGGTTGAATGGCTTCTACTCGAATGAATTTACCCTGACGGAGTATCAGACTGCAGCATTTTTAGGCTACATTCCCGAATATGCTGAAAAAATTAATTTCGCAGCGTTGGAAACGATTCCGGCGCTCCAAAAATTAGACTGACAAAAGTCTAGCGGCTCGAATTTTTGAGATAAAAGTTTATACAACTACGGAATGTGGAGGTACTTCCACGGAAATTCAAAGGAATACTTTAGCTCAAAACAATTGTCCGCATTTCCAGCCGAATCGAAGAAGGAATTGCGATCGCCACCCATTCGAAAAGGAAAATATTCAACGCCGTCAGAAGTGCTGGTCTCATATATATATATATATATATATATATATAATCGTTCACTCATTCACTCAGACCGCACAGCGGCAAATACTCACATAAATATTTATACAGAAAGGTAGAAAGAAAGTGGATAGGAACACATAAAATTTACAAACACAACGGTGGTGTGAAGATGAAATGATGGCCGATTCCAAGCAGAAAAAATTCGACTGGACCGGGAATCGAACCACGGACCTTTGGATTTCGCGTCCAATGCTCAGACCACCAAGCTACCCAGTCTACTAAGAAACCACTGGAATCGGCGGGGGGTTTATACGAACAAACACTCCCCAGGGCATGACCCACGAGAGCGGCCAATAGATGGCGCGCGGGCTGCATATCACCCACCGGCAGAGAAGGAATGACATACACAGAAGGCGAAATGAAAGAATAACTTCAAGCACACAGACAGTGGTGAAAGATATAGAACAGGCGTTTCGGGGTACGCTAACCCAAGTAGGAAATGACCCGTTCAGGGCATACAATCGTTCACTCATTCACTCAGACCGCACAGCGGCAAATACTCACATAAATATTTATACAGAAAGGTAGAAAGAAAGTGGATAGGAACACATAAAATTTACAAACACAACGGTGGTGTGAAGATGAAATGATGGCCGATTCCAAGCAGAAAAAATTCGACTGGACCGGGAATCGAACCACGGACCTTTGGATTTCGCGCTTTTGATCTTTCGCGCACGGACCTTTGATGCTTGGAATCGGCCATCATTTCATCTTCACACCACCGTTGTGTTTGTAAATTTTATGTGTTCCTATCCACTTTCTTTCTACCTTTCTGTATAAATATTTATGTGAGTATATATATATATATATATATATATATATATATATATATATATATATATATATATATATACTCATAAATGTTTATACAGAAAGGTAGAAAGAAAGTGGATAGGATCACATAAAATTTACAAACACAATGGTGGTGTGAAGATGAAATGGTGGCCGATTCCAAGCAGAAACAATTCGACTGGACCGGGAATCGAACCACGGACCTTTGGATTTCGCGTCGCACGTATATATATATATATATATATATATATATATATATATATATCGGTCAGCCCATTCAGATAAAGCACGTGAAAATCGCCTTCATTACTCGCGCAGAATCGGAAATTGGTAGCTAGGACTGCAATTCCTTCACATTCATCTTCATGATTTCATTACCGTTCACTTAGCTACTTTAGGATCTCAGAATGATACAAACCCATTATATAGTGCAATTTGGTGAAATTTAATATCTTCACTGTAGTCTATGTTGGTGATAAGTCACCCCCCGCCAACACCCTTGTGGTAGCTTGCAGGGTAATAAGTAGATGTAAATGTAGATGATATTTCTCACTTAACTGTCATTTCCACCTCCCGACATCCCAGCATTGTCATTGACGGAAATAGTTTCAAAATGTATTTATTTATTTATTGCTGCCGGACGATTCTGTTGGCCCGTTATGTCCCCAGAATCCCGATAAGCTGCTGAGCCTATCATCAGGTTTTCCAGGGACCGGACCAACAGAACTTGACATACATCCATGCCCTGGGTGGTGGAAAACCCACCCAGGCGTGACTCGAACCCGCGACCCTCGGTTTAGCAGGCGAGGACTTTACCCCGCCGCCACCGGGGCCGGCGTGTTGTGACTAGTAGTGCCCCTCAAGGTACCTACTATGATCGACCCCCTATGATTTTTAATTTGTATTTACTCTAGTAATTAAAAAAAATAGAAGCTGCCATAATTTACCGAATAATTAAGATAAATTGCGCACATTGAGACTCCTTATCAATTATACCCGCGTTTTTCAATCATATCTACGTTAAGTCTTAGTTAACTAAGTGGATCCTTACAATTTTATCTAAGGAAATAGGATCGAAAAATCAAATTACTTAGGAAATCATGTAATTACATTCATGAAGAGGTGTATGTAATAAACCGTGCCTACATAAGACAAGGCAAAAAATAACACCAATAATAGAGTTTCGAGGCCCAATGTTGACGCTTACAAAATTCATACTTCTATCTTGCACCTAAATTACTTATAAACTTGCCTAGAGAGATATGTTCTGAATAAAGTGAAGTCAGATTTCTTAGCCGTCTAAGAAAATGGTTATTTACGGAAATAGATTTAGACAATATTGTTTAATGCTAACTTTCCTACCACCATAATATGTCATTGATATCACTGTAATACTTATTCACTATTTCCTAAATTGTTACTCGTTTCGTATTGTTCTATTGTTATGGGCATAAAGTATATATATTTCAACTTATGGTGTATTGAGCATACTTTTTCGTGAATTGCAATGCCTATAAATATAAATATATATTGTTAAATAGACTGCTGTTTAACAGAGCGTAATCAATGGATGGAAGCCCCAATACATGTCTCTTAAGGGGAGCCTAATTTCACTAATAGCATCGCTCATTGGATTATATTGTACAATTTGGTGTGTGAAATAAAATATTATTATTATTTAAAAAAGATACGGAAAGGTCAAATGCGCGGGCATTACTCATCGTAGGCAAAACGCAAATATAAAAGTATTAATCTGCATTAAGGAAAAATTTTTATATAGTGGTTAAGGCTAGATCGGACTTTGAGGACCTTGAACACTAATTAGCCTTTGAGGCTGAGACATAATGCCTTTAGGGGACTGAGTGGAGTCTACCAGTTAATCTCGGAATATGCGCATTCAAAATATGGTAACGGAAGTAATCACATCGCCGACTTATTCGCGTATATAATGTATATACGATAGTACAGCATCGAACTGCAGTATAAATATCATTCAGCCCTAACCTACTGATCTCTTTACTCTCACGATACGAGAATCGATTCGAGAAATATTTCGACCAGTTCTTTCTTTGTGCATCCGATTTTCTCCTCCGGATCGGATCTCCCTCCAATTCATCTCTCTCCCTCTCTCATACTCCTTGATACCTGCGTTAAAAATAGAAATTTCGCGAGTCATATCAAGGTCGCGACTCGACAAAAAAAGGAATCTACAGAGTTCCATTCGAAGGACAGCCACTCAGTCGCATCCGTACCCACACGCAACTTAGGCCTGTATCAATTAATTCTTAAGTATGGATCGAGTTAGTTGCAGTGGATACGGCACAGGATCCTCTTCAAGTTAGATCCTCTTCTATTGTTAGGCAGTGGTAGAAGAATTTTAAATGAAACCTTGATCCCTCTTTTCAATGATAAATGTGGAGCGAGTCACTTAAGCGGAGCTGTGGAGCATCAACAAGGGACTCTGGACCACACTGTCTTTTAAAGTAGGCTAATACGCCTGGTTTCTCTCCATTTTTACCTCGTGCCGATAGCAATTTTTTCTGCAACAACTGCCCACTTTCCTTAGTGGTTCAAGTAACCTCGGCTGCGTTCGCATTCCCAATTAAAATTAGTATGATAAACGGTATGACAACGGACATCAAGCAGAGAATAGAGAAAGGTAAGGAGTTCTTGGGAAAAAGATAAATGATGTGCTAAAAAAGATAGGTCTACAAACTAGAAAACAGCATGTGAAAACATTCGTGTGGAGCGTGGAACCTGGCGTTGGAGGAGGATGCTGAAGGTAAAATGAAAGGACAAAATAAGAAACAATGAAGAGTTGAAAAGTAAAGGACCAAGTGGAACACCATACAGAAAAGAAGAATCAGATGAATTAGACACACCCTGAGACTCAATGGGTTTGTGAAGAACATAATTGAAGGTAAAATAGAGGGAACATTGCCCAGAGGAAGACCATGGAATAAGTTCATGGACCAAATAAAGAGGAAGGTCATTAGATAGGGTAGGATGGAGAGCTGGAATCAACCAGTCTAAGGATTAAACGACCAATGAATGAATGACATACGGTAATTTATTTTGGAAATATTTTAAGCGTAAATACCACAAGAATTTTTCCGAAAGGGGGATTGATTTTGACAGAATAGCCATTGACTATGCTAATACGTCTAGGATCAACTTTTTCCCATCTATTACGTGTATGCCGATACGATCCAATCCATTCTCAGGGTATCTTTTGAGTTTGAAAGGAATTCACATTATCCAAGAGCAATTGATATTTCACGTGAACGAGAGGCATCCCCAGAGACTGAGGAAAAAGAACACGTACGACTCGATATCCATCAGTTCTTCAAAAATAAATATTTTTTGGAATTTTCCTGGTAAACCTTCAACAGGGAACGTTAGCAATTTTGCTTTACGTACGTATCATTCTCTCTTAAAGTGATCACCTTCAAAAAAATATCTATCATAATCTAGATTCATTCATTCACAATGCTAGGCAAAAGTTGTCTTCAGTTATCGTCTTGAATCAGAATATGCAATTTAAACTTGTACTTCAAAATGGAGCGGCGTTATGTCTGAATGTAGATATGTTTGTTACACTTTTCCTCGGTAACTACGCAACCGATTTAACCGAAAGTTTGCGTAATTCTAGCGTATACACTAGAGAGTGCTCTAGTAAGATTAGTGTAAGCCGTGGGTAACCAAAGGCTCCAAAACAGACACTTTAGGTATTATGGAATATCACTCAGGTAGAATATTGTACAGTTTTAGATATACATATATAAGCAATGCTCCTATTAAACCACAACATAAGATTGGAGAATGATAGAGGCCTTTATCATCATTGGTCGTTCATTCCTAAGACTGGTTGGCTGCAGCCCTCCACCTTGCCCTATCTAATGCTAGTTCCTTTACCTCCTGGTATCTTTCACTAATTACTGTCATTTTTATTTTGATCCATGAACTTATTCCAAAGTCTTCCTCTGGGGACTTTTCCCTCCATTTTGCCTTCAATTATGTTCTTCGCAAACCCTTTGTGTCTCACAGAGTGTCTAATCCATCTTGTTCTTCATTTCTGTATGATGTTCCATATTGTCCTCTCCTCGTCTACTCTTCGGTACTCTTCATCATTTCTTATTTTTCCGTCCATTTAACCTTCAGAATCCTCCTCCAGCTCCAGGTTTGGAAGGCTTCTAGTCTTCTCTGGTCAGTGTTTCCAATGGCCCATGCTTGCGATCCATAGAGTGCTACGCTCCACACGAATGTTTTCACATACTGTTTCCTGGTTTTTGGTCCTATCTTCTTTGAGAAGAGCAGTTATCTTCTTCCCACAAAAGCCCTGAAGGGTCCAATGGCTTCAAACTGGTGACCTCTATGTTTCATCATTACGGATAAACTGTGAAACCGATTATTATGAAATTTTTGAAGCAAGTAAAAGTTAGGAATAAGAAGGACATAGGTTATACGAAGAGCCAAGAGCCACGAGAGCCGAAAAAGGGATCCTCCAATTTTAGATCCTGAAAATAGCAGAATTCAATTGAGGACTTATGTCGCATAAATCGTGTATTTAATTCTCTTAAGAATAGCATTGGAAGCAGTACAGAGGTATATTGATTGCTTTTTCAAAAGTACGCTCCAGATACAGTGATGAAACCTTTATCTAGCCGACAAAATGTGAAATGCTCAACTTTAGTGTAGTTTCTTAATGCATGGGGCCAGTACAATTATTTCTAAGCTTACCTTGGGATACCGTGTCCCATGATAGCGATTAATAGATGAGTTTATCATTACTGCAGGGAAAAACCATATTCTTTCAGTCTAGTACGGAAAAAATTAGTCGTTCGAAAAAAAATTACAATGAAACTGCGTTATTAAAAGCTATTCTCTCATGGAAGATTTTAAATTTCCACTCCAGCATCATCGCAACTGCTCACGGCATTTTTTCCCATCGCGTTTTTCTATACAAGCAGCGCGCCCTGCTAATGGCCTGATCAATACGCGAGTAATTTCAAACAAAAAAAATTGACTTTTTCATCCAAAGTCGACGCACAGTGTTTTTTTTTCCTGGGAAGTAAAACGGACAGGAGATAGGAATAGCGCACATGTTGAAGGATCACTGGTTTGTCGAACACTCCATTAAAAGTCAGTGCATCATCGTCATATCGAGAAAAAAGTTTCAAAAGAATTATTGGCCCACAGTTTTGTTTGAAAACGTACCGATAAAAAAATGACATGATACTCCGCTCTTTAATTATGTATGGAAGAGGTTAGCTCTGATGTGGGATCTAAAACTCAGATGGCGGAAAAGTTCATTTGGATATTGAAGAGCTTAATGCGTTTTCGGTTGTATTTAATTAAACGACGACCAATAAATGTGAAAACATTTCCGAAGTTCATGGCTTCGGAAGTATTGCTTCATCAAAATTATGCCATGTCGTCAAATATCTTTCTAATTTAGATCGGGAATGAATAAGATGCAGGATGCGTTATGAGTGATTAATAATTTTCCCGAATCGAACTAGGATGAGACCTAGTGTACCCATTCCACGGGCCTTAGGAAGATCGGTTAACATATCTATGAGTTTACTTACGATAGCAGTGTAGTCAAATGTTTAGATCTACGCAATTATTTGAATGTTAAAAGTTAAATTTTACTTATTTAAGCATTAAAGATATTTTCCCAATAATTGCATGAAATAAAATGTTGTCTTTGGTTACTTTGTGGTAATCCATTTTTAATAAATAACACAATGGATAAATTATTTAAAAATTTTGCTAAAACCACAGAGTTTAAAAACACAAGTTAATAAACAAGACCCGGGTTTCGGCGCTAAGCACCATCTTCATGCCTGAAGATGGTGCCAAGCGCCGAAACCCGGATCGTGTTTTTAACTTGTGTTTTTAAACTCTGTGGTTTTAGTGAAAGTTCTAAATAATTTATCCATCTTCTTATTTATTAATAATTGCATTGGCAAATTATGTGGAACGAAAAGTCACTTCGCACGGGTGCAAATACACCAAGGGTTGAAATTCGCCATGAAAAAATCATTTGACTCGACCAGGATTCAAACCCGGATCTCCCATCGACCCCTGTAGGGAGTATTACTCACAAGCCAGTTAGACAGTTATCCAGTTAAACTAACAAGCTAGGCTTTTTATAATTAAACCACAACTAAAATTAATCGTATTTCCTAAATTAATCTCAGTTTTCATAAATCCTATATTTCTTGAACCATCAAGCTTTTTTGTTTGATTTTAGATTAATTTTAGCCAAGCTAGGCTTAGGCCAGTTATAACCACCAAGCCTAACTTGGTGGTTTAAATGGCTAACACACCTGACCTACAATTGGCAGATCCAGGTTCGAATCCCGGTCAAGTCAAATGAATTTTTCATGGCGAATTGTAACTCTTGGTATATTAAAAAGATTTGTAAATGACCGTAGGTTTTAAACCAAAAAAATACGTCAACTGACGTCATACGCATTCTCCGGCATATTTGAACCACGTCAATTGACGAAAGTTGCAGTCAGAATGCTAAAATCAGGATAAAAAAGGCAAACGAGTATGGTTTTTTGATGGTTTGCAGAGCAAAGAGAGGGCAACAAATACTTCAGAAGGAGAGAGTCGTAAAAATCAATACGGTGGACTTAAAACTTCCAATACCCTTATATTTTTTTCTCCACCTCAACTAACCCGCACCAAATTGCACGGATCACCGTGTCCAGATGCGTAAACATCTCTGGTGTCAAATCAGCTGATACATTGAGGGTGGAGCAGGGATGCTGCGATGAAAGTCACACCAAGAGCCGTCAGATCGTAAACAGCAGGATAGATTGGAGCCCCGGAATCTGATCGGAGATCGGCTCAGTGGACCGTGTACACCCAATCCGTGGCACTGCTTTGAGGGAAAGAGTTCACTCAGTCGGCAGGGATTTATTGGGAAACTTTAATAAGCCCCCGATATCCGATAAAAAAAGAAGAGGCGAAGGAAAAAAAAGTTCCTAAGATCAAAACAGGAGGTAAACATGAGGTGAGGGGGGGACAAATCTAAAGATTTATGGGAATTAAAGACGGATATCTAAGTTTATACGTTAATGCGGCAAGACGGCGGAGGTATAAATAAAGCCGCAGGGCGACTGACTGGAGGGAGATATTTTTTCGGGGACTGTCTTCGGCATGAGGACCGTGATTGTGAAATCTATTTAAGGCAATAAGTCAATCACCACATGGGCGAGAACAGAGACGTGTGGAGAGCTTTAGTTGATTTTTATTTATAAGTCCAGGCTGATAACTTTTCCCCCCACAGGTCTGCCAGCACGAGCCGAATACTTTTGAGACAGTTTCTTGAATATATATTTATTTATTATTTGCCCGTGTCTTCAAATATAATGGTACAAATTTATGTCGAATGACGGTAAATATTTATGATTGATTTAGATTGAGTGTGATAATTTGTAAGTTTCCTATTTATGACAGATATTCATAGGAAATAAAAAATAACAGTCGTATACGAAATCAAGAGGATCAGCTCGGTCACCTTGGGGACAATTGATCAAAATGGCATTATTTTACAAAATTTTGTCGAAATTTTCAGGATTTCGCCACAAAAGCAACAAAAAATATTAAAATTAAGAATATTGGGTACATTTTATTATTTATATTCCCAATACTGGATTTGTATGATATTCGTATTGCTATGCAAATGTAAAAAAAAACGAAATGAAGGCCTGTAATGGAACGAAAAATCTATTTTAGTTGCATTTCCTATGGAAGTATGTGATATGGGATGAATAAATATGTGCGCTATATTTATTTTTCCTTTATTTTATCGTTTCTATATTTATTTAATTTTATAAAATACTATGAATTTCTCCAAACAAAAGACCCTATTTAATTTAATTTAAATGTTATTTACACTATTGAACGAGATATTTCTATAGGCGTATTTGGATTTTTATATCGAAAATGGCTCGAACGGTTTTTCATGCAATGTTGGGCTACATTACATTTGGACGATAAAATAAAATTAGATAGGGTCTTTTGTTTGGGGAAATTCATAGTATTTTATAAAATTACTTTTTACATGGGTATAATCGGTAAAAATAGTGGTAACGCATTAAAATGTAAAAAAGGACAAACAGTAGATGGAACGGCACACTTATATCAATACAAGTGTTGCGTATTGTTTAGAAAGGTACACTGATAATGAATTCATTGAAAGTTGTCGTACAGTAGTGTAAAACGTTTCCTAAACGACCACCGAAAAAAACGGTATTTCTAATTTACGAGGCAATCTCAGGTACAGTCAAAAGGAGATCCTCGTCATGATATTATTTGAAGCAGTATTTAATCTACATTTACAAAATACCGTGTAAGCCACCACTAGGATGTGTGGCACGGGGTGTAACACAACGCGGGCCTCCATATTCTTTTCCCACCGCGTGGGAGAAATAACAATTAAACACCCACCATGTTTAACTTTTCGCGGTGAAACAATAGGGAAACGGAGGGCAGAGCCAAAGCCGACAATGAAGAATTGGGGAGCAGGACGAATAGAAAAGCACGAGCGGGAGTGACAGGAGAGTTCTTGAAGGGAACGGACGTGTGGTGGGATTCTGTGCCATATTCCGGAGGAAGCGGACATTCAGCCGCGATACGGGGGCCAGAGAGAGAGAGACCCGGATACAGGACTACCATTCGTGCAGATGCTGTGATCACATTACGCCAGGACTACGGGTTCCGGAGGCTGTAAAGCTAGAGTGTCACCAGCCACGTATCAACCTGTATTGTCAACAAGAGCGTAAATATGGACTTTAATTCTGTATTTTAAATAAGCCATACAACCCAGTTGGGTACAACCCGGATTAGAGGTTGATGCTAATTTTGTTTTATTTACATTGGAGTAATGAATGTTTAAAGAAGATATATGGCTTAATTCAAAGAAGTTGATTATCATAAAAGGTTTAAAGATAAGTAAATCATTTGAAGTAACTGTATGAGGTGCAGAATATTACAATTGTCTGGGTCATGACCTTAAGTTAAAGGTAAAGATATTATATACTTTGTTTGTGTGTGTCTTGATTCAATGATATGATTTTGTCTGGTCAATTAAATTGCTAGTTATCTCGTATCGCATGTTGTTTTGTGTTTCTCATGTTATCTACCGCAGAGAAGGCTGAGGCAATTGAAAAAGGTAGGAGACCGTGGTTAATTTATCTCACATTTATTTTCCATTTTGATACTCACCAAATGGGCATTTTGAGTTAACGATAATAGAGATTGTTTCCATTTCCGACCCACAACGTGGGGCTGTCGGGTTGCATTTTTAATATTTTGCAGGGGTGAATCCACATCAAGCATGCAACACTCATCTCAGATGAAATCATAACCGCGCACGCTCGCCCGTATGTCAGGCGCAGGCCAAAAGAAGTCAGGATGTCAATACGCGGTGAGACCATAAACTCAAATAGTGCTACGTATCGAACACGCCACCATGCATTATGTTATTTATAAATACTATCCATGTAAGTATTACATATGTATAATGTGAAAACTAATTTTAATACTGATATAGGCCTGTATATGGCCTGGGATCATCTCATATGTGATTTTTGTAGGTACTCCAATTTCTCATTACTGGCGAATTGTCAAAAAGACAAAGGAGTACAGCTCTATAATTTTATCATGTTTAGCATATAAGAGTAGATATAAGGAAATGGATATGGTTTATTAATTAAAAAAAGCAAGAAATAGGACTAGAAATATAAGTACACAGGAAGCTGAAGTCATGCATGAAGCATGGTTACTTTGGTCAAAAATATTTTACTGATTAAGTGGTTTAATAGGGGAGTTTGGTACTAGATTGTAAAATCTCTTTTCTATGACATTGGAAAATTCTATCATTAAAGTTTAGGACAATAATGGTTCAGTAATAGAACAGTAGGACAGTAGCGTGCTTCGTTACCTCTCCGCACCCACATCTCAAATGCCAGCAGCCTATTCTCGTCGTCCTTTTGAGGGTCCACGTTTCTGCCCCATTCAACGCTACGATTTTTATGGGAACATGGACCCTCAGAAAGGAGGACGAGAATAGGTTGCTGGCATTTGAGATGTGGGATTGGATAAGGATGGAGAAGGTGAGGTGGACGGAAAGGAGGTCGGACGGAAAAGAGGTCGGACGAGGAAGTGGTAAGTTGGTATATATGTGGGTAAATATCGGAACGATATACCCTTATTCCTTGTCGATTACGGTAAAGTAAGGTTTTACAACAACGTTCATGATTCGAAAGTACTTAAAAAACAGATTTAACGGAGAATTTATTTGGGCTTTTAGAAAGAGAATAGACTTCATGGATGGGATGAGGAAGGGTGGATCTTATTGAGGCGAAAAAGGATGTAATAGAGCAAGATAGGCCCCTGAAAATGTAGAAAACCGGGAGGAGATTCTCTGACATTCAACAAAACCTACCGTAACCAGTAGAAAACAAAAAAATTAAGTTCTCTTCGTTAGCCCATTTGCCACTGAAAAAGCGCCGAATTACTCTCTTCATAGATAAACGTTACTCTCATCTTCAGGGGGTTCTGATCAAGTCGATCTCCAAAACATCGAGACCTTTGGACCCTCTTACCCAGTGTAACACCCGAAAAACATTTATCCAGCAAATACGCTGGAAAACCTAAGATCTTTCATTACTATCTTCTTTTTCACGTATTAATGGTTGAAAAAAAAAATGCTATAATTATATTTATTGAGGCTTGGATGAACGGTGATTGCAATACGTATCTTGTGCATCAAAATAGTGAATTAGAAAAAGCTAATTTATAATTAAAATGACCCTTGATCTAAAAATTGAACGGCATCTTATAATTATTTTTGAACGTTGATTGATCAAAAACTACGTAGTGATAAATATCATATCGACTCGAATTATACATTTTACATATCTCATACGTTTCAACGAGGTTAAAAGCTGTTGGTAGTGGTAATTATAACTCTGTATACAGGGTGTGTCCGAAGGAAATTTCGAAACTTCTGGAGGAGGTAAGAGAGGTGATTTTAAGCATCTTTTATCATAGTAACATGGGGTCGCAACTCCTTGTTACCCAGCTATGGCAACGTAAACTTTTTCAGAAGTCTTCTGCAATCACAATGAAAACACCCAATTTCAATATCTAGTATCGGTTGAGGAATTTGAAACTTTTCACAGTAGTGCACAAGATATGTATTGTTCTTGTACTGCTATCATCAATGCTAACGGTATCTTATTTGCAAGATGGCTCTCGAATATTCGTCGAAATTTAATTCCTCAAAAACAAATAATGTACGATAGCGCTCTTAATTTCAGAGATATCAAAAAAGATGTAAGACTAAAACTTTTAGTATATTAATTTCTCAATTCAATACAACAAAAATAACATCTTTATCTTTTAAAATACGGAAGATATGGTAACTTAACTAATGTTAATACAACGAGGCAACAAATGTTCTTGTGGATAAGAGCTTTGATTTGCTTAGATAACCTCGACAATTAGAGGCATTAATCAAAACTTGCCTTTGAGAAAAAGACTCGAGGAGAATATGCAGCCAAGGTCATGGTCGGGTTGCTGAGAGTTAAAAAGTTAACAGTCACTAAAACAACAAATACTCGTCGGTGGGGTTAACAATATGCACGAGCAGTTTCTCCCAATTCCAGGATCATTGTTAGGCACGCTCACTACTTTGACATAATGCTTCAATTCTATCATCATCGTAATCAAGAATCGATAACCTTTTACAAAATTTAAACAAATACTTTCTGATTACATCCGTTGATCACCACCAACGTTGACATTTGAGCATGTCTCAGCAGAGGATTTGTTGGAGAATTGGTTGTCCTCGCTTTGTTAACCCCCGCCTCTCTACTAATATCCTCCCCCCTCCCAACCTCCTCCTTACTTCCTTCCCTCTGTGGTACTGTATATATATCAAGCCATCACCTCTGTACGGTGTATTTTGCCTCTGATGATGATGTGTATACATTGAGACCGGTCAGGCTTGTTTACCAGTAATAAAACAGTGTGGAATATTAATAAGTTATTATTATTACATTACTTACAACACAATCAGAAAATAGCATGATAATTATGTCGAACTACGCCGGTACAAATGTGTTTTGTTTTCACGAGTACGTAGGGCGAAATTACAGATGATCGTTGAATGCACGGTCGTACATATATAAGTTCGTGGTTGGAAGTATTACCGAAATCGGAATCGATTTTTCGCCTTTTGAAAAACTCTAATCCGATTCCGATTTTTGGGCCGGAATTGAAGAATCGAGGAATCGAAGACTAGTCGACCCATCACTATTATTTAATCTAATGTACTAACAATCGAATGGATTATCATCTTTTGTAAAATGAAAACTTGAATGTACCTAAATAAGATCGTGACGCTAAGTAGGGGAAGTGCAATCGGGCTGGGTCGTTAAGTACGGCCGGGTTTACTCTGTTGAGGAGAAATTTCTCGGACCGTCCTTAGCATCACCGACTCACTTGGACCGCTCACCCAGCGAGTAATTATTTCCGGGTGGGGACACCCCTTCCTGCCTTATGTCCGGAGTATTCATTCGGCGAAGAAGTGTACGCTCACTTTCACTCACCGCACGCTCCTGGAGAACGATATCCGATTGGAAAGTGAAATGAATGCACTCCAATTTCACCACCTCCTGCGAATCAATCGAGAGGGCCGCAGGTTCTGAGGTTGTTAAACTGCTTTTCCTAGAGTGGCTTATTAAGAGAGGTCTTGGAAATTACATGGATCGGAAGCATGGACCATTGGAAAAGTTGACCAGAAAAGAATAAAGAATAAAAGCTTTCGAAACCTGGTGCTGGCGGAGAATGCTGAGGATAAAATGGACGAGCATAATAAGAAATAATGAAGTGTACAGAAGAGTACAAGAGGAAAGGACCATATGGAACACCATGCAGAAGAGAAGAACCAGATGGATTGGACACAACCTGAGACACAATGGGTTGGTGAAGAACATTATTGGAGGCAATATAGAGGGAAAAGTCCCCAAAGGAAGACCAAGAAATAAGTTCATGGACCAAAAAAAGAGGAAAGAACATAGGAAGAGATACCAGGAGGTGAGAGAACTAGCATTAGATAGGGAAAGGTGGAGGGCTGCAGTCAACCAATCTTAGGATTGAACGACCAATGAATGAATGATTGGAATTTACGAGCCAAACTAAGGCGGAATTTAGGCGCCAAAATATCGTCATCATAATCAAGACTCATCAATTTGAATCCGAATTTCGGCGTCAAAACGTTGTCAACATGATCAACAGTCACCAATACAAAGACTGCTTTGTATCAGAATCTCCATGGTTCACTTGTAGAACTATATTTATTCCACAATATGAAAACATATTTGCCGTGACCGAGGTAGGTGCTTCGCGGAAACAATTTTTCTTCAATTCCGTAGCGGCCCAGAGCCTGTCCACATTACGAAACCATATGGTCTTACTGCGCAGCGTTCTCCTGACTGCCTATGTCCTGCGCCTAGCGGCTGGGGGAAAGTGCACGGTTCTGATTTGAACTGGGATGAGTGAAGCATGCCTGGTGAGGAATCACCCCGTGCCACACACACTAGCGATAGCTTGTACTGTATTTTGTAGATGTAAATATAGATGAAGCCTGTAGACGAAAGCATCACCAACGCAGGAGTGGAGGGAGTGGGAGAATCCTTGTCGGGTCGTTGATTGGAAGAGGAAATGGCGCTAGCGTGGAGTCGGTCAGAATAGAGTGCGCCACTGTCACTTTAATTATAGAAGTGAGCTGATTATTCCATCGCGGAAAGCGAACGCGAGACAATGAATCTCGAGGCCAAATGCGCAAGGGATAGTCGCGAACGGCGTTTGCGAGTTTTTGGCGTTTGCGAGTTTTTGGGCGATGAGTGGTTTTTCTGGCAGAGTGGTTTTTTCAAAGTGGGAGGGGTGAAATTTTGGTGCAATTTCTCACCAAAAATGTTGATCATCTTGACTGTGACTGGATTTCGGATAAATTGGTTTTTCCGTCCGAGTTTTTCCGCGGTCTGTCAGACCGTATGTCTGCAATTACGTAAGTATTTTGGTCTAATTCCATAAACATGTAAAAGCAAGCACAAAGCAAGATATTACCCAGACTTACTGATCGGGCTTGGGTGCCTCCTCTACATCATCAACACGTCACTCTCAAGCAGGCTCACGCCATAGAAGCTTGGAGATTCGGCCACAATTATTAGTTACCGAGGTTCAATTGCTTAGCGCCATCATCAGTTGTCAGACAGGCAAAAATGAATTTTGTTAACCCGTAACCACAGGACCGAGGGGCTCATCGAGAGATTTGATTTTTAACATAGTTTTTTCCATCTCAGCCTCATATGTAATATTATTATAATTCAGTACCTTTCAGTAACTTATTTAGTAATTAAGGAATTTATCACCGAAAATTATGTTTACTGCGACTGAATTTAAGGGTAAAATGGTTTTAGAGTATTTCCGCGGTCTGTCAGACTGTATGCCTCTATCTGCGTAAGTATTTTTGTCTCATTCCATAAAAATGTAATAATATTAATGTAAATTTCCACCTACATCTATTTATTTGGACCTCCATACTTTTTCAAACAGTAAGATATTAAATAATACTTTCTGTAATCATAATATCCTTTTTTCAAATTCATTTATATGTAGGTCCAAGTTCGGTAAACAGGACAACATATTTTGAAAAATATAATTTCATCAGTATTTCATATCATATGCCAAGTGAATTCGACAATATGGCAAATATTAGCTACATTTAAACTAATTTACCAATTAAAATAACAAAATATATTTATTTGACGAAATATTAAGAAATAAATACAAGCAACCTGTGAAACCAAATGTCAACGTAAACGGTAGGCAAAGGGGTGTCTTTGAGTACGGGTAAATTCGGAGTCAAAATAAGTTTTTCATTTCAATCATAAAGTTACCCCTCAGATAAAGAGACGTTCGAATGCTGGAAGGAAAGTGGTAGGTAGCATGTGGAGCATAAAAAGTAATGAGTGCTTGTCTAAGAAAGCGAAAATTTCCGTGTACAAAAGTGTACTTCTCCCCACGTTGTTGTATGGTAGTGAAACATGGGTAGGTCAGGAGAGACATAAAAGTAGGCTAAACGCCGTGGGTATCAGTTATCTGAGGATTGTTTGCGGCAAAAGTAGGATGGATAGGGTCAGGAATGGGTGGGTAATAAATGAATGTGGGTTAGATGCTCCAGTAATGGACATATACGAAAGGAGTGTGCTTCGTTGGTTTGGCCATGTTGAGAGAATGGATGATAGTCGAATAACGAAATAGATAAATAAGAGTGAAATGAATGGTGCGAGAGGTAGAGGTAGGCCGAGAGAGTTGTGGTTGAATGTGGTTGAGGATGTTCTTCGAAGGAGGAGTCTTAACAACAGGAGGGGGTGTATGAAGCAGTGTATGGGGATAAATGAGTCAAAAGAGGTTTACAAGGATAGGCCAGTATGGAGGAAATTTTTGAAGTAGAGTTAGGTGTACAAATATGTTTCTATGAGTGAAACTTAGTGACTGTGCCTGCCCCGGTTGGGAACGGTGTGATTGGTGTGTATGTTTGTATGTATATCATATCATATGCCAAGTGAATGCGACAATATGGCAAAATTAAGCTAAGTTTAAACAAATATGCCAATTAAAATAACAAAATGTATTTATTTGAGGACATATTAGGAAATAAATGCAAGAAATCTATGAGACCCAATGTCTACGTAAACGTTAGGCAAAAGGGGAGTCTGTGAGTACGGGTAAATTCGGAGTAAAAATAAAATTTTAAATTTAATCATAAAATTACCCCGGAATAAATCCCCTTCGCGCAGCTTTCCATCCATCTCTCCTCTCTGCCAAACGCTTTAATCCTAAACAATTTTGCACTTAGACGACCTTAAAAATTTGCCTTTTGATATCGATTCTTGGTCTTCCTCGTTAATTCTTCGCCCTCATTCCTCCTTCCAACGTCGCCTCTAATGGTCTATAGCGCCAAAAAAGTGTCGAATTGTATTACATCGTATTTTTCACATGGTTTCATCATTCTTATTTCTTCTCTAACTCTATTGCGCATCAAGAAGTGGAATGACTCACCACTACTCACCGTCCCGTTTCAGCTCGTCTAACAATGAGACTTCAAGACAGGGTCACAGGAGTAGTCATAGTGATAGATGATATCAATCGATGAATAGTCCCTGAATCGAGTTTTAAAAATATGAATTTGAAAAATTAAAAATGAAATGAAAATAAAATTCGACGCAGTATAATTCTTTAAACTATTATGAAATAATCTCTCACCCAATCGCTAACAACGTCAGAAAAACAGAGGATCGCCAAAAATCATGTTTCTTCTCCTACATGATAAATGCTAAAATTCAAAACATATTCAAAAGATGTATAACACATTGAATAATAATATGTATACCCAACAAGGGAAGCATGTTGAATTGTGTCTTTATTTCGAGCGATGAGATAAATGGAGCGGAAAATTTATGCATTGACTGATATGTTAGAAATCTAGTGGTCTCGGGCCTCTCCTTCGAGTTCAATTCCTGACCACGGTGAGGTTTTCATCCTATTCTAAACCCAAGGCTTGATAGTGTTTACCCCATGAGAAGAGGGGTAGGGAAAATTCTGTCAGAGTTTTAACCATCGAAAAAGTTTCTGGCGCTCCATATTGGAGAATTAAATGATACGGGCTGCGGAACTTTCAAATTTCTACTAATTAGGGGAGGTAGTGTGTTCAGTACATAAAGCTATTCAGATAATCTTTCCGGCAGCTACCAAAGATAGTGTTACGATAAGGTGGATGACTCTACACTACCTGCCGTCTAGGTTCTACTCATCTCACAACGAGACCAGGGGGGCTATTCAGTATGTCCTCGGACTTTCCGAGTCTGGACTGAGACAAAATTTTGACGTCAAGCCACATAAAGTTCAAGGAAGGGCATTTAAAAGTTGAGATTAGTTGGAGACTTTTACGTCACACTCACAGATTTTTCGAGGTTGGACCGTGTCGATTCCTTGCTGAATAAGGCCCCTGTTCTCTGGTCAAGACGTAGCGATGGGTGATTATAAACCACTTATCTAGCGTGGGTGTGCCTTGTGACTATTGTATTGTGACTAAGTAGTTCGCTTCCCATGCTACACACTCTCTCTCTTCCTTATGTTGTCTTTCTTTCTCTGCTTCCGTCTTTTATCATCATCCCATTCACTTCTTTCTCTTCTCTCTCTCTCGTGCAGGTCTGTGCCAGGAACTTTTGCGAGAGCTACAAGGGGTCGCTCTGATCACGAAAGTATATACATGCGCGTGCAAGCACTGATTTGCGGAGCGTCACGTCGATTTTTCTCGTTAATTCGCCCGGCTCCACCTCATTTCCGGTAATTTCTCACGCCACGGGACTTGGGCCGTCAGAAGCCGATCAGTAAACGGTGACAACAATTTAAGGAAACAAATAAGGTAGGAATTTTGCAGAGTGGCTACGAAACTTAGCTAATGCTATAAGTGAATATTAAAGGAAAAAATTTTCTAATATCCACTCGGTTATTTATTTGTACAACGTGGTTCGACGATAAAAGAGTCATCGTCAGCTACAATGTAGTCTCGCCTAAGACGAGTGGACATTATAAAATATTTTCTTTTAGTATTCACGATTATGTATTACAATATCTCGCCGAATACCGTTAAACATATTGCTCTAAGGCCTAGAAAACTGGCTATTTTTTATCAATTTCCTCCAGACAAACCTATTCATGCAAACATGTTTGGGGACAGTGAAAAGTTCGTTTTCCTACCCTGTTTAGCGGGAGAAAAGTGGCGTTTATGTAACATACTTTACTTCACTACACGTTACTTTGTGCTTGGGTACCCTCATAGTGACTTATTTTCACAATTGAAAGTCTAACTGTCTTGATATAAATGTTTAATGCCATCAAATTAGAATCCACATAATAGTATTTGGGCGTTGACTGTGTGCAGACTCGAGATTTAGCGAATGAGTCAATGTTTATTGTAATTCTTTTGTAGATGTGTTAGTTTTGAGCCATAGGGTGGACGATTTTTGGAATTTCACAAAGTTGCAGGTGACCGAGATCTAGCTACAGCTGATTTATCCATAGAGAATTAAGTCGCGTAAGAGTGAGGTGGTCAGAATGTGGGTGGCGGAGTAGTTTGAGTGATTGCGCTGGAGCATGAGCATCGAGGGTTCGATTCCCGCTCGATTGCTATTGGCTCTCGAGGTTTAGCATATGAATTGAGTCTGTTTTTTAATACTTCAAAGCTAAAGATTATGCATTGTGAGTAGAATTTTACGTCTTAATGTGTTCGTTTTTTACGCGTTCAAACGAGAACATTCGAATTTTTACAAACTTTTTATTTTAAGAAAGGCAATTAGCGGTTTGCATACTTTGTTTTAAATTCCGTTTTGATTTAAAAAGATTAAATAAAAAGTCTTAGATGTACTCAACGGTATCTGGCGAGATGTTGTGGAACATGATTTCAGAAAAATGAAAGGAATTATTGTAATGTCCACATGGTTTACATACTACGCGCTTCGACGATTATATCAGGTACAGACCTGATGACGACGATACAATCGTCGAAACGCGTAGTACGAATAAAAAAACCATGTGGACATTACAATAATTCCTTTCATTTTTCTGAAAAGTCTTAGAATTAAATTGGGAAACTTGCGTTTCTCTTCGAGATTCGCTGCCGATAAACGTTCAAGTCCCTGCTCCAAAAATTGAAGAAACTACCGTTAAGTGCAAGCGCGAGAGCTACCGGTAGATCAATGGAGATCACATCTATACAATTGTGTACTTGAAGGGCACTTATTGTTCATACCGCGCATAAACAGTTATTAAGCTTCCACCAAGGTGGTAGCTTAAGCTTGTTATTTATAAAGTGAACTGTATTTATACATGAGTTTATAGGAAGGTTCAAGAAATGGTGGCATAGAATTAAATATTCTGAGACTATAGTTTGGAAGAAAATGAGAGAAATACCGGCCATTTTACATGGGAAACCTACGTGTATGCATTCCAGAGAGATATTATTTGGGGAATTTACAACACCTATACCTCTATAATCAATGGTTTGCGAGATAACTTTGTGGAATATTGAGTTCATATTGAGATGAAATAAGAACACTGTGAAAATCCACACAAATCGTTAATGGTATAAGCCCGACCAGTTACAACACTTTCGTCTCATTCTCAAGGGACAGTATTGTCCCTTTAGAATGACATGAAAGCGCTGAAACCGGTCGCTCATATACCATTAAAGATTTGTGTGGATTTTTACAAAGTGTTCTTATTTCATCTCAATATGAAGGCCTATACCTCGTTAAAACGTTAAAAATTTGAAGTTTGTATATTTTCTTAGCTGCGTTTTAAAATAAATTATATTGTCACCGCATTGATTTTATCAAAATCACAAAGAATATCCGTTGTGATGGACTTTTAAACGTAAAGCATGAAAATAATGAGTCACGTTAAAGACTAGTGTAGATATTTTTATTTCGTTTCTGAGAATTTCAGTCAAATTTAAGTGTCATATTGCACCATTAAGATTACAATATTCAATTTATGCTTCTAACAGCTGCTTTAATAAAAACGCAAAATTCGAATATGATTTCCATTATGCCTAGGTTAATATCTCGGTCAATATCTTGATCCCGAAGAGACAGAAACTGTTTTATTTTTTCACGTAATTTTTTATCACATACCGACCTAGGTTTCGAAAATACTATTTTTTTATAAAGGTTGACATAATTTTGTTGAAACCTTGGTTGGTGAGTGGTATAAAAAAATTGTGTGAAAATGAAACTCTGTCTTTTTGAGAACGTTATATCTGTGACCAATATCTACAAGTTTTCGCCTGGTTGGTTTAACTTAATCTATCGAACTACCTCAATTATTATCAAGATAAAAAAGAATATGAAGTGGAGTGGTTTGAAGAGGGTTGTTTTGACGGATCACTTACAGAAACGAAAGCAGAACTATATGCCACAAATTAGGACGTTAATATGAGTACAGCTCCAAAACCTACCAGTCAGCTCGTAGAATACTGAAGAAAAGCTTTAAATTTCGAGATATTAATATTATACCTATTACTCTAAATGTTGCAAATTTCCCACAAATGTGTTGACTAAACATTGGCATTTGGAACCAGGCTCCATAGACTTTGAGAATCTTTAAGACCCGTCAGCTCTCCCTCCTCTGGATGCGCGCCTGGTCGGGAGGATAACACTCTTGTACCCTGCGAGTTCCGTTTCCCTAGACAAACACTCCTTCCCTAATGTGCTCCACATTCGACCTAAGGCTTTTCCTCTGAATTTCGCACGGTACAAAAAAACATGAAAAGTAAAAAAAAGGGCGTGTGGAAACTCACACCAAACTCTCGTACTTAACTCTGGCACCCCCTGTGGCGTCTTCCGGGGGTAGATAAACTTGGATAAAGTAGCGTTTCCGCTGTCTTTTTTCCACTCTCTCTCTCTCTCATGTGTCCTTCCTTCCACTCTTCTGTCCTCCTTCCTGCCTTCCTCTACACGCATACTCCGACCAAACCCCTATTCCCCTCCTTGCTCTTAGCCTGTCGTCCACCCCCTCCGGTCTGGTTCATTGGGTACCACTTCTTCATGCTTGCATTCTATCTAAAAACCTTCTTCTCCGACCGACTCGTAAGCCCAAACCCACATCCCGGTCTCTCTACCCTGCAAAACCCTACCCGTCCCAATTCTTTCCCCCCCTCTTTCCGAGCTGATCAACTGTCGTGCACGCAACATTGAGGCCGTGAGATATTGCCGCGTCCGTGATGTGCGGAAGGGAAGCGGTAACTCAACTGTCCCAGAGTTTTAGGAGGACGGCTGGGGGATGTTTTTGGGGTGGGTTTGGAGAAATTTTTCTGAAGGAAGGAGAAGAGGTCTCGAGAGAGGGAATATGTCCGGGCGAACTGGGGAGTGTCTCAGGAATGCGTGCAGAAACAAAAATATGGGCTTGAACCAATGAACTTTGATCATTTTTTTTGGCATTACTAGAAAACTGACAAAATTAGGTTTGGATTTTTCTCCAATGGCCGTAATTATAGGGAACACTCGGCCAAAGACATTGCAAATTACCTTGGTTACATCCTCCAATCTCCTATATAATGAAAAGTAAAGAAAACTTTGTAATTCCACATAAATATAATAAAAATTATTTGGAATTACAAAGTTTTCTTTACTTTTCATTATGTTAAGTCGATTCCATGAAGTCACGCCCGAGACAACGAATTACTCCAATCTCCTATTCTGCCGATCTCGAATTTCATTTAGAAGTTTCCTTTCCTCGTCTACTGTCTCGCGCACTTCCTCGTTCAAGAGCATCTACATCTACAAAATACCCCGCGAGCCGCTGAATGGCGGTGTGGCAGGTGGTGTTAGGTCACCAGCCGTGTAAAGTGTATAAGTTTTTTTTTGAGATGAAATGGTGATATGAATTATAGGAGAGTATTTAGTGAGCTTAATTTTTATTGTGATGGCTTATTGTTCGCGGAAAGAACGAGCTCTTGTACTCATCTGTTCGGCCGAGTGTCTCTCTTGTTTTATTGCGTCTGTCAGATCTAGAGATGTAGTGAGGAGTCATGATAATATTCACTAAGTCGCTCTGAAAAATATCAGTTCTGAATTTCGCAAGCAACCTAAGTCTAGCGTGTAGCCTCCGAGTCTCTAGGGGCTCCCACTTAAATCCCTCTAAAAGCTGTGAGACACTATATGTACGCTCGCAGCAGTTTTTAACGAAGCGCGCTGCTTTCCTTTGTATTTTATTAATTTTTTTGTTAAATCTATTTGACCAGGGTCCCAAATGCTCGCGGCGTATTCGAGGTGTGGCCTAACCAGAGCGAAGTAGCATCTCTCCATGACTCTCTCATCTGAGGACCTTCCTATTATAAGTTTAACAAAACCTAGTTTCTTTTATGCCGTGCCACATGTGTTTTGTATGATTTATCTCCACGATATATGGCATGCGGAAACTCACGTCAAAAAATTGTCTTTCTTGGACCAAGCTCAGCTCGAGTCTGATTCTCCCAGAAGTTGGGCCCAGTTGAACGTGGGAGTGAGTGATTTTTCTGAGTGCTTACAAGAGTGATTGTTCTGTGTTTGTCCCTGGCGTGGGATTTATATTCCCGTAAACATTCACAGATAGTGTGTATGTGGTCATAACCCAGGCATCCTTAGCGGGGTCTCTTAAGCCCTGTGAAGGATCCCATTTTGGGTTAAGTGTGTGTCTGTGAGTGGTCACTGGCGTGGAATTGACGTTTCCGTAAACAGCCACAGAGGGCTTTTCTGGTTGAGAGGCTGTGGTTGGTCACTGACGTTTCTGTGGAACCAACGCAGTATATATTTTCTTTCCTTTGAGGAGTGTTGCCAATAATTACGGAAATACGGGAAAATAGGAGAAGAATGCATACCTAATTATGTTATAAGATGATCATATATCTCCTTATTTTACTAGTTTAGAATGGCTTATAGTCAAAATAAGGAGGGAATACATGCTTGCCTCTTTTTTATATAAAATCTTCAAATGTAAATATCCTGAATATATTATGCAATTTTTCCAGCCTAAGGAGAAAAACCGAAATGTAGCAACCCGAATGTCACCTGACTTTTTAATTGTCCCACTTCATCGAACCACTACATTCAATAAATCTTTTTGTATTGTAGGGATAAGGATATGGAACAGCACTCGTGTTTCAATCAAAACTTCTAATTCGCTAATGGCTTTAAAAAACAATTTGTATCACAAAATGCTATTGCAGGATATAATTTAATTCACCTATATGCTTGTTTTTTTTGCTTTCTTTGTTGCCATTATTATTTCATTTATTGTTTGTACCCACTTTTTCTGTGTATATCTCTCTGTACTCGAGCTCTAATACTAATGTATACTTTTTGTATGTTTTTAGTGGACCAAGTGGTCCATGAACGATAAATGTTTCTTTATCTTTATCTTTATTTTACGAGGCTGTAGAGCTCATGTTTCCTCGATTTTATAGAACTGACGTTATAAATGCTTCCGCACTGAATGCAGCGGTATGGACCTAGAATCAAGTAACAGACTGGTAAAATGTTATGCGTGGAGTGTTATGTTGTATGGATGCGAAACGTGGACCTTGGGATGAAGAGAGGAGAGGATCGATGATTTTGAGATGTGGGCGTGGAGGAGGCTAGAGAGAGTGAAATGGGTGGCTTGAGTAAGAAATGAGGAGGTGCTGGGAAGAGTTAGAAAGGAATGAACCAGCTGAAAACAATACAGAAGTGGAAGGAAAACTGGATTGGACATATTTTAAGAGGGAAGGGGATTTTCAATACAGAGGTCGAGGGAACAGTGGAGGGAGAAAAGAGGAGAGGAAGGAGAGGGCTGAATATGACAGACGAAGTGAAGTTAAAAAGAAGTTACAAGGAAACCAAGGAAGAGGCCTGGGACAGGACGAATTGGAGACAGCTTTGGTGTTTGGGACCTCCCAGTCGGCAGAATACCAGTTTATGATGACTGAATTAGAGTCCCCTCTACGATTGTCATTATCGTACGACTGGGGATTCAAAGATTCACGATCTGCCAAAGGCATTATACAGCACCCTGGATAGGTATGGGTAAGTATATCTCGGTTGTCGTTGCTGAGCGAATCGCCAAACGGTGGTCCTAGTTGCCTTCAGGTAGTCCCACTGAAAAATCACTTGTCGTGGCTTGAACGATTGTTACCTATGAACAGATGTACGTCACTGACTGCTTCACAGGATTTATATCGAGAAAAAAAATTCAGAGGTTCTAGGTTTATAAGTATTATATCCCGGCAACCAGTACCAAAACAACATATAGTATATTGTTTTGTTATTGGTTTTGTTACCGTAATTAATATGAGCAAAATACCTACTTTTCCACGCCATTTGATCATCATATCAACCCCTAACTATTTGTTGCTAAAGAGAAGAATGAGTACAAACGTGGTAAATAGAATTTTCCCATCTAATGTTAAATTCATAAGAAGTAAAATTTGAGGAAGTTGTCGTAAATGTATAAAAATAGGGTACCTTCCAATATTATTTTCCAGCTATTTATAAATAATCAAATATTTTTGAAAATCTATGATAAATGAAAGAGAATTCTACTTAAAAAATGATAGATTAATAGTTCGCTTTGTTTGGGGCAGGAGTTCGGATCCCTCAGTCCATGGATCCAGGTTCAAGTCTCAGTTGCCGGGGAGGAGAACGCCTTGATAGCTCAACTTACTAAAGCACTAGCAGCGATATAGATGAATCCGGGTTCCGGTCCCGGGGAGGGTGAATGATATTTCCCTGAGTGGAGTTTTCTCTCTCGCGTGCACCTGAGGCTGATTTCGCAGAGGCATTTACGTGTCCCAATCCCGGCTATATGAAAATTAACAATAACTGAACTGCTGGAGCCAGGCGACACTCCGTGGAGTTTTGCTATGTTTGGCAATGTGAAGATCGTTGGGAATTGTTGGGAATCATTCCATTTGGGTTCATTAGCTCCAATCGATTCCAGCCTATACGCGTCAGTATCAGAATTCACCAGAACTGGCAAACCTTACCTTGATAATGACGCATTCATTCACTGGTCGTTCAATCCTAAGACGTACGGGGGCTTCCGCGGTTATTTAATGACCGTATTCTGTCCGGGTTTTTACCGCGTCGATCCATTTTTGGGGGACAACAGTTTCGCCTGCCTTCCAGCTGGCTTCGTCAGGTCCTAAAGGCCAGCTGGAAGGCAGGCGAAACTGTTGTCCCCCAAAAATGGATCGACGCGGCAAAAACCCGGACAGAATACGGTCAATCCTAAGACTGGTTGACTACAACCCTTCACCCCTCCCTATCTAATGCTAGTTCCATTACCTCCTGGTATCTCTTCCTATGTACTTTCCTCTTTATTTGGTCTATGAACTTATTCCTGGGTGTTCCTCTGGGGACTTTTTACTCTGTTTTACCTTCACTTATGTTCTTCACAAACCCATTGTATCTCAGGGCGTGTCCAATCTATCTGGTCCTTCTTTTTTCTATGGTGTTCCATATGGACCTTTCCTCTTCTACTCTTCTGTACATTTCATCATTTCTTATTTTGTCCGTCAACTTTATTTTTAGCATCCTCCTCCAGCACCAGGTTTCGAAAGCTTCTAGGATAATGACGCATAAATGTTGAAATCGTTGGTGAATAAAGAACCTAAGTGAAATAGTGCCAATTGATTTCTTTTCAACATGCTAACCCTCGTAATGATTGAAGTAAAAAAATTCTAAATCAATAAGCCTGAGAGTTGGTCGGATGGGGTGGCCTAAAGGGTCGAGATAGTCAAGAGAGTGGCTGGAATTGGGTTGAGGGAAATAAGGAATGTTCGAGGGAAGGGACAGAAAAAGAGGTTGTTAGGATGGGGGGAAGGAGGACGAGAGCCCGGAGAAGACCCCCTCTGGTGGCAAGGAAAGCTCACATACACAGGAGGCGACCCTGACGTTCGGCTTAATGACGTAAGGGTCCGGTTACGAGATCATTTTTCTTCCTCTACGGATGGGGATGCTCGACCAACCGATTATGGGCGCTTAAAATGCTTTCTATTCGAGCAAATTCCTCGCGGAAGGACCAACTTCTTTCACAGAAACAATAAGGGCAGGGGTGTAATCACGTGGGAAACATGCAAAAATATGCGTTTTTTTCCAAATAATTTGGGTTAAAAGAACATTTGATGGAAAATTTAAAGAGACAGATATATTAGGCATATTTTGAGATATAAATGGCCCTTGAGAACGATGTCGGTGGGTGGAAGAATGGGACAACTTACTAAGAAAGAACGCTCATAAAATAATGGGGAACGTACGAAACATTTACCTCTCATATTCGAGTATTTGATAAGCTGCCCTTTACGTCCTAATTTTTGGTATTCTGTTCCGTTTTCCCTTCTATTGTTGGTCCGCCATTTGATCCCTCATGTCGCCTCCCTCTTCTTATTTCGCCTAGATTACCTCTTTCCTTCCTCTCCCACTCTTCCTTTCTCCCCTCTATTACCCTCTTCAGCATTCCCTCTCTTCTCAAAACGCCCTCTATTCATCTATTCTACCTCCTCCGAACCTACGTCACTAGCTGTCCTTTCAAACCATGTCTAATGCCTCCTCGTTCGTTCTTCACGCCACCCAGCTCATCTTCTCCCCTCTTCTCCACATTCACATGTCAAACGCCTCAAGTTTATTCTCCCTTACCCTTCCAGTCAAGTACATCCTTCCTTTGCAGTGACCAAGTTTCTGACCCATATAACTCTCCATATTTGAGTTTTCTTCAACCTTTCCTTTGTGCCTCAATTCAGACCCTCTACGATCAACTCAAGTAAATAATGTGCTTTCAGATAGATTTCTTTTTTTAAGTATTCTACCGGTTAAGGTAGGTTTTGTTGAATGTCAGAAAATCTCCTTTGTCCTCCAGTTTTCTACACTTTCAAGGGTTCTGTCTCGCTCAAGTATTTCCCTTTTCGCATCAGCATACGATCTACCCTACTTCATCCTGTCCATGAAACCTATTCTATTTCTTCCTCTTCCCTGCGTACCACATATTCTTCCCTCTATCTTATTCCTGAGCATAGGTAGGATTCTTAATATTAATTATATTATTAGTAATACTATCATTAGTTAATCCCTACATGCTTAAGTTTTCTAAAAAATGAAACCAAACCAGAAAAAAAAAGAAAAAAGAAAAGAAATTTATAAAGAATTAACATTAGTTATAGTAGTTTATAAAAACATCTCCTCTTATTACATCCTTCAGCCACCTACTCTGCCAATCTCGAATGTCATTACGAATTTTCCTTTCCTCGCCCATCATCTGAAGCACTTCCTCGTTAGTCCTCCTCTCCGTCCACCTCACCTTCTCCATCCTTCTCCACACCCAGATCTCAAATGCCTGTGGCCTATTCTCGTCCTACTTTCTGAGGGTCCACTTTTCCGCCTCATACAACTCTACGCTTATGAACTAAAAAAGACCTTACTCTCAGAGCAAAATAATCCATAAACGTCTATGATGCGGGTGTGGAGGAGAATGGAGAAAGTGCGATGAACGGAAATAACATGAAAACGGGAATATCTCGGTATGGTGGATGAAGAGAGGGGAATGCTTCAGTAAATATTCTTGAGGAGAGGGTAGAAACTGTGGTTGATTGAGGCAATTAGGATTATCACTCACTTTCGTCAGTCTCACTTGGTGGTATTCCATCATTAAAACATTTAAGACGTCAACTTTTACTAAAACCACTCGATTTCTTAAACAACGACCCAGGTTTCGATGTGCATTCACATCATCTTCCTTATGTGATGATGTGTGAATGGAAGATGATGTGAATGCACATCGAAACCTGGGTCGTTGTTTAATAAATCGAGTGGTTTTAGTAAAAGTTGACATCTTAAAATTTCTAATGAGGCAATTAGGGGCGAGGGCATGTTGAAACCTGCGAAAGAGTGGAGGATTTTGCTTTGGTTAGGACGGAGGACAATTGTTAACCAGCCTAAAGTTTGACCTACCTATAAATGAATGTGTATGCGTCCTCCGTAGTCATACAAATGGCCAGTCCAAAGTACATAAAATTTTGAAAAAGTGGTGAAATATCGGTGTCCTGACGGCACCAAACCATTTCGATCCTCTGCTAAGTATTTTATCGCAAAGGATCAAATCAAACTAATTAATTGTCTTTCGCAAAAGAAAACAAAACGATAACCAAGTGAAATCATGAAAAAAGCCGAAAATTACCAGAAAATATATTTCAAATGGGCAGAGGCACAGTTCTGTGAAGAATTTTTCACAGGTTTTCGATTACTTAACGCTTTCACAACGTTAGGCGAGCGTTATTTTAGAGAAGAATTTTTTAAACAGTGCAGCCACCTATTTCCTCAGACAAATTCATGCCTTTTTTCTACATGCATTCCTACTTTAAGCACGAAATTAGTTTTTTTAAAATTAATTTGTGCAATTCAGTGAAATTATGGGGGACTTAAAATGAAGAAATCTGAAAGAAAAATGCTAAAGGGAGCTAGTCGATTTTCGACTACACCAAGTCTTAAGCACTAATAGTTATGCATTGTAATATGCGACTCATGTATTATTTCATGTAGGGTGTATCGTTCTGAGTTTACTTAATTCTAAGCGACTTAACTTCCATAAGAATGTTAACAGACCGCTATTCCTCAGCAAGGACTGCTCAGATGGAGCGCGAGAATGGCACCGCTGCCCCTGAGCCTAGTTGCTGATTTCGCTTCGCTACGGAATAAAAGTGCTAATAGCTTAAAGAATGGCCATTAAAAGCACATAAATCTTGATCATTTCTTCAGACAAAGCCTTTAACTAGCCTTATTTCTCCACTAGTCTCATCAGAAGATAAAGCAAGATTTTTTTAACGCCTAATTTATGCCGGTATGCCGGTGCGTGGTGTAGCACCACGCACTTAGCGCACGTAGCACGTAGAAAATATCTTGCCGTAATCACTTAAAAATGAAAAAAAGACGATTTGGCATATTATAAATGTAGTATAGGTTAAAAAATGAGTGTATCGTATACATTTTCGGTGGAAAAATTCTTACGCCGAGTTATATTTGGCTTCCTTTTCGAGCGCGAGAAAATGATTTTTAAGTGATCTCTAAGCTGATCCCCCAGATGTCCGTCTGTACCGGTCGGACAAGGGTCATCAAACGATGAAATTTCATTTCGTTCATAATGAATAGATAATTAAAGTTATTATAAGACTATATATATCTACGACATAAATTCAAATTTTTGAAAAAATCGATTTTTGACCGCTGAAGTGTTTCTCAGACATCTGTGCGACGGTGACACTGCATTCAGGTAGCGATTCCCGCATAGAAAATCTTGCTATGTATCGTATGTTCGTAGATTTCAGAAGTATCAACCCTCCAATCTTTACTGCACTCAACTATGAGAGCTTTCAATGCACAGTATAAAGAATGTGATAGAGGGAAGGATGTTGGGCAAGCGGGGAAGAGGAAAAAGAGAATAAGTTTTATGGACGAGATGAAGAAGAGTAGATCGTATGTTGATGCAAAAAAGGATATACTAGAGCAAGATAGGCCTCTGAAACCGGGAAGAGGTTATCTAACATTCAACATAACTTAGCTTAACCGGTAGAATACTTAAAAAATACACAGTATGCTGTTCTATTATTTCCCGCTTCAGCCGTGTGGAAATTAACGATATTTGGCATTTGGCGACACTGCGTTCAGGTAGCGATTCCCACATTGCCCAACTCACTCGAATGATACTGATCGTATCTCTTGAATTGTTTTTCAGTGCTCCTAAATTCCATCAATATGAGATAGAAACATTTGAATAAATTCATCTTCAGAAATATATATCACTTGGCTGAAGGGATATTTTATTCACGAGAATATTTTTTTTTCATGCAGCTATTTCGGTCACCGCCGAAACCACACTCGTATAGATAGAGGGATTCCCAGGGTCGATTCAAGGGGAAAAGTGAGGTTTTTTTTCCTCAACTTGGGGAAAGGATGGAGGAGGGAAAGGTTTGGGAATGTGTGCCGACGAAGAGGACGGAGGAAATATCACCGAAGGCATTCGGGGTTTTAAAATGTCCCGAATGATTGAGGGTCGGACAGGAAAAGGATTCGGAATTGTCCCTAACGTATTCTCGTTAATGGGATCAAAAGTGCTCGGAGAGAAATCAATAAAGGATGGCGCTAAAAAAAATAAATCGGAGAACTCCTGCCTGCTCAATTAAAGAGGCCTTAATGTAGACATTTTCGGCCGCTTTGGTATTTTGGGCTAAATTTGTGTATCCAGCATACTTGATCACTTTTTTTTTACACCCTTGCGTTCTTGCTATTGAAACGCTTGCTAAAACAATGAAGGATATATTCTAGTATAGATGGTTTACGTAGATTCATTGCTGAAATCCTGTCGTTCGCAGTTTGACGCAGTAAAATGGTGCTGGTTAAATATTCAGCATGACTATTCACATAAATAAGCAACATTTACCATAGATATACAATGTTTTTTATCTTCTATATCTAACCTCTATTAAGAATTCAATTTGGCTTCCTCGAGTGATAAATATCGTTCATGGGGACGGTTTTACTAATAAGGCTCTCCAATAATTGGATTTAAACGATGTGATTCCACCAAGGTATTGAATACCCGAGTTATGGGTCTTTAAATGTGGCGTGTAATATATAATTTACATCGAATCATTTGATCAAACCCCTTATACCATAAAAAGAGAAATAATACCGTATATCTACTACAAACGTGGTCTAAATCAGCATTTCTCAAACTGTGCTCAGCGGAGCCTCTTGAGGATTGCGTGTGGTTCTCCTCAAGGGCTCCGTCCCTGGGGGTTATGAACATGACAACAATCACAGCGATCAAATTTCTGCTACTGTGTCGGTTTTTTTACTATTGATTTATTTTTTAATACACATACCTAATTATTCATACTTCCGTATACGTATGGTGTGTAACATTCCTCTTAGTGCACAGGAAGAACTAAACATTAAACGTTCCTGGGGGCTTTGCGAGCAACTTTTGTTTATCCAAGGGCTTTGTGGCTGAAAACGTTTGGGAACCGCTGGTAAAAATGACAAAGCAGAACTTAGATTGTATCGAAATATCATCTCCAAATAAAAAGTTTTTAAGAAACTCCAAAACCACAGAGTGTTGGTCCTAATCATAAGGTTATGTGACGGCAGAGTGCTCTTATATTAGAAAGTGAAGTTCCTTTGTCACCAAGGCCTTCGGATTGATACAATATTGGGTGGAAACTGAGAATTTATAAATGCATAATAAAAACATGCAATACAACAGAATCTAATATTATATGATGTATTTTTCCTGACAAAATTAAGCCAATAAAATATGCGATATTCATTCGTCTAACTCCTATCGGGACCTTTTGAGCAAACGGTGCTTATAAAAAGTCTTTGCTAAATCAAGTATGATACCGAGAATGATCCAGGAATAACGCATTTTTAGAGACACAAATTAGAGAATCACTCGCAGGTACGCAAATGTAATAAATATTCGCACATACAAATATAAACGAGCACGCGATGGGTTGAGTGAGGCCGGAAGGATTGGGAGCATTTATATAGAATTAATTTGTATGATTGCAGGGAGGAATTTGGATCGTGTGCTCAAAATCAGAGCTTTTGGGCACGCAATGTCTATTCCAGGGCAGAAGATAAATGCTAAGACGATCAAAGTTTTCATTTTGAAGCATTACCCATGGGTGGTGTGATTCGAGATTTTCCAAGCAATGAAGCATGGGAATTGCTACTAATTACCCACCCTGAGTTGTGAAATTTATTTCAAGTCACTAGTTTGGTGAAAAGGCCATGCATCATGAAGTAACTGTAGTTGCTTGACGCAAAGGAGATCCATTACAGAATTTTTTATTTCATCCTTCCCTCGTCCTTGAAATTTCTGCCGACGTAAAAGTTGTTTGCACGTGCACACCTCCAGTAAAAAACTTTTCCCTCGTGTAAAGGGATAATATTAATTTTTGACTAGCTGACCCGTGCGAATATTTCGCACAGTATGCAGCTTCTTCCTGTTTCTTCCTTCTTTCATCCTGTTCTTCTACCTGTCGAATATTTCGCACAGTGTGCAGCTTCTTCCTGTTTCTTCCTTCTTTCTTCCTGTTCTTCTACCTGTCGAATGTTTCGCACAGTGTGCAGCTTCTTCCTGTTTCTTCCTTCTTTCTTCCTGTTCTTCTACCTGTCAAATGTTTCGCACAGTGTGCAGCTTCTTCCTGTTTCTTCTTTCTTTCTTCCTGTTCTTCTACCTGTCGAATATTTCGCACAGTGTGCTGCTTCTTCCTATTTCTTCCTTCTTTCTTCCTGTTCTCCTACCTGTCGAATATTTCGCACAGTGTGCAGCTTCTTCCTGTTTCTTCTTTCTTTCTTCCTGTTCTTCTACCTGTCGAATATTTCACACAGTATGCAGCTTCTTCCTTCTTTCTTCCTGCACTTCTACCTGTTTCTTCCCATGGACAATTATATGTTATTTATGTTAGTGTTAAAGTTACATAACGTAAACGGTAAACGGTCACACTGATTACATGTAGAATGTAAACAATGTAACTAAACAATTTGTTAATATATGGCGCCTCCTACAGTCTATCAAGCACGTAACCATAGCCAACATATTAGTTGATTATATTGTCAACAGATGGCAATATATCATTTTTAACAAAAATTTTAATTTTAAATTTTTAACAAAAACTTTAATTTAAAGCCATTTGTCTGTTTGTCGTCAATAGCGCGGAACATAAGCTTTTAAACGATGTTTAAATCATTAATCTTGATGAAGAATTATGGCGTTGCGACCAAGAAACACCTTTGAGAAATAATATATATGATGATAAATATGAAATCAAAAAGTTTTAATTGCATTGACTTACCAGATGACCATTCACCCATGTACAATCACTATGTGCATTTCGTACTATTTTCATTTTAAACCTTTTTTTGAAGTTTAGAAGAAAAAAAATGTGTGGAGTCGATATACCTCGAGCGAGTAATCGACATGGAAAAATCGAAACTTTTAAGTCAAATTAATGGGTAAATAGTGAAATTTGAGATTGAGATTGTATTTTTCGTCAGAAGCCGGTGATTCAACGTTTAAAATGATACCTCATTTATCACTGTAAGTGCAGTATTAACGGAGCATATACGGAATGACAGAAAAAGACCTTTCTGTAATAATATATATGATAAGTATCTAAGGCTTAAGGTGTAGTGGGCGGATAGAATGAGAAATGAGGAAGTACTAATGACAGTAGGCGAAGGAAGAAAACTGCCGAGGGAAATCAAAAAGAGGAAGACAGCTTGAATGGGACGTATTTTACGCACAAACTGTCTTTTTAGAAGAATTATTGAAGAAAAAATAGAAGGAAAGCGAGGAAGGGGAACAAGAAGAATGGGAATGCTCGATGACATAAAAATGGCCGAAGTTACAGGCAAATGAAAGAAGATGCTCAGGACCGACTGGGATGGAGAGCATCCAGTTGAAACCTTTCAGAAGACACATTTCACTAAGAAGAAGAAGAGGTACCTACCTAAATATGTGGCCTTAGAACCATATTTAGCTTTCTATTACGTCAGGGAGGTAACTATTGAAAGATGAAGAAAAGTCTCCTCTCTTTTAATATAACGATTCTTGCAGTAATTTACTTGATAGATCAGAAATTATATATGAAAATCGAGGTACCGGAAGATAATTCTAAATTATCAGCGGAATAGTTACTAACCAGACTTCCACAAACATTTGTCGAAGCCACAGTTTCACAAATATGAGGCTGAATGTTTGAAGAATTTTATTCTTGCAATCGATTCTTTCCTACCTACCGTAAAACTCATAATTTTAAACTTTTATTTGGGATTTTAGAAATTTTTTCACTTTCGTTGCTATGGATATATTTCTCCATTGTCGCCGAGCCGAGTGCCGATTCGAGGTTTGGAACTCAGCGAGGCGGGCCAGTGTCAGGGGAGGATTAGATTTATGTGTCGATATTGTATAAAAGTTAAAAAAAAATCGATTAGGCTTCGAGTTATTGCAATCAATAGCTTTACATATATGAGTTAGGTACACTAAGTGCATGTTATTTAGTCTTCTTTATACCATTTTTTGCGCTGCTAAGTACTGGGTATAATATCTTCAACTTTTTCCTAACCTCTACTGTAGCTTTGATGACCAATTTCAAGCAACCAAGCTTCATGATATTGTAGTTATCATTAAAATAATATGCAGTCCATATAGAAGATTGGATGAGAAAATTTGAATGTGAAGATCAATATATTAAAAATCTCGATTCCGATCTAATTTATATTGTCAAATTCTTCATGTGTACTCTTATTTAATATGCTGTACTGAAATGAAATATCTAACGTAAAAGAGCGTCTTATATGCCGTCAAATGAGGTTATGATGATCTTCCAGTGGTTCCACGTTCGTGATATACTGATATTTTGAAAAGTCGTTAATAACCGGATGACATACAATATAAGTTTGTACTAGAACTGTCTGGTATCCATACCTCATGGGGCGCGTATTTCATTTTCGAGAGTTATACTTTTCTTTGCTTGCATGTAGCACGCAGACTTGAGAGCTTTCATTTTTTTTCCTTATTTAAAGAGTATGATCATATAACACTTCCCCCCCTGCTTGCAAATTGCAAGCACCCATTTACTCGTTATTGTTTAAAGCTGTAATGCATTACCGTGATCTCAACTGGAATTCATAGGAGAGAGTTTTTATTTACGAGTATAGAGGAAAGCACTGGTTTACTCGAATCTTGATTTACTCCAAAGTTACTGTATTTGCATCACTAGGTAGAAAAAACTGAAGATAGAGGGATGTATGAATAATCTCACTGAAAAGAACATAAGCACATCAAGGGCATTTTAACTTTATAACGTAAGCACTACATGCATTTTATTTTTTATTGTAAATAATTTTGCATTTCGGAGAAATAAAATAGATATTTCACAGAAAGGACAATGTGGTAGAGAGAGAGAGACTTTGGCAGTAATCCAATAGGCTCTCTCAGCCTTCTCATTAACATACAGCGAGTTCTTTCTCTGAGAAGCAGATATTTCCGGGCTTACCACGCCGTATTCGGTGAGATGCACAACAGACCTTCGGGATGGATCCAAGAACAAAACTTCATTGCTTTAATAATGGCCAACAACATTATTATTCTTTTAATCGACAAAATTGGTTATCAGCAGTCCTCCATTCATTACGATCAAACCCTAATTCCTGATCTGGTCTTCGTCTCCAAGTGACCACTTCGTTTGCCCGACACATTTGATTTTCGGACTTACACGCAGAAATTCATTCTGCCCAAGTGTTTCTAACAAATTCATAAATAAAAACAGCTGAAAAAATCTTAAACGCTTCAACGTTCAATCCGAATTCAGGCAATCATTGGTAGGTATATGTGGTAATTTTCACCTATGGTAATGATTCGGTTTAGGCATCTAGTTTTAATTAGTTAAATATAAAAATCCTCCAGATTACTATCGGCAAAGTTTCCGATCTACTTGCCTAATTTTCGGATAAGGCAGGTTTAACCACCAAGGTGATGTTATCACCTTGTACAATTTCTTTCATTATCACTACATAGGCTCTACATTTCTTCATCCCAATCGAGAGCCCTATTCTCATTTTTCTCATCCCGCTTACCGAATATTCTCCGCTCCATCACGCCCTTCAGCATTCATTCTCCTTTTTTCGCCTCCACCTACTTTTCCTCCTCCTAAACTTTTACAGAAGTTTTCACTCTTCTCCCGCCGTACATGCACTATCTTGTCTGTCTTCCTTTCCGTCCACATTTCTTACTCCACCCTCCTCCACTCCAAAATCTCAAAATCCAGTACCCCATTATAGTCTTCCATTAATAAATTCTACATCTTCATCAGTATACTACCCTGCGAGCCGCCGCATAGCCATATTCCAGGGAGGACACCGGCCGTGTAAAGATGTAAGGGATCAGGAGGTAAAATGGTGACGGGTATCATGGGAGTCTATTTAGTGGAGCTCAGTTTTTGTTGTAGTCGCTTATTGTGCGCGGAAAGAACGAGTTTTGTACCTACGTGTTGTGTAAAATATCTCCCTTATTTTATCGCTTCTGTCAGACCTAGAGATGTAGTGGGGCGTCATGATAATATTCCATGTGTCGCTCTGATATGGTTCTACAGATCTAGGAACAAACGAACCTCTTTACGTTAAGGTGGGGACCTTTGGTGAGGAATTAAAGCAATAAAGAAACAATTTAACACACACAAGAGAATTATAATAAATTTTAGAAATTAAGTTATACATTAGGGATGATAAACGAAATGAATTTATAACCCTACATTGTTTGACAATATTTGTATCATAACTTTAATATCGTCCTATTACCATTTTTAAATATTGTAGAAGTACATGCTTGGAAATTCAGTACAATAAAGTTATATTTTACATGAGCGAGGTGGAATTGATATATTCCATTGCTTTTGAAGATCAGTAATGGTTAAAATAATTTCCTACACAAATGCCCATTTCGCAAACATTTTTTATTAAATGAAATTGTAGCATCAAAACTATCATGCACTAAGAATCAATGTTAATGGAGTTGTGTACAGAAGTATATTAAGAAAAATTCGACCGAAAGAACGAGTTTTTGTACCTATCTGTTCGGCAATACATATCTCTTATTTTCTTGCTTCTGTCAGAACTACAGATGTGGTGAGGCGTCATGATAATATATTCTCTGTGTCGCTCTCAAACGCACCAGTTCTGAATTCCTCAAGCATCCTAAGCCTAGCGTGTAGCCTCCGAATGTTCAGGGGATCTCACCTTAATCCCTCTAATAGTTGTGAAACAATATATGTTCACTCGTAGCAGTTTTTAGCGAAGCGCGCAGCTTTTCTTTGGATTTTATTAACATTTTAGGTAAAATTTTTTATGACCAGGGTCCCAAATGCTCGAAACGTATTCGACGTGTGACCAATCCAGAGCGAAGTAGCATCTCTCTTTGAGTTTTTCATCTGAGGACCTTCCTATTATAAGTTTAACAAAACCTAGTTTCTTTTATGCTGCGCCACATATGTTTTGTATGTGTTATCCCCACGATATATGGCATGCGAAAATTAGTGAAAGACTATATTTTCGATCGTAGCAGTTTTAAACGAAACGTGCTGCTTTTCATTGTGTGTTATTAATTTTTTTTGTTAAATCTTTATGACCAGGGTCCCAAATGCTCGCGGCGTATTCGAGGTATGGTCTAACCAGAGCAAAGTAGCATCTGTCTCTGACTTTTCATCTGAGGACAATCCTATTATACGCTTAACAAAACCTAGTTTCTTTAATTCTGTGCCGCATATGTTCTGCGTATTAGTAATACCCACGACATATCGGAAGTTTAGGCAATTTCATTATAATTTTCTGTATATGAATATTTTGATGTACCTGATTGAACCCATTCATTTACAAAGTTCTCATGACCTCAAAATACTGCACACTATTTTTTCTCCTGCAGTACTTATCAGGCAAAAACTTTGCTAACTTCTGTGTAGAATGAACATGAAAGTTTCGGCTTGATGAATTCTAGCGATTAACACTAGTATAAGTGAACCTTTTAGCGTCATGGAAGAAGGAGTTCGACTTTCTCACCCATAGCGGCCTTCTAGAACAGAAAACTCTTTTAACAGCTGAGTGTGTAGTGAGGATGGAGCGAGGTACATACATTCTCTATCATTAACTGAAATCAACTTCACAACGTCAATACTTCCCAAAAACGTTCAACATCATCGATACCTATGGACGAACTTGATGCGTCAATTGTGAAAATTTCTGACGTTCATGGTAAAGCATTTGTAACTGGTCACTATTTTCGCACTTATTTCATTGATTGACCACGGATTCTACACATGAAATCATTATCAGCGTGTACATACATGGATAGTTATAGTTTTTACGGTATTAGTAGCATATTCTGTAATGTACGTGAGTGAAATTTCACTTCGGGAATTTCCAGCCTGATTATAAACCGAATGAAAAAGTCAAAGAGAAATGCTACTTCGCTCTGATTAGACCACATCTCGAATAGGCCGCGAGCATTTGGGACCCTGGTCAAATAGATTTAACCAAAAAATTAATAAAATACAAAGGAAAGCAGCGCGCTTCGTTAAAAACTGCTGCGAGCGTACATATAGTGTCTCACAACTTTTAGAGGGTTTAAGGTGGGAGCCCCTAGAGACTTGGAGGCTACACGCTAGGCTTAGGTTGCTTGATAAATTAAGAACTGATATTTTTCAGAGCGACATAGAGAATATTATCACGGCTCCTCACTACATCTCTAGGTCTGACACACGTGATAAAATAAGAGAGATACACTGCCAAACAGATAGGTACAAAAACTCGTTCTTTCCGCGAACAATAAGCGATCACAATAAAAATTTAGCTCAATAAATACACTCCTATAATTCATGTCACCACTTAATCTCCAGAAAAACATGCACCTTTACACGGCTGGTGACATAACACCACATGCCACACGCCCATGCGGCGGCTCGCGGGGTATTATGTAGTTGTAGATGTAGAACCACTATCAGTCGTCATTTCCTGCTATTGCCTATTATTATATAGCATATTACATGTTGTTGAAAACTCACCCTCTATCAAACATCTTTGTGAAAACTTTTCAGGCGCAGAGTTGATGAAAAAGTGGATCCATGGGGGAAAATTTAACGAAAATACATTGTAAATACATCGTACAAATACCATAGGAACTATAAGGGTGTGTTAATTTAGAAACTTACATCATGACACAAATAAGTTGTATCCGTAGTCCATTAATAAATAGTGTATAACTAATACGCGGTTTTCAGTTGTACATGAGAAATTGTAACAGCGCAGGTAATCATGTTGGTACATATTAGATAATATACGCAGCCGATCGATACTCAAAACATAACTGTTCAGAGCCAAATTCTATAAAATTCATCATTATTATTGGTCATTCAATCCTGAGATTGGTTGACTGCAGCCCTCCACCCTTCCCTGTCTAATATTAGTTCCCTAACCTCCTAGTATCTCTTCCTGTGTACAATCCATTTTATTTGGTCCATGAACTTATTCCTGGGTCTTCCAGTGGGGACTTTCCCCTCTATTTTACCTACAATTATGTTCTTCAAAACCCATTGAGTCTCAGGGTGTGTCTAATTCATCTTGTTCTTCTTTTCTGTATGGTGTTCCATGTAGACCTTTCCTCTTCTACTCTACTGAACACTACATTATTTCTTATTTTGTCCGTCCATTTTATCTTCAGAATCCTCCTCCAGCAACAGATTTCGAAGGAGTCTAGTTTGTTCTGGTCAGCTTTTCGCCTATTCGTGAGATATAGGTTTGAACATAGGCGCGAATTAAAGCGTAACGATAGCTTATCCTCTGATAATAACTGAGACTGAACTTGAGGAAGTCTGTAAAACACTTAATTGATCGTTCAATCCTAGGATTGGTTGACTGTAGCCCTCCACCTTCGCCCTCCGCCCAAATTGTAGTATCTTCATCCCCTGTTTTCTCTTTCAATGTACTTTTCTCTTCATTTGGTCCATGAACATATTCCCGGGTCTTCCTCTGGGGACTTTCCCTCTATTTTCCCTTCAATTATGTTTCTCACAAACCCTTTGTGTTTCAGGGTGTGTCCAATCCGTCTTGTTATTTTTTTCTGTGTGCTATTCCGTAGGTTCCTTTCCCTATCTACTCATCTATAAACTTCATCATTTCCTATATAGTCCACTCATTTTATATTCAGCATTTTCTTCAGCTTCAGATTTTGAAGGCTTCTATTCTTTTCTCATCAGCTTTTCCAATGGTCCATGCTTCCGATCTGTAGAGTGCTACGCTCAACACGAATGTTTTCACATACTGTTTTTGTTTGACGAATGTTTTCACGCACAAAAGATTCATTTCGATCCATAAATATTTTCAACCATATTGAAATTAGTGCCTCCAAATATTTGCATTATATTATTTATGGCATATGCATATTACTGTGCTTGTTTGACATACACCATCACAAATGTACGCTATTGTTGCTGTTGCTTATTTACCTATATATTTGACATAGTAATGGGAAATAGGTCGATTGGAAATGAATGAGTTCAATATAGTTTGTTATTTCACGTGAGCGCCGAAGTCACATCATTAATGCATGCCTATTTCAAATGTAATCATGAATGTCCTACAAACCCGCATTAATGGTAAATTTCCAATGGTGCAATGTGACACATTATTGGGGCAATATCAATTTCTTGATCATAATGGCAGGTAATTGTTCACTGATATAATTTTCCTATTTGAAAAGTTGTGTTCCCTTAAAACAAAATTTTTACAAAATTACCTTCGCATTTTGTTTAGACTCTGCTCGAAATATTGAAATGAATTTTTACAGAAATTATGAAAAAAGTTCTGCTGCACATTCTATAGAAATTCCTTGGCACTGTATATAAGAATCCTTATGCTATTCTGCGTAATTATTTTAAAATTCTGTAGAAAGCTTTGTAGGAATTACCTGAAATTTTATAATTTGGTTATTTTTCTAAATTAAAACAAACTATATTACATATATATCTATTTTGAAATGCTGAAATATAACTTTGATAAGTGATCACAATCACCGCCTTTACCGCCATAGTGAGATTACTTGTCAAGGGATGTCGGGAACATTTCCGTGAATAAGTAAATGAATGATGAGTTAAGTTCTCATTTTTCCCGCAGCCCCATAGAAAAGGAGATGGTGTCACGGAAAAAAAACAAAAATTTCGGTGAATTTCCATACGCTACAGAACAGTGTTCACATATTTTTTCCGCAGGGTCGTGTCGTTAAGAATAGTTGGATAGCCTATCAGCTCGTAAAGACTACGCCTTTGGAAAAAATGTTAAATCACTACTGTTACATAAAACTAATACCTACGAAGTTTCCTAAAATTTAAGAATAACCTGCGTATTGTATTATACACTTTTGGATATCATAATGTAACCGTAATGTACATTTTGACTTTAATTGTAATCTACGCGTATCACCTAAATTAGAGTGTTCAACATTTAATTTGAAGTTCTGACTATCTGCCTGTCTCGGTTTAAAAAGGATTAATAAAGAAGTTAGCTCTTACGGCATGATTTATATTATAAATGTAGTGACTCATAAAGTCGTAATCAATATTTTTTCTACTGCATTCGTCGATGATTTTTGTATCCAAATTCAGGGACTTTCAGGGTATTCAGCCAGTTATCTAATTATGTTGTTCACAGCTTTTGGAGTCACTACCTTTCTTGTTTAAAATGTATTGTTGTGTTCCGCGGCGGAGAAACCTGGACACTGTGGAAAGTGGCCCAGAATAGATTGTAGTCTTTTAAGACGTGGGCGTGCAGGAGATGTGAATAGTGCGGTGGATGTAAAGGTATACAAACGAGGAGGGGCTTGGTCTGGTGGGTAACGTCTTGAGGAGATTAGAAGAAAGCAGTGTTGGTTGTTAGAGCAGATTATGAGAGCCGAAGGGATGCTGAAGGCCTTGGAAAGGGCAGGATGTTGGATGAGCATAGAAGGGGAAGAAAGAGAAAAAGTTTTATGGACGGGATGAAAAGAGAAGCGACGAATGGTCGAATAAAGAATTAAATCCTGTACGGGGATAGGGACCAGCGTCTGCAGAAATCTAAAGAAATTTCACTATTCTCGGTTTATACAGATTTAAACTATCTATTCTCGAAAGAAATTCCCCTCTCACCTTCATATTCTGTTGCATTCTTCACTGTGACTATTCGTGGTAAAAATTCTCATATCATGTCCACTCTACATGTCATACACTTCTATCATACTCGCAAGAGTAAAATCATTCACTCATCTCTGTATTTAAAATTCCTATCTCAGCATGGCTCGTATCATTCGGCCCGAGTCATTAACAACAGATTACCCTATGAAATAAAATACATCACTTCTACACCAAACTTTAAGGAATGCTTAAAACTTCCCCTGCAAAAGAAAGCATACTACAGCATCGCAGAATTTGTTAATAATAATTACAGCAATTGGTGTAAAATAATGGCTTATTTTTTGCATGAATCATGTCCTTGTGTTTATGTATGTTTCTTTTTGTAATAGCTCTTTCATTTTGACGATTTGTATGTTTATTACTCGCCAAAAGAAATAAAATCATATTCTTTTCTATTATAAACCTACCTTAATGATGAAATCCACCTGTCTGTTTCCACGAAAGAAATCTTTTTTTTTAGTATCCCGTGTTACCACTGAGGGGGTAATATCCTTTACTATTCTTCATATATATTTCATGCATTGTTATTATTAGAGTTTACTTAGCTTTTTCTATCTGTTAGTTGTCGCAGGTTTTTCACAATTTCTCCTTAAAGTGTGGGTGTTTTCCTGCAGTCGGTTTTTTCGTCAAGGATATCACCTCCTTATTTCCTTACGTTTTTTCCACAAATGTATATACATTTCTATACAATTATTCCATGTATTTATCTGACGAGGGGCGAGATGAAAGACTGCACTGCGTCAATCTATCCTCGCTCCAATATAGACGTATCATTATTATTATTTACAACAAAGGATGAAATTGATTTTATTCTACTACCATTCATGTGGCTACTCATCCCAGATCGCAAGCATTGCTCAGTTTCCACGCTTTTTTATGCGTGATTAACTGTTCGATATTCTATTGTTATGTGAGCAATTTATATCGGGACTCATTAATAATCTTGTTATTGGTCGGCTTTGCCATGAACACACCCCACTCTTGTACCACAAGCTCATCCCATCAACTGTCCCACGCTAATGAATCGATCCCTTTTGTGTCACGTGACCTATGCCTTTAACCTCCTCCCTTCAACCCCCCCCTCCTGTTACCACCACCCACCCGGATTCCACCCTCTCTCTCTCTCTCCGCCTCCCCCTCCCACTGCACGACTCCCCCAATCACCTCTGCGCGTCCTTTAAGAAACCCCCAAGGAGGAGGCAATGGTCCGAGACGAGACTCGTCCCTGACCGAAGTCAAAGAATGTCCGCGGGTTTTCGTTGCGGGATGCAGGCGGCTTTTGGGAGGGGAGGACGTGTATCAGGGACGGGAAGGTGGGATGGGGATGTAGGGGAGAGGAGGGGGAGAAAACACCACCGCCACCACCACCAACCCCATCTTGCGGCCGACTACTCCGCCTCGCAGGACTCGTTTCGCGTTTGTTTTTTCCCGAAGACGCCTTCATGCCCTCTCCTCTCTGGCCTTCGCTCGCGTGAGATCTTTCGAGCGCTCGATGTGCCTTCCTTCCCCCCCGTGAAGGCTCTGCTGTCTCCACTGGAGTAATGTTTTACTTGCGTCTTCACAATACCTAGTAAGACTCCTCAAGGGTGCGTGGCATTGGAAGAATTTCCATCATCTTCATCTACTTCGCCATTGCTTGGCGCTGTTATTTCTATGAGCTTCAAAAATGCTCTTTATGTTTGCGGATATCTGAATCTACTTGCAGTTTATACCAATTGCAATATCGGGCCAAATCTTCATTGTATTGTTGCTTCCTCACCTTTTTATATAGCATGTTCCTTCAAATATCTGTGCACAAAGGCCTTCAGTTAGCCATGGCTTCGTCTTTTTTTATACCCCCTTTTTAGATCTAATGTACAACTTGATGAATCTATGAAATAATTAAGTTTATCTAAAAATAAATATTAGCTAATGATGCATCTTTTTGAAGATACACCTAAGTCCAATCAGCACTTCTGAGAAGATTATTAAGAATGTTATAATCTATATCAACAGTAAGTCCTACGCGTTCTTGTTGGAAGCAGAAGAGAAATACACTACCGAACAGAAAAGTGCAAAAATTCGTCCGCGCACAATAAGCGACCACAATAAATGCTGAGCTCCACAAAATACACTCCCATAATACACGTAACCATTTCACCTCCCAAAACCTTGCATCATTATACAGCTGGTGACCTAACACCCCCTGCCACACGCCCATGCGACGGCCGATTATTTGAAGCCAAAAAATCAATCAAATTTATCAATTATAAAAATATGTATATATTTGAAGAGTGTAAATTATTATGGAAATTAATTGAATAAATCGACTAATTATATCTTAAAATAATAATACTTTGCTTGATTCATGTTGTACCAGGAAAATGTGACAAGAAAATAAAGAAGCGGTGTGTTTTTCTTCGTGGGACCTCAAATGGAGTATGCCGCTAGTAAACGCTAGCCTATATATCTTACCTCACTTGAAATACGCCACTAGTAATACATAAGACACCTTACGAAGTAGAATAAGTTTCAGATTTAGATCGAATACAGCAGAGAGCAGCTAGATTCGTTAAATATTCTTACGATAAACATAGCAGTGTTAGTGAATTGTTAAGGGAATTAGAATGGGAACCTCTCTTCGATCGAAGGGAACATTATAGATGAAATCTTTTGCGAAAGTTTGATGTGGATTATTTTTTGCCGGACGTTCAATATATTTTACTAGAGGCAAACTATTATGGTAATAACGTTCATAGGCGTAAGATAAAGAAAATATACTGCATAACCTATAGATAGGACTTGTGCTAAATATCTCAACAAAAGTAGTAGCTTAGTAGCTTGTAACCACACACGCAATTTCCGACATGATATAGTTCTTGCATAATTTAGATCCTTGTAGAACTATTTATCTGTTGCAGTAATCATAACCGGAAGTCGTATCTTAAGTAGTGTACTGCACGGTAGCATGTTCGTCCACGTAGAATTACCCTGGTTTCTGGTCTGACCGCGCACTGTTATCCTGTTTTTGGCCAGCGCCTGACATCCTGGGGAACGTGCGTGGTTCTGATTTCAGCTGGAGTGAGAACTTCATGCCTGGTGTGGAATCACCCCGTGCCGCACACCCTAGTGGTGGCTTGCACGGTATTTCGTAGATGTAGATGTATTCCAACAAAGGTGATGAATCTACAACAATCGGTGCTTGTGTAATATTTGTAAGGAGGGGAAACTTCACAAATATACCACAAATTATAGGCATTCTACCATTGTGTGAGGGAATGTTTGCGTTAATATTATTGCAACTACATAAATAGGTTACATTTTTTACGAAATTTGATGTTGGCTATTTTTTACCGGACGTACGGCATATTTTTCTAGAGCCAAATTATTAAATTAGAAACGATTACAGTATAATCTGGTAAGGTTTTCGCCAAAGATATTCAAGTCTCAAAAAGTTCTGTTTAAAGATGTGCATTTATCTAATATCTTTTTGCTGTCATCTCACTCACATTACTATTTGGGCATAATTATGTGAGAATCGGTTATCAAAATCCAAAATGATGCAAAACTAACATATTTATGTAACTGATCACCAGAGCTTGGAAAGATAAATGTTCCCATAAATTGGTAGAACGTTATAAAGAGGAAAATGATGATCTGCAAATGCTAAGGGAAAAGAATTGCTCATTTTTTTCCAAACTAATATTATTGAAACCCATTCCATAAAATAAAGAGTAGAATATTTCTTGGAAAAGGGAACAGGAAGAATTTCTTTAACTCTTTAATGTAGGTAACCGAAAGCTTGGTTTTTCTCGTTATCATTTTCTCAGAAAATATTGAAATCGGCGGAGTAAAGAAAGGCAAATGAATATCCCAGCGCTGATGTTTCTTTGGAGCAGTCAATATTCGTTGCAGAACTAAAGATATCAATGGAAAACCGGTCATTAAAATAAATGAAAATGCAACGAAAGAGCCTGACAGTCTCACCCTTAAACTATAAAAATAATTTTATCTTCAAATCAAAACTTGAAGTATATACAAGGCACCGCAAGCAATAAAATTACCATTTATACTACGGAAAATGCATCTAAGAGACAAAGGGTACGTATTTCTGTAAATTGTGACAAAAGGCCCCATGTGATATCACCGTAAATATATCGTCATCATGGTGACCTTATTTTTGGAGAGGAGATTTGAAAACCAAAATGCTGCTTTAAACCCGTTATGCATTAAAGATAAATGCTACATTTGGCGATATATTTTTGAGCTCGTAGCACATGAAAAAAGAATGGGAAAAATGGCATATACAGTATGACTTGCAACCGATAATCAGGCGACCGGAACGTAACAATTTTTCCTAAGTAGTAGTTTTACAAAGAATGAGATCTAAGTAAACAAGGGAGTATTAGGATAATTTACTCATGAATTAATATGCAATAAGTGTGATTAACTGCTAAGTCCATGCCGAGAAAACATATATAATTCTTATTGTCACTCATAAAAATGGTGGGTATGCGAAAAATCGAGGCGGCGATAAGGCCAAACCAAAAACATATTTCATTAGACTTGAGACAGGCTTTAAAATACCTAGGCCAAAGAACGAAATTTTTCGTCATTTGTATATATACCTGGGGCCTAAACTATTTCGTACTCTGCCAAAGGATGTGGCAAAGAAAGACACAGATTCGGGATTTGCTTCAGCTGTCAAAAAATGGCTAATGTGTCACGAGGAAGTCGAGTCTTTGTTTCAAAAGGTTGTATAAAAATGTATTAGGAATGTTAATTACTAAAATTGGGGTTGTGTTTGATTTGAGATTGTTTACTGTCAACTTAATTCATCTATTAAATGTGGTACATGCATTTTTTTGTTTCCAAAATATAAGTTTTTGTTGAACTTTGTAAATGATTGTTATTGCTCAAGTTATTGTAAAACTCAAGTTATAATGAACGCGTAATAACTTGAGTTTTTTATTTTTTATATGAATGCACAATAAGGTATAGAAGCACGAGAAAATTTTGAGATAATGTGTTTGATAACTGATCAGCACCAGCTCTGCCACAAAAACTTTCAGATGATGGTAACCCCAAATCAGGTAGTTCCTCTGGGGTACCTATGTTCCTATACTTTGTATGAATAGCCAAATGTACATACATATGAATGGAATAAAGAACTATTATTAAAATTATTATTAGGTAGAGGAAAAAATATTTTTTTGATATAGTCATTCAATGCATGAGGAACTCAGTAGGAGAGTAAGAGCAAGGCTTAGAAATTAGGCATTTATAGATATAACTTCTATAAATAATGGAAGATTTCAGTGTGCCCATTTCGTAAGTAAACGAGGTGGCAGGTAAGTCTGTATGATTTCATATAGCTTTTTTTTACGTATAAGGGAGAAACCGTGTATCCTTTGATACTTGTCCTGATATCTCTCATAAGCACTATATTAGATTTCATTTCGTTGGCCGTTCAATCCTAAGATTGGTTGACTTCAGCCCATCACTCTTTCCTATTTAATGTAAGTGCTCTTATTTCCTTGTAGCTCTACCTATGCAATTTCCTCTTTATTTGGTCCATGAGATAATTCCTAGGTCTTCCTTCTTGGAGTTTTCCCTCTATTTTGCCTTCAGTTATGCCTCGGTTGTGTCCAATCTCTCTTGTTCTTCTTTTCTGTAACGTGTTCCATACGGTCCTTTCCTCTTCTACTCTTCTGTACAGTTCAAAATTTTTATTTTTTCCTTTCATTTTATCTTCAGCATCCTCCTCCAGCACCCGGGTTTCGAAGGTCTTTTAGCTTTATCATCGCCTAATTTTGTCAGTAGTCTGTCGCAAGCTGAAAGTGATAGAGAGCTTACATCGGAGAAACAACTAGGTGAAGCATTATTCGGAGAGGATAAATTATCCGTTTTGTCTCATTGATGGACCGTGTATGCAAAACTAAGCCTTCCAAGAAGAGAGCTAACCAATAGAAGTTCATCTTATTTATGGTGGAGTTGAAGATTTGAAATAAACCGATCTAAAATATTCTTTAAAATTTGCTTAAAAATGCAAGGCACTAAAGGCAAGTTTCATCCAACGTATCATTCCTCGTTTACTGCCAAAAGTGATATATGGCTTTATCTTTTAGGTATGTTAGAGTTTGATTCCTTTTTTCGGGTTTTCCGCCGCGTTCGTTCATGTTGATGTTGAGGACAATATTTTGCCGGCTGTCCTGCTGGCTTCCTCAGGTCCATGTAAAACGGCATAATATCGTATCAAGATTCAAACCTGTGCAGAAGACGGCCAGCATCCTCTGCAAGGCCAAAGACCGCCTTCCCAAAGACGCCAACGAAGGCATCTATTCCGTGCCCTGCAGCTGCGGCTCCAGGTACGTTGGACAGATGATGACAAGTGTCGCATGCAGGAACATCTGAGAGCCACCAAACAGAGACAGTTCCACCTTTCTGCCATTGCGGAACATGCTTGGGAGGGACCGCAACATAATATATTATTCCCGGAAGCGACGATCATCCACAGAGAAAAAAGATATTTCCCCCGTCTCATCAGAGAAGCGGTGGAAATCGCTAAAAACCGCGAAAACTTCAACAGAGACGACGGTTACCCACTCTCCGCTGCTTGGAAAGCACTTTTCCAAGAAGAAACGATTCCGACCAATCAGAGAAGGGGATCACAAAAAAGGCGCGACAACGACCCTACACAATACGGCGCCTCCCGAACCGAATTGTTACATGGACCTGAGGAAGCCAGCAGGACAGCCGGCGAAATATTGTCCTCAACATCAACATGAACCAACGCGGCGGAAAACCAGAAAAAAGGAATCAACCTCTAACTAAGCCCCGCGGAAGCCTTCATCAGAACTTTAGGTATGTTAGTTGCCACCTGACCACTGCGTCAACTGAAGATATAATTGATAATAATGTCAGCTATAATTATAAATCATACGACTTTGCTTGAAGCGGAAGGAATCGATCATTGAAATCCAGGCAAAATATCGATCGCAAATATATATTATGACATAAGTCATACGGGAAAATGTTGGTATTTAATTTTTTTCCTGTGTAAGTTGCCATTTAACGGTATCGTCAGCTAGAAACAAAAACCAATAATAAAGTGAAATACAGTATTTAGTTGAATTCAGAAACACGAATATGATAGAAGCGTCATGAATATTTGATAACATATTGATCACATATGAGGAATTGCAGAAGTCAAGCGGGAGAAAGTCATTGTTCCTTTTATGTTGAATTTTAAGTAAATAACCGGGCATATCGTCATATTTGGCCCATAATTAATAAATATGATCATTAGATTGGCGTACGAATTTGCTTTAGCAGTAAAATAATAATTTATATTTTGATTTTTGATTCGTAAAAACTTCCACCAAATACTAACTATTTACTAATTCTTAACGAAAACACAAAACCATGTCATAGATGGGAAAAAATTATCCGGACCCTCTCCCGGATAATTCGCAAACTATCTATTTTTCTTATATTTTTTTGCATTCAAAGTAATTATCTGGCTACATATTTACATTAAAATTGGTATAAGAATTTGTTTTTGCATTATAATAATAACTTATAATACAATTTATCTGTTCGTAAAAGCTTGGACTAATTACAAGTTATTAAATAATTCTCAAAGAACACACATAACAATGTCCAATGTGGAAAAAATCTTATCTACTTATATAAAACTTATTAATTTATAAATTATTATTATTATGCTTAAATAACTCTTATAACAACTATAACGTATATAATTATTAATTATGGGCCAAATTTAACGATGTAGGCAGGAAATTACTTAAAATAAAAAAAATGGAACGATAACTTTTTCCGGCATGTCTTTACGCCATGCCTCATAAGTGATGAATATGTTGTCACATATTCTTAAACAAGATGGTAAAAAAAAACTTTCTAGGCGTGAGTCGAACCCGCGACTTCCGGACTCGATTCTGGATATGGAACCACGGACTTTTGGCTTGCCTGCATAATGTGCAAACTACCTCGCCACCCGGGTGTATTAGATTGAGGATCAAATGAAATCATTCTTCACTTATCCTGAACGACATGTGTCATACGGGAGAACATTTGAGTCCCTTGATGGAGCAAATACAACGCACCACCTGGCTTGCAATGTTTGCCTTATAAGTGGAGTACAAATGAACGAACGCGAGACCAGCAAAGCAGCTACCCCCGTAGCCTCCTCCTCTCGCCCGGATTAATTCTCATAATTAATGCCACCATCCTCCTCCTCGTTAGTCACGTAGCTCACTTTCGCAGTCACATGACGTCTTGGGGGGGCAGGTGGGTTGGGAGTGAGGTTCCCGCCCCTTCCTCCCCCCCATGGGTGCGGGCCTCACCGTTGCCCCGCCACCCCGCAAGCTCTTCTGCCCCCAGGGGCATTACCGCTCAGACAACCGCTGCACGGAAGCGGAAAGTGGGATCCGAAACATACAAATTTCCCTCTCCAACCCCATCCAAACCGACCTTTTGTTTTCCAGCTCACCCTTTAAAAAAAATAATAATAATAAAATAAAGGGACTTCTTCCTCTCTCTCCACCCACTCCTTTACCCACCTCTAAGAGAATTCCAAGCGTTTCTCAGCTGTCCCCCCGCTTGAGATATACCTACCCATGTAATCTTGTGTCCCCTCGAAAAACAAAAATTAATTCATGTATGTATATATACACATTTCCCTTTCACACATACGCGCCCGCACATATAAAGCCCAAAATGAGGAGAACGTGAGAGATGGAGAGAGAAATGAAATTGAGGGGGTAGTTGGTGTGCTTTTTTCCTTGAGCAATAATTGCTCGGGTGAGACTCCCGCTCTTTCCATCTTGCCCAGGTAAAGGGAGAGACTGCTCACTCGACATATCTTGTGATCTGTCTGTAGGACGCTTGGCGGAGGGTGTCAGGTCTGGAGACATTTCTGCCTTCTTACGAATGATCCTTATGTGTAAATGATGCGATCCTTATGCAAGTAATTACGTCGTTTTTGACTTAATGGATACTCTGCCATGTTTCTAATGTGGCAGCGAATTTTGTGAGAAAAAAGGTGTTTATGAAATTATTACAATCGGTGTTTTTCTCCGTCATTAATCTATAAATTTATTTTCCATCTACCCAAAAAATAGCTCCCATAGTTATAACATAAGATGCTCTTCATCAGTACTGAGAAAAGAACTACAACACACGTGTCCTGATTGGTAGAAAACGAAGTGATCGATGAAACATCTCCTGTACCAGCCAAACTGTACTGTATCAGCCAAATTGCTATAGAGACTCAAGCATTTATTGCCGTATTTTGCAGTTTCTATTAAACTGCCAAACACTAGTGGATTATATTACTTTTGAAGTCACCTGATGATGACTTCATAAGTCGAAACCTAGGTCGTTAATAAAGTTTATGTGAAATTACTAAGTTACAGCTTCAATTTCACATTGTTAAGCAAGTTCCACAAAGTTTCGCCTGACTCAACTCATCTTAAATTGTCCTTATTTGTTATGGAATATTGGTAATAACAATGACAAAACATAAGGTATACACCTTCAAGACAGAGATGTACTTTTACTTTCTCCAGTTTTATCGACGACCGACCTAGATTTTGGCTTGTCATGCCATCATCAGGATGCAATTCTACAAATGTCTTATATGTCGCAATATTGAGGAATAGGTAGGAAACTGAGGAACAGTACGGGGAGTGGAAAAATAATGGGAGAATGGTTGACTCACGTAAGTGAACAGAGTATGGAATTACGTTGTCAAACAAAGATTTATAAGTGCTGGGGGAAAGCTGTGGCAAAGAAGTCAACGATAACACGAAGGGATATTTAATTGTAACATTTTCCTACTACACCACAGAGATAAAACACGAAAGCATGTCCCAAGTTTCAATACGTTAGTATCATCATCAGGTGCAACCAAAGGTCGGGAACTCTCTTAATTATTGGGGGAATAAGTGGGGGTAGAGGTAGAGTGGGAGAAAGGAGAAGAGAGGGAGGTGGTAGATATCAGTGTGTAGCTGCCTCAAGGATAGGGAAGGAGAAATGGAACAAGATTTTATTAACAACATATACATAAGGGTCATGCATTCTTCTCATATTTCTAGTTTCTCCAGGGCATCGAGTAGTCGTGGACTGTAGTAACAATGTAAAATATTGGTTGCAAATTAACTTACTTACTTACTCCAGGGGCCACTCAAATCCAAGATGATTTTTGGCCTCGCCTACAAGTTGCCTCCAGACTTTTTTGTTTTCCGTCATCTCAATGTCACCACCCAGTTTTCTCGCATCATTGGCTACTTGGTCATCCCATCTTATTCTTGGCCTTCCTGGTGGGCGTCTCCTTCTGGGTGTCCCCTCCACGCCCTTCGTATAGCTGTATCCTCTTCTCTTCTTCTGACATGACCAAGCCATCTTATCCTTCTGCTTCTAACCATGGCCACAATATCAGGTCTTGTGTATAATTATCTGAGTTCTCTGTTTTTCTTTATTCTCCATGTTCCTGCTTCAAGATTTGATCCAGAGATTCTTCTTAATATCATGTTTTCAAAAGTTAACAGCTTTTTCTGTGTGTACTTCGTCAGTGTCCACACTTCTGACCCATACAAGAGGACAGGTTGTATAATCGCTAGGTATATCCTAATATTTGTATTTATTGACAGAAGCCTGCTCTCGAACAGTTTTGACAAACTCCAGTAACACCTATTGGCTGCATTTAATCTTACTTGTATTTCCTGGTCCATCTTATTTTGACTGGTGATAGTAACTCCCAGATACTTGAATTCTTCTGTTACTGCAAATTTGTGACCCCTGACTTCCAGCATTGAGTAGATTGGCTCAGCCTCTCTTGCTATTTTCATATATTTAGTTTTTCCTTCGTTTATCTGTAAAACAACTTTGCCTGCTTCTTCTACGAAGCTAGTGCTTTTAGGTCTACAAATTAACTGCAATTTCCATTGAACTATAGGTGTTTGGCAAAGTTGCTTCTATCCTCACAATTGGTTTTAATCTCTGCGGTGTTGGAAAAGTTACAAATAAATATGGCTATTGAGATATACCACAAAGTTACCAAAGCTATTATCTTATTTACCTCTTAACAAAGGATCTGGGATGGGGGCCCCACATAGAAAAGAAAGCTGGGAGAGCGTTTACAACCCTCCACTACGTGATGAGGAACATAAAAAAATGTCCGAGAGAGGTGAAAGAGCTGGCATATTTCACTACCGTCAGACCAATGCTTGAGTATGCCACAAATGTCTGGGATCCCCATGAAAAGGGGAAGGCAAAGAGCTTGGAAAAGGTCCAAAGGGAGGCAGCAAGGTACGTTTTGGGGAGACATAAAAATACAGCGTGTTAGCAGCATGTAAGAGGAATTAGGATGGAGTCCACTGCAAGATGGAAGGGAAGTAAATAGGTTATTGGGAATGTTTAAATGATTTTCAAAACATCCAGCCTGGTTTAAATTGGAGAAGAGACTGTAACCACCAAATTTTGTGGGGAAAAATGACCACCAACTGAAACTCAAATTAAGGAGGCAAAAAAAACGAATGCTGCCAACTATTCCTTCGTAAGTCGCGGGGTCTTTGAATGGAATCAATTACCAGAACTCATAAATCCATTACCAAGGAATGTCAATATTTAAAAAAATGTTACTCATAAAAAACGAGCGGAATATTTGATGTTTTATGTAGGGATACGTATTTTTTAAAAACTTTGTCATTATTGATTTCAACATTTCTCGGGTTGCATCCGCGTCAGTTGTCATTCAGCACAACAGTTTCGCCTCAGGTGAAGGAACCTTCACCTGAGGACGCCAGCAGGATAGGCGAAACTGTTGTGCTGAATGACAACTGACGCGGATGCAACCCGAGAAATGTTGAAATCATTTGATCAACGTCGCGGAAACCTGCGAACTTTGTCATTATTATTTACACATAAATTAATGTTTTATTGCCACCAGACAATTTCTAATTACATCATCAATCTAATAAATATTTATGAAGAAGGGAAACACAGAAGCAGCACACGAGCTATAAAAGAAACATTTCGAAGATAGAAAAACGAATTGCAACAACAGGGATGCGAACGGGAGTAGACTGATAGAGGGTGAAGACATTGGGAATAGATGGAAGCGCACACATTTCGAAGAACTCTACCAAGGACCGATACCGATGGAAGAAAACCTAATGAAAGACGAAGGCGAGGTTAACGAGGAATAGCGGGGCCCACCGAGGAGCGTATTTGACAGAGCAGTAAAAGACCTTGACGAAAATAAAGCACCTGGAGAAGACAACATCAACGGAGAAATCATCAAAGCGCTCGGAAGTACAGCCAAGGACACCCTCTACGAAATTATCAAAGATAGCTGCCAAAGTCGAAGACTCCCCGAGGATCTTCAAAGGAGTGTAGTGATTGCGATTACGAAGAAGAAATGGACTGAGTAATGCGAGGAGTGCCGAAGCTTGAGTCTTGCGTCTCATGCTTAAGCGAATAATAACCCGATGGACGGAAAGAAAAATTGAGACAACTTCCTGGATTTCTTTGAAGGCTTCCGCGACTCTTATAATTGTTAATATTCCTCTTTTCAGGTATTCCCGTCGCATGTTTTTTTTTATAGATTATTTTATTTATTATTAAATTAATATATTAAATTTATAGATTAATGACGGAGAAAAACACCGATTGTAATAATTTCATAAACTCCTTTTTTCTCACAAAATTCGCTGCCACATTAGAAACATGGCAGAGCATCCATTAAGTCGAAAACGACGTAATTACTTGCATAAGGCTCACATATTCATTCGTAAGAAGGCAGAAATGTCTCCAGACCTGGCACCCTCCGCCAAGCGTCCTACAGACAGATCACAAGATATGTCGAGTGAGCAGTCTCTCCCTTTACCTGCGCATATTAATTTACAAAATGTCCAACGGACCTGAAGACGCCCCCAGGAAGAGGGGAAAAACTGTCGTCAGAAAAACCAAGCACGCGACGGAAATACCTGAAAAGAGCAATATTAACAACTTCCCGGATTAACCAATTAAGAATCAGAAAGAACGGGGGAAACAGGGAGGCTATACTCTGCCTGAGTGTAATGGTGGAGAAAGTAATGACTGTGAAAAAGCCACTATTTGAGGCATTGGTGGACTTAGATAAATTCTTCGACAATGTTGAGAGAACTAAGATGCTAGTGCAGCTAAACAAACCCGGGATTGACTTTATCGACAGAATATTAATGTGCATGTAACTGTACAAGAAGCTAATCGTCACAACGCGGATGAGAGACAGAAGACTAGTACAAGCTACTATTAAAAATGGTATAAGACATGAATTTAGCCTCTCACAGGCACTTATAATTGGAGGAGGCAATAAGAGAAGCACAAGAAATCGGATTGAACGGAATTAAGAGGGACTGAGATGAAAAAGACCTGCTCCGCTTTGCAGACGATATTGCAGTCGTAGTAGGAAAGTAGCGATGATCTTCAAAGGACAAAAAACGCAATGGAGCATGTTTTCCATGAATACAACATGAATATAAAAATGGGAAGAGACCTAAATTCTTGAATGTGGAAGAGAGAAATTGAATGAAGGAGTCTGTTGCGAAGTGAGAAAATGGAACCAGTGGATTCCTTCACCTATTTCATAAGCACCAATACGAGGGATGGAAGAAGTACAACGGTCATCAAGCTAAGAATAGCCAAAGTCAAAGAAAGCGTTCATGGTAAAATGCCAACTGCTGTGTTCTAAGTAGGTAAGACTATTAACCTAGAAACAGTATGCTTGGAGCGTGGAACTTTATGAATCGGATACATGGACCATTGGCAAAGTAGACAAGAAAAGACTCTAGACTCTTTCGAACCTTGGTGTTGGAGGAGGATGCTGAAGACCCAATAGACAGATAAAATAAGATAAAAAAAGTACACATAAGAGTAAAAGAGAAAAGAACCCTATGGAACACGATACAGAAAAGAAGATCCATGTTGATTGGGCACACCCTGAGGCGCAATTGATTCGTGAACAATAAAATTGAAGGAATAATGGAGGGTAAATTTATTTATTTAAAAAAAGACCACATACAGCATGAAGCTATTTTATTGTGAATATATAATAAACAAAAAAGGACACAAGCGTAAAAATATAACAAGAAGATGGTAACAAATAATAATCCAACATAGAAGTAAGGTAAACATCATTTGGTTTTGGAAATGACGTGTGCTTGGTTAGCGAAGACGTTGGAAGAAAAAGTGAAAGGGTCGATGGTATTTGGAAGGGACTTTACAAGAGAAGGGAGGCGGATAATAAGGGAGCGCTTGGTGAGCGATAATCTGGGAGTAGGGATGTGGAGCTATCCAGGGATGAGTGAGTCCTGGTGGGTCGGGTAGGTATTCTAAAATTGATCAAGGAAACAAGGTCGGGGCAGTCAATGGTTGTGGTCAGTGTGCTATGGATAAGTTTGAGATCAGTTTTAAGGAAGACATTATCAAGATTATAAACGGAGAATGAGGACAAGACAGCATCAGAGGATAGGTAGCGGAGATTAGGCACTTTTTTAAACAATATATATAGAGGAGTTAGTGATATGTTGCAGAAATTTAACATTAGTTGGGGCTGACATCGACCATGTGGAGGAACAGTAGGAGAGAATAGGAAGAATAATAGATGTGAAATAAGACCGTAATACTCTGGGATTTCTGTGAATTGGTATATTATTCATAACAGGAACATGGTAAAGTCCCAAGAGGAAGGCCAAGGGATAAATACATAGGACAAATAGAGAAGAAATTTCATAAGAAGAACCATCAGGAGTAAGTAAACCAGCCCTGGATAGGGAAGGGTGGAGGGGTGCATTCAACCAAATTTTAGAGTTGAACGATCAATGATAATGATGAGGTGAGAGGGGGGGATGGATTGTGGGATACGGGATTCTTGTCACAGGTCTAGAAAGTCCGAGAGAGGTGATTTTGAGACAGAAAAATCAGTCGGGAAGTCGATCATTACTTTAAAAAAAATTCAATGTGAAAGTTATAACTGCTCCGCGACTCTCTACGTTTACTTGAGCGAGTTGATCTTTGTTTTCTATTGTTTTTCCAAATTCCCCTTCTACTCGATCTTTAACCAATTTTGTAATGTACCCAGGCCGAAACACTTGTAAAACTGCAATCTTATGTTTTCATCGCGTGCCTAAACCTTGGATTGTGGTCAATGAATTGTGAAAATTAAATTTGCGAGCTTTTCTCTCCTGAAAATTGAAGGCTAGTTTATATTTAGGGTTTGTATTTTTCTTTTCCTGCTGTGATTTTCACTAAATGTTTACAGTTTTCACGTTGGTATCTAAGATTGTCAAACATTTCCTCCTAAAAAAATAACTATTCAAAATTATTTTACAATTTTCGGGATAGGAAATGAGTTTAAGGCAAAGAAATTAGCTATATAAAGTATCTTTCTAATTTAAGAAAACTTATTTTGGTCTTAGTTTTCTGTGGATATGTTGGATGTTCAGTGATAACCTTGGTTGCAGCATCTGGCATTTCTGTTACGAAAGAAACAGCTAAACTCACCGATTGATGTTTAAATATATTCTTTTAAAATGTGTTGAAATATGTATTTATGCACTGAAACCTGGATGGAGGGCTATTTTTTTGTCAACAAAAAAATAATTAATCGATAACAAAGCTCTCAAGTGGCGTCTCAAACCATATGTACAGCATATTTCGCACCATTAACATGAAGGTTAATGCGAATATGAACGGATAAAGGAGGGTCAGGGAGCTTAGTGAGGCACTCCCATCTCTCCTTTCCATTCCTTTCCCGAGCATTCCGCGCCGATGTCTGTCCGGGGATTAGTTTGATCAGCGGCAGCTGGGATTCGAGCCGCGGAAGAAGAAGAAATATCCCGGCCTTCCTCTCTTTCCCTCAATTCCTGCGTCCCGTTCCAGCCTCGAGTTTGAGGGGAGGGGGGAAACATGCCAATTGCAGCGGTCTTCGTCCGTCGAACGCAGAGGAGATGGAGGCTTTGAGGCTTAAGGGCAGTCGAGTCGAGAGGACAGAATGGAGAGGGAGAGTAAGATTAACCTAGGGGACGCGGGGAGGGAAAAATTAGCCATACAAGGTAAATTTTGAAAGGTACGCCATTATAAGGGTGAAATAACGTAAATAATCAAGCTGCAATTATCTTTGAAGGCTTCCGCGACTCATATACTTGTTAATGTTGGTCTTTTCAGGTATTCTCGTCGCGTGTTTAGTATTTCTGACAACAGTTTCTTCCCTCTTCCTGGGGGCGTCTTCAGGTCCGTTGGACATTTTGTAATTATTGTTATTATTTATTTCCCGTTGTTATGTATTTTGTTGCTAGTTCATCTAGGACCATAGGGTGTCTCCATTGCCTGCTCCTCGCTGTGGTTTGACCACTCTCTCCCAGGTTGATACCCACGTGCCTCGCGGCGGCTGTTGGTGACCAATGACATGGACACAGGGTGGTCACATGTGGACGCCAAGCCATGGTTTCTGGGTCACGAGGAAGAAGAAGAATCGGATGAGCGGTAGTCTTGAGAAGGCAAGTTTTAGATGATGTTGTAAAAGTAGTGAATGTGAATGGTTGCGACGAATAAACACCTTTTTCCGAGGTGTCGTTCCCTTAATTGAACCTCGACGGACCCTGAAGGTGACCGCTTACATATTTTTAACTTGCCAGCACATAAATGAGAAAGTGTTAACTTGGAAACAAAATCATATCTCCATACATTAAGATGCAAAATATAAATGTATAAACATTTCTGAGTGACTAATTTGTGGCTATTATAACTTTTAAGGACTAGAAACTAGGGGAGAGAAATAGAGTAGATGCAACACTTTCATTAGCGCAATGATCCACCGAGAACGTTGACTGTTGAAACGTAACTTCAGTTAAAAAATATCGAAAGGAATAAATCTGTGACCAGGAAATAAGTTTGGGCGGCGAATAATCCACAAAATTCTGAATTTTTGAAAATTTTTTTCCCTCCGATAGGGACGTGACACTTTCATGCTTTCGGAAACGGAACAATTCAGCTTCGCGAGTGAAACAGAGAGATACAACGTCAACCAACTCGCCTCACCGGGAGGCACGTTTGGAAAAATCGACGATTCCGCCACGAGGAATCAGTTCACGCAGCTCACTGTTCCGGAGACCCGCACAATAAATTAAAGACCCGGGAATCCAACGGCCCGGACGAGATAGAACGAAAAGAAAGGGCGCAAAATAAAAGAAGAATTAATAAAACAGAGAGAGAGAGAGGTGGGGAGAGCTGATGAATCAACGACAAAAAATGATAAAAACCCCGAGGAGAAAAACGAAAAGCAAATTTACCACGACTGTCAAATATCATAAAAAATCCAATCTCAAGGGATCCAAGTTTTATTTCGGTTACTTCCAACTGTTCTAGAAGGCTTGGGGGATAGTATTGGAAAGGGGAGAAGATGTAGAGGTATAGCTCTCGCCAAAGTTCCTGCCGCTGACCTGTGTAGAAAGGATGTGAAGTTGAAGAGAGTGTGGGAATGAGAGAAAGGCAGGGAACTATATTTGAAAGGCTTTGAGGACTCAAAGAGTTTCCAAAATGGTCCTTCAGTGGTTGTGAATTACTCTTATATGTAATCCGGGGGATCGGATTCGTGTGGTGGCTAGAGTACTGGCTAACCAACCTGGAGAGCCAGGGTTCAAATCCTTGCAGAGGAGGATGTTTTTCAGAGAAAACCCGATCCCTACTTGAGTGACTTGTGGAGGGCACTCCAAGTCGGGTACTCCGTCTGTCGGATGATATATAATCCGTGGTCCCTTTGGCGCCTTTCGTTAAGAGCAGGCTAATGCCGATGCCGGGTTTCTCTCCACCCTTCCTCCCCTATGGCGCAAATAACCTCAGATGTCGTTCACCTCCCCTAATATCCAATCCTTATATGTAAACCATTGAATTTGGCTCAGATATTTATTGTTATCCTTTTTATAGATTTATTTTTTTCCCGATATAAATACAAAATTTTTACATTCGGATGGGTCTATATATTTACATTTTTTAATTCTCTCTTCATTTTTTACATGTGGTTTGCTTTAGCCAAAAATTAGAACTTTTGGCACAGAAATCGCCAAGTTTAACAATATTTCAGCGGTAGAATTTTTTACTGGACAATTTTTTAAAATAGGCTTTAAACAGCAAGTTATGCCCAAGGAATTTATTTCCCTAGTTAATAAATCACTTTCACAGAATAATGGTGTATTCTTTCGGATATTTTTTGTCTCCAAACTCCCCAAATGTGGTCAATATTTGCTACATGACATAGGCAACTTGAATGTTACATTGGGGGGTTTATTTTACCCAGGAATTTACATACCACCTCGCTGGCCACAGAAGACATGTGGCGGCGGGTGTTAGGACACTAAAGGGGTGGGAGAAATGGGAATATGAGTGGGGAGGGGGTAGAGGTGAATTGTATGTCAACGATTAGTCTTAGCGATCATAAGATAGTGTCGCGCTGTTTTTTCAATACCTAACAATGGTGTGAGGAAAAAAAGGATGTTTCTATCACCCTGTTTGACCATGAAACTCTTGTTTTGACGCTCCAATCAGTTCTGGAGAGATGGTGTGGAATAAAACATGATTCTCAGTGCCGTACTGAAACTCGCCAGTGCTGAGTTTTTCAAGTGACCTAAGCCTATCGAACCTAAAACTTTAGGTACCTCAGAAGTGTTATAACATGGCGTGGAAGCTGTACGGAAGAAATAAAATATAGAATAACACAGGGTGTGGCAGCCTTCAGTAAAGTCAATCAACTAATTTCAGCCAAAGCAATAAACATAGGCTTAAGGAAATGTTTTGCTAAATGTTTTATTTGGAGGGTCGTGCTTTATGGTGCAGAAACATGAACAGTTCAGAGGAAAGAGGAGAAATATCAAGAGAGTTCCGTAATGTGGCTATGGAGAAGAATGGAAAGATAGAAATTGAGTGATCAAGTGATAAACGAGGAAGTGCTGGCAAGAATGAATGAGAAGAGGAATATTTTAAGATCAATAAGAAAGACGAAAGTAAACTAGATGTAACACGTCCTGAAGAAAGATTGCCTGCTGCAAAGAATATTAGACGGAAAGATCGAGGGAAAGAGAGAGAGAGGAAGACGAAGAATTAATACGTTGACTGATATTATGAATCGAAGGAGTTACCAAGAGCAGAGGGTGGCAGAACAGGATAGACGATCATGGAGGGAGCAGTTCAATTGAAACCTGTCTTAGGACAGATACATCTTAGAGGAAGAAGCCTATCGAGTAGCCACAGAGACTCCAATGGTTCCCTAGGTAATCCTTCCCTGAACTGTCTTACTCTTTATGTAACGTATGGCTTCACATTGTATTTGACTCACTACATGATTGAATCTTTCCGCTCAAGATCCTAAATCTCGCGACGCAATCTATATGTGGCCCAACCACAACAAATATTTTGTTCTCGTATGTAAAAAATTCATTATATTTTTCTTCTACGAGCAATTAAGCGGGCTCCATTTTCTAGATCAGTGGTTCCCTACCATTTTTATGCACCACGCTTCCAAAAAAATCTTACGTGTTATTGTACCCCTTGACATAATATCTTGCAGCCTTCGAAGTAATAATTTATTTAATACAGAAAGTTAAGGTGGTCGACAAAATTTTTACTATCCATTTTTGATAACGTATAGACAACAATGAAATATATGCGAAAGAAAAAATATTACGAAAATTGTTAAAGTTACTTATAGGCTAAAAAATGGACCCTTAACTTTGCCAGAAAAACTGCTATCTCGCACCGCCAAGGGAAACCCTTGCCAACACTTAGTTCGCATAAACCTCCGTCGAAATTCACATCAAAGGAAGATGGATTGCAAGTCTAATTGGCTAACATAACTGACCGGCAATTTGGAGACCCAGTCAAGCTATATGATTTGTTCAAGACTAATTTCATCCCCTGTGTGTATATGGATCCGTGCGAGTGATCTGGTGCCATATGGTTTGTGTCTGAAGTGATTGAAAACTATTCAATTTCATAAAGAAAAAACAAATGACATTTTAGAAAAAAATTTATCGATTCACAATCGGTTAATCTTCATCGAAATTCCTTATGTATACGGATTGGCTGGTAAATGTATTTTTTCTGCGGATACGGCAGCACAGAAGGTGTGGAAACAGTCAGGTGATGGGGTGGGATTGCTGGAGGCACAAGGGGGAATGATTGGAAGAACTGGAGTGAGAGAGGGAGCGGCATTTCCCAGAGGCGCGGCTATAGTTACAGCGGCGCGGTGGAGGAGAGAGGGAGGGAGCAGAGGTGCCGGAGGTGCGGGGAAGTTGAGGCGAGGGAGGGATGGCGCGAGAGAAGAGTAAGAGCTTTTTAGACGGACGGTGGAATTTAATTTGGGGTGAGCTCCATCGCCGGGGAAGGGGGTGTGGGGAGGGCAGAGGCAGTCCCTGCCACAAGCCCAAGCGGACGTGTAGGAGGAAGTTGGAGGGGGAAGGAGAAGAAGAGGAGGGAGAGATGGAGGCAAAGCAGAATGGGAAAGGGAGAGAGAGAGAGGAGAGGCCGGTCATGAATTATAAGGGCAGTCGCGGCATCGTTGGATCACGGAGGTGTAAAGATCTTCCAGCAAAAGGCGAGGGAGGAGTTTTGGGGAAACGTAAAGGGAAAAGTATAGGGCGTTTGGAGGGATGGAGGAGACGGGGTTGAGTATGTAGGAGGCCTTGCGGTCGGGAAAAGCACGCCCTGGGTTTAATTCTAAAGTCCCCCGTTATTAATCACTACTATGTGAACTGGGAGTGGAGGGGAATTTAGGTGAAGGGGGGGGAGCAGAGGGTGGGAATCTCGCGAAGAGAAGAAGGAACATGGTGTGGGTGGAGCTGTACGGAAAGAGTTGGGGAGAATGGGATGAGTGAGTGGATATGTGGATATTTGCGGCCGAAGGCAGGACCGTGAGGATAAGAAGGGAACTGGCACCCAAGTAAGGAATGTATTAGAAAATGGATGCAAGGATAAGGTGCCGGGGAGGAGTAGTTTCTTATTCAAGAGGGTGGAGTCGGCGGAGGCCCGAGTTGTCGGGGTGGAAGTTCCTTCCCACCATTTCCCGGGAATTTTTAACCGTTTCCCGTTCCGCAATCCCGAGAGACTTTAACTGTACATAACGAGGACTTGATGTTGAAGAGGGTGTTAGAGGGGAGAACACTTAGGAAGCATGGAAGAGGAAGGAAGATGAAAGGAATTACGGACAAAATAAGAAGTGGAGGACGTATGAGGATTTTAAGAGGGATCTATTGCCAATATGATCATGAGGGATGATGTCGGAATGAATACTCTTCTATACACTTAATCATAAGAAATCATAAAATTAAATGGACGGACAAATGATGAAGTGTAAAGAAGGGTAAAAGAGGAAAGGACCATATAATACACCATAGAGAAAAGAAGATCAATATGGATTGGACACGCCGTGAAACACAATGGGTTTGTGAAGAACATAATAGGTACATACATTCATACATACATACATACCAATCACGCCGTTTCCTTCCGGGGTAGGCACAGTCACAAAGTTTCACTCATAAATACATATTTGTACACCTAACTCTGCTTCAATAATTTCCTCCATACTGACCTATCCTTGCAAACCTCTTTTGCTTCATTTACCCCCATACGCTGCTTCATGCACACCCTCCCGTTTTTAAGACTCATAAGAAGAACATAATTGAAGGCAAAATGGAGGGAAAAGTCCCCAGAGGAAGCCCCAGGAATAAGTTCATGGACCAAATAAAGAGGAAAGTTCATATGAGGAGATACCGGAAGGTAAGGGAAATAGCAAATGAATGGTGTGAACGCGATAGAAAGATATTGAAACATAAAAAGGACAAGACAACGTTTTCCCGGCATCGCAGAAAAAATATACCCCGCCGATCTGCTGTTGTTCAAGTGATTGACAATGACTAAAAAGCAGACGGACACGATCACTTTTTATATCGAATTTGTGCATCATTTGTGCCGTCTTGTTCCTTTTTAACCCAGTAAATTAACAAGTTTAATTGAGAAATAGGAACATTGGCTTTCGAAAACGATAATAATATTTATATTAATCACGTTTGAAGAAAAACTCTTACAAGGCAATATCCAAGAGAAAATTAATTCCAATTGAAGACCCGAAGTGAATCTGTTTAGTGTCTTGGTAGAGAGATGCAAATTTCATAAAATCACGATTTATCCAATACCTACAGGACTTACTTACTCTATATTCTTAATTTTGCGCCAAGATCAAAGTGATGCTTGCACGGTCCTGAAAAATTGCGAATACCCTGGCAAAGGGCGCCGGTTCACTGTGGAGTTCTCGAGCATTAACAGGTACCGCGGATGGCATTTTATCATTGTAAAATCGTGAAAATTTGACAAAACAAAAGATTTGTAACCTGAAGAATTTTCTCGGCTTCTCTGTGATTTTTGAATTTTCAGTCAGCGTTTCTCATCCTGCTGGGTGCATCGTCAGTATTAATGTGCATTTTGGTGGGGTATCCTTGTCTGTACTGATGAAAGCCTATATCCGAAGGTGGTGGGAGAGATGCTAACGATGGAGAGGACGCCTGTACCAATATTGTTGGTTTTGGAGTTATTTATTTCCAATAGCATCACACTTATCTGTAAAATCCTCGATTTTTCATTCGCGAGCCAGGTAATTAAAAAATTTAAACACACCTTCACTCTAACTCAGGATCTCCGCGTTTAATTTGCGTGGCAACCACTTAGTTAACATCAACAAGGTCTTTTTGACAATATATTCTAAATTGTGGGTTAAAGAAGCCTCCGTGAGGATGGAAGGAGAGGGTTTCAGTATGCCGAGGAAGCTATCACTAATGTTAAATATATGTTTACATATTTTTAACATTAGTAACAGCATCCAGGATTATGGAATTGACATTAAATTGACGGGACGGACAGAAAATATACTAACCTAAACTAACTCAAATAGAAACCATGCTAGAAAGATTTGCAGGACTATCTGTATACTTCTCGACATTTTTGAAGCGTTAATAACTGGAATACATACATATGAACAATATGAATAGACTTTTTTAAGTTCTATCCAAGCAGGATAGTCATCCGTTATTCATTGTTTTCTCTTTCATTTCCATAAAATATCCATCCTTGACCGTAATATTTTTGAACGCATTTTTTCCAGGTAACTCCAAGTTCACACTCTGTACGTGGTTGAACTTTTTTATTATATTTCTGAGTTATTAATAGCGTCTCCAGTAAGTCTAAGTTGGTATTCGACTTCCGTACTTGAGACATTGGACACAAAATTTCATAGCCAGGACCTGAGATTCCCCAGTAAATGCCGATTCTTACCACTGGAAAAGATATTTTAAGGAGAAATAAGAACAGCAATTGATACTGGCCCACTAAGCGCTAAAATAGACTAATATAAAAAATTATAGCCAACATACTTCATGTCATTCCTGAATATCGCCCAACAGAGGACGCGAAACGTCGAATGAAAACAAAAAATTAGATTAGGGCCGAAAAACACTTTATAGCACGACAGGAAAGTCAACTACAAACCTTTGAAGTAAAACGAACTCTTAGGAATACTTAACAGGCGTTATAAATTGCAATTACACGGTTCCTATTTTGGAAGGACCCGAGATTTCGGTAAGATGGAAACCATGGCGAGAGTGGAGGTTATTTTCAGCTACTTAAAAAATCATAGATAAACCGGAAAAAAACTCCGTGGTATGAAAGAAAAATCCTGTAAAAATCTTAATGGATAATTATGTTATCTCGGGAATTCTCACGGGCTTCTCGAAATTTTTCATTCACGATTCCAAGGGGTTCTGAAATTTTGGGAAGTCGGAAACTATTCAGAGAAGTTAAGGACGGCTCCGAGAGGATGAAACGATAAGTTTCCTGTCTTCCAAGGAAATCCAACTAGGCGGAGACTGAACCCGTGATCCTCGGGTTAGAAAGCAGGAACATCTGGCTGCCGCCATGGTCGACAATTATAATATTTATTCATAACTGGGTGAACATTAGAACAATAGTCGGCCCCGGTGTCGGCGGGGTAAAGTCCTCGCCTTCTAACCCGAAGGTCGCGGGTTCGAGTCCCGCCTGGGTAAGATTATTCACTGCCCAGGACATGGGTGTTTGTGTTCGTCTAATGATATATTAAAAAACTTGTAATGGGGGAAACCTGTAAGTGTTAAAGAAATAATAATAATATCCGCGACTGGTGTAATACCAAAAAACTTGCACAAAAGCTTGGAAACAATAGGAATAGAAAATCATTTTTACATGAAAATTAAAAAACTGCAATAAATAACACGTGCTCCATAGTACGAAGATTTTTAAATGAACATTAAAACAGTATTTGAGCCTAATCCCTTTGGTACCTTGCACCCGGGATATGTGAATGTTTCCCAGCCCTTAAAAAGGCTGAGAAGTGAAGAATTCATAATAATAATAATTAACTGCACTTATTACAATTTTGGTTATTACCGAGTCATTAAAATGCAGCAAAAAATAGACTCGGGAATTGAAAAATAAACCTCGGGGACTACGGTTTCCTGGTCCCGACTATGAAAGGTTCCGAAATTTTTGGAAACCATATGAAAGTCGGACGGGCTTAAGAAACTTGCATAAATACTTAACAAACATAGATTTCGGGAATTTCAAATGAACTTCGAGGAATCAAATTTCCGGGTTTCGATTTTGGGTGGTTCCAAAATTTCTGGAACCCATGGGAAAGTGGGGGGGTGGGGTGGTTGAAGGAAATTGAATTAAAATTGAAAAAAATATAGGTTTCGGGCAATTGAAAATAGACCCTGGTGAATACAATTTCTCGGTCCCGAATGTGGAAGGTACCGAAATTTTGGGAAATTCTGAAATAGTTAGGGCTGGGGTTGTTCAAGGAAATCGCATTGAAAGTCAACAAAAAATGGATGTCGGGAATTTGAAAATAAATCCCTGGGAATGTGATTTCCCAGTCCCGATTGCGGAGGGTTCCGAAATTTCGGGAAACAATGGGCAAGTGGGTGGGGGAGATTTAAGGAAGACTCCGAGTGAATGGAACGAGAGGTTCTCTGGATTCCAAGGAAGTTTTTTTTCTTTCGCTCTCTCTCTCTCTCCATCCACCCACTACACTTCGTCTCTTCTCACTGTCTTCCCTTCCACTCCAGGGAGAAGAGGAGCCGGTAGTAGTGGAGGGTTATCCGTTCGAACTTCCGAAGATGTTGGGTCGAGGGGGGATTCGGGGCTGGGAATAGGAAGTAGGGGCCGTAGGATAGGGCGAAGTGGACTCGGGGAAGGGAAGTGCGAGAACAGGAAGAGGGAGAGAGAGGGTAAAATGATGGCTCAAAGAGATTGCTTGGGATGGTGGAGGTTTGGGGGGAATGAGTAAGGGATAGGACAAGGGCGTGGGAGTCGCCCATCCGGAAAACAGTCGGCATATGTCTCATCAACGCGCTGGTTTCTCAGAAAGTGGTCGCCGCCAGAGAGAGAGAGAGAGAGACGAAGGAGAAGGAATGCGTTTAATTCAGTTAAACGCGTCATTCGTGCCCGGTCTGGCCTTTTGTTTTTTTGCCTGCGTGCGCGTTGCCTCTTCTCCTCTCATCTCCGTCCGTGCATGACTCTCTCGTGGACCGCGGAGTGTGGGTCCGAAACGGTATAGGGAAAGAAGACAAAAAATTGAATTAAGAGACTCCGTCCCATTTCCCCTTGATGGCTGGTGACAATCTGAGTTCTAATTCCGAACATTGAAACTTGAACGGGTATCCAGTAGAGGAACAAATGTACTGATAAATTGCTCTGATATAAAATCAGCCTGGATTGGGAAACGAACTTCGGAGATTTGGCTTGCCGGACCAGTGGGCAGACCACTAGGCTACACTGGGATCACTATTTTCGTGACAATTTTGGATGAAACAAGAGAACTAGATCGTAAGCCCTTGCAGTCCATCAACGACGGCAATTCAAGGTAGTGAAATCCCAGCCAACGCGTTTGTCTCCTACAACATAGCTAGAATTGAATTTGAAAAAATGAATTGCCATGAAATACTAGAAAAAAATCTCCCCAGGAAAACTATTACAAAGAGAATACCCAATTAGAAATTGTAAAATTAATAAAATACCTCGGAGTTATATTTACTGATGATCTCTCGTGGGGAAAACATATTCGGGAAATAAGTGAAATAGTTGATCTTAAATTAGGATACGTTAAAAGAGAACTCAGAAAAATGACGATAAAGTCAAAGATATCAGCTATTTCTCCCATTTTCTGGAATACGCTACTAGTATTTGGGATCCCCATGAGGTGGGCTTAAAAACAAAGTAAAATCGTTTGTAGAGAAAATCAGCAAGATATGTAGAAGGCCGCTATGATAAACTCGTTAGTGCGACTGACATCTTGCAACAACAGGGATGGTATAAGCATTCAAATCGCCAATTAAAAATTGGACGTTACCATTTATGTTAATTCAAAACCAATTTAATTCCCGACCAAGTTAATAATATCTTACGAAATCCATCATACTACGGTAGATCAGATCATGGGAAGAAAATTAGGGATACAGACACCAGGACTAAATAAGATACAGCTATAATGAGGAAAGGAGTTAGACAAGGCTGTCCTCTATCACCAATAATTTTCAATGCATACATCCAAGAAGCGATCGATAAGGTAAGGGAAAATGTTGATGTAAGAATCAAAGTAAATGGGAAGAAAATAGATATGTTACGATATGCTGATGATATTGCCATAGTTGCAGAAAAGAGAGAAGATTTAGAAATTATTTTTATACTGAAACTCATAATAGAAAGAATTCTTCGAGACCAATAAGGAATGAAGATAAATAAGCAGAAGACTAAAGTGTTGGAATGCGGTATCCTCCACGATTTGTCCCTTCAATAAAACCTTCAGCTATTAATTTTATAAAACCATTGCGTCGTAGAATGTGACCTATTAGTTTAAGTCTCCTTGTCTGTATGTCTATCATTTATTCTTATTTATTTATCTTCATTCCACATTGGTTCAAGACTGCTGTGAACCTATAAGGAACCATGTAAGGATAGACATAATCATGCTTTCATGGAAGGATAGGAATAAATGATGAAGAACTAGGACAAGTTACAGAATTCAGCTACTTGGGCAGTAAGATAACAGAAGATGGAAGGAGAAAACGATAAGGGAAACATGAAAAGAAAAGATTAGAGGCCCTAGAAATGTGGTGCTATCGAAGGATGCAGAAGATCAGCTGGCGAGACAGAATCACCAATGAGGAAGTGCTGAGAAGAGTACAAGAAAATAGGAGTCTCTGGAGACAGATACAGACAAGGAGACTTAAACTAATAGGTCACATTCTACGACGCAATGATTTTATAAAATTAATAGCTGAAGGTTTTATTGAAGGGACAAATCGTAGAGAACGTCCTAGATTAAGCTATATGAAGCAGATCATCAATGACTCTGGATGCGTCTCATATGGTGAAATGAAGAGGAAAGCTGAGCAAAGAACAGAATGGCGTGCTGTTGCCAACCAACCCATGGGTTGATAACCGAAGAAGAAGGCTACAGGAGAGACAGGCGCAAATCATCATTTTTCCCGCGATCGTTAAATGACCATAATGACTGCCAATGAGACTTTGAAGTAGGCTAGTCAATAGGTAGTCTATCTGATTAGTTGATATGATCCCTAGTGCTTGTTTTATAATCTGCCACGTGGTACGGTCGTTCGTCGTAGATCGCGTTTCGCATGATCCCTATATGACTCTTGTATCTCATTTTCGCTGTTGCAATATAAATTAATTCAACAGTTTCTATGGAATTGGTAGCTTATCCATAGTGTAGAGCATAATGGTTAGAGTTATCTGTACATCATCTGTGCATGTTGGTGAAAATTCACCCCCTCCCAAACACGCTTGAAGTGGCTTGCAGGGAAAAATGTACATGAGCTAATGATAAGGTAAGCTACGGGTGAATATTTTAATTTCTGCCCTTAATATGGCGATGAAAATCGAATAAAATGCTACGACAAAAAAGGACGGAGTCTCTTGTGGAAGAGTCAATCGCTTAGATTGGTATTCGACCCTATTTTACGCAGAGTTCTTTCTGTAGCTACACTAGCATCCCTTTGAAATGCACGCAGAGGTTCTCAGTCACGTGCTCGGGTGGTAGGGGAAACAACGATGGGATAAAATTTGCCATGAAAAATCGTGTTACTCTACTCCATCGGAGCTCGAGGCCGAATATCCCTAAAGTTAATCGGTCAGCCATCTTAGTTCTAGATAAATTTCTTGAGTCACCGGGTAGATGACTTCCGATCAATGTTTTATCTTTTAAAATGTCTTTGGGGCTAGGTGGCAGGACGAATATTTGTGGTGGTGACCGAAGAGAAGGTGGCCCAATTTCCCAGGGGCCATCAGGGTATAGTAGAGGTGGCGTAGTGCATCGAAAATTCAGTTTCTCTTAAACTTCCATTGGATGAACTTCCTCATTCTGCTGTCTGTATTGCCAAATCTCATCGCCATGGAGCCTCTCTTATGGTGGACTACGTGGTTTTCCCGGCTGAGAGATAATAACCTCGGCAACGTCTAGCTAGAACACTTCCCTTTCGGTGGCAGTTCCCCGCCCCCCGGCAGCAGAGGCCCTCAAACAGTTCCGGACTCGAATGAAAGGTGCCCGCCCCCACAAATTTTAGACCTGTCTCCTAGCCCCCAACACATTTGAAATAGATAACAGGTACTTCAGATGCGGCAATAGTAAACACCAGTGTATTGTGTACGTATGTATCAAATAACTATGATTCACTCACTGATTGATCAGGACACTCCTGGAAAAATTCTCGTCCTACAATGAATCTACACGCACAGTTCAATCATAGGCCCTTGTATGTTCCCAAGGATATTTTCAAAAGAAAAAACACCATAAAAGGACCTCTGAAAAGAAATTGAACAGTATCATATACTTAATCTCGAAAAAATTTTGTGGCAACACCTCATAATGCAAATAATATATATTTCATGTATTTCTTAACAATTTAATGACTGTATTATACCTGAAAGGAGTTTAGACGGCAGGCATTTCACATGTGGGTGTGGAGAAGGATGGAGAAGGTGTTGTGGATGGAGAGGAAGACTAACGAGGAAGTGCTGGAGATGGTGGGCGAGGAAAGGTAACTTCTGAATGAAATCCGGGATAGGCAGGGTAGAGGGCTGAAGGATGTAATAAAGGGCGATGGGTTGCCCAAGAGTGTGATAGCGGGAAGGATGTTGAGCTAACGGGGAAGGGGGAGAAAGAGAATAGGTTTCATGGATGGGATGAAGAAGGGATCGTATGCTGAGCCGAAAAAGAATATGCTGGAGCGAGATGGGCCCTTAAAGTATAGAAAACCGGGAGAAGATTCTCAGACATTCAACAAAACCTACCGTTACCGGCAGAATACTGAAATAATACTTATTACACCTGAAAGGCATTAGCTAATGCCATTTTTTCTCCAATAACTTCCGTTTTTACGGCTGGTGTTCAAATACACCCTACCACGAGCTTTTGTGCCTGGTCACTGGGTAGAATGTTGATGAAGACTGGAATGCCTGCACAAATTAGCGGAAAAACAAATTCCATGCCGCCCACGCTGAAGGTTTTATTCTGAGAAGGGATCTAGTAGTTTTCGATTTCCGATTACATCGTACCCGGGTAATATTTGGATTATCTGATACCCCGTTTGGAATAATGGAATTTCCGATTCGGTGTTCGTTGGGGTGCATAGGGTAGCGTTGCATCTTAATAATTGTGGAATACAATGCCCGCTGCTGCTGGGATCTTAAGGTGTCTACGGAATCAAACCGCAAAACCTGCGTAGTGAATCTAGCATCCAACGCGATACTCGTGGTATTTGAGTTCAATCGATGCATAGCCCTCGAAAAGAAGTTTTGACGGGACACTAACTATACACGTCCAATCCATGAACAGCCAAGTAAAATTTAAAATCTGTTCCATAACCGCAGATTTCATGACTCAAACGGAACCCAAAGTATATCTTCTTCTCGTACTTTCACGATTTTTTCGAGTGAAATTTGGCTGCATTTATGGAGCTCAATAATTATAATCTTCATTGATTGCGTAAGCTTCATCATGGGTCGTTCATTCGTAAGATTGGTCGACTGCAGCCATCCACCCTACCCTATCTAATGCTAGTTCGCGTTATTCCACATGGATCTTCCTATGTGCTTTCCTCTTTATTTGGTCCATGAACTTATTCTTGGGTCTTCCCTCTGGGAGCCCTTCATTTTACCTTCGATTATATTGTGCACAAACCCATTGTTCCTCAGGATATGACAAATCCATCTGGTTCTACTTTCCTGTAAAGCGGTCAAATTAGTCCTTTCCTCCTCTATTATTCTGAAAAATTTATTATTTCTAACTTCGTCCATTTAATCTTCAGCATCCTCCTCCAGCACCATGTTTCTCAGGCTTCTAGTCCGTACTGGTCTGCAATTCTAATGGTCCATGCTTCCTATCTATAAAGTGTCGCGCTCCACGCGTGTTTTCACATACAGTTATTCTACATTGTAGGCCCATTTTCTTTGAAGACAGCAGTTGTCTTTTAACCAAGAATGCTTTCTTGGCTCGGGCTATTGGTCACTTTATATCTATATGAGCGTAATACCTAAAATCATATATGAGTAAGCTTGACTGAGGTAAAATACAAGGGTTTATGCATGATCCCACATGCACCATAACATTCTCTTTTGGGGTCCGCGAAATATAAGAACTTATTGTTAGCTCTTGCTGTTAGGATACTAGCACTCTCTTCATTTTTCTATCAGTGTGCCCTCTCTGAACATATCTAATTCGCTTCTGCGATATAAATTCGATCATACACGTTTTCTTGTACAAAATTTCACAGAGGAAAAAATCATTCGCCTCGACTGGGATTCGAACCCGGACCCCTCAGTTTCCGGTCAACTGCTTTAGCGAGTGAGAAGAGGAAACTTCTAGAGGAGGTTTGAAGGAGGCACAGCGGGTAACTGAAGGAGATATTGAAGGTGAAAGAGATGATGAGGGCCATGACAGAGGAAATTGAAAGATAAAAGATTTTCTCAGGATTGGATTGGCTATTTGGGGAGGCGACTGAAGACTAAGGTCATTTGCGCCATAGCGGTAGGAAAGGGAGGAAGGGTGGAGATAATCCCAGCGTCGAAATTAGCCTCCTGCTCCTAGGGGACCACTGTTTAACGTCTCATCCGACAGACGAAGTACTGTACTTGAAGCCCCCACCTCAAGACACTCAAGCAGGGATCGGGTTTCCGATGGATAACATTCTCCGCTGAATAAACATCATCCTGCAGGGATTTGAACCCGTATGGTTTCTAGCCATCACACCAACCCGATCCCCGGGTAATCGCACTGGATAGGATGATGAGAGATTGGACCAAATAAGAGACGAAGATAGTAAGCGTATGTTGGGGATAGTGGCTTCTCTAATTTCTAATATTACCATGCCCGAAGGACATGTAAAAGCCGTAGAAAAATATTTAGCTTCAGTTACACGAAAAACGCCTTTAATGACTACACCGCTTTTCAGTATCGTTTTCAAGGTGTATAATTAGCCTCTATTTTCAGGGTATTTAATGCCATGCCTGCACGTTTAATGCGAAGAAAATAACTTCCTGACTATAAAAAATTATATTGATTCCTGCGCTGCAATTCAATGGATTTCGATTTTTAAAAATACGGTACTTGTTATTAAAAAGTATAACAATTTGACTGAAATCAACAAATCATGATTAGAACAAAATCTTTCTCATAATTCGGTCCTGATAGACCTCATAGGGTTTTTCGGTAGCTTCCGTTGAGTAAACAATAATTAATATCTAATGAAATGCCAACTTTTATACAGCAACCAGACCACTTTCAAGTACAGTAAATATTACCATGAAAATAAGCTTATTTTGATGCCTAGTTTAGTAAAAAAAGATCGTAGGTGTATGACCAAAGACGTTAGTTATAGTGGATAAATGAAAATCAGTCAATTTTGAGTTTAACGAGAATGAAAATCTAAATACATATATGAAGAACCGCAGTGAAACAATATTCAAGCCTTAGCGCTATTTTCCGGGTGACACTTACATACACCTGGCAGAACAAAGCTCAGCAAAAATGATAGCTCATACCATATATTTTTGCAATAATAAAGCTAGAGAGCGACTCGAGCGAATTGTATATTGATCAATTATTATTACCATGTAATTAACATCGTCTTTTTTATTTTCATAACAAATCTCTGCCCACCTTTGAAGATAATTTCTCCTTAAAATTGGCAGCTAGAAAAATCATTAAGCGAATAGCTCTTTCAGAAACTTATAAAAAATGTTTCGGACGGATATCATTGGACCACAGCAATGAACTCAGATTATTTCAAAATTAAAAAGATTATTTTTCTTTTAAAAGCAAAAAATACGACACATTTTAAAAATGCAATAATAACTAGGGAATTTATAACAAGTTTTTGTACTGTAGTCGCAAAAGAAGAGTTCAAAACACTTGCTACTAATAAAATGCGGCCCTGGATGCCATAAGTATCCAATTAGGCTACATATTTATTTATAATTAAAGCATTAGTGGTGCTCATGAAGCATAAATTTGGACTAATTACGGTGGTATTCATCCATATTTTCTGCCTATAATGTGCATTTTATTTGCTCAGTGATTGGTGAGTATATAGCCTTCATTTGAATAACTGGCAGGAGTTGAACGGATAGCTTTCTCGCAATCACTACGAATGAAGAGATTTGGGATTTAAAAATTAATAAATAAGCAAACAAATTTTCGCATTTCCCGCAATACGTTTGTTTGGGTCCATAAGAAATAGTACAGATATGGATTACGTGCTCCATAAAATTTTTAATACCGCCCGGAGCCACCGAGGCACCCGCGGGACGTATCCCGCGAGGGGAGGTCAATACGAACGCAAATGCTCCGGGCGAGTCGAAATATATATTCATCCCGAATTGTAATCATAGTGTCGTGAGCGCGCACTCACACTGTTGCAAAAATTCCACCTCTCCGCGCCGAAACCTATGGAAACCCCGTCCCCCGAAACCGAATGTTTTTATTTCGTCATCGCTCGGATTCGGGGAGGATATCGCTCATTTGTTTCGTCCGGACGTCATCGGAGCACGGCCCTCGCAGTTCATTTTCAGTCGTGGTCACGTTTTGTGCGGTGTCCGTCCAATACGACATGGATTTGGGTCAGGCGGGAAAAACTGGGAGGCGTGGGATGGGCTGAGGGGGGGGTTACGAGCGATGAGCAGGTGGAGGGACATCTGCAAACGTACTTTTGCATGCATAAAAGGCATAAAAATAAAATATCTGGAGATGAATTGTTCTTTAGAATAATCCATGAAGAAACCGTAAGAGCTGAAGAAATAACTTATGGTAATTAACCCTCTCTGGACGAGCGAGTCAAATTTGTTACGTTTCAAAGTCATTGAAATATCTGCTTTCTAAGAGACTTTTACATTTAGTTGCTGCTCTAGACAGAATTGTAACGCTTTGGATTAAGTGTGTGGAAATTTGCATCTCTTTCGACGGTTTGTTACACAATTTGAATGTGTGACGCTTTTCTATAACGATGGTGTGCCTGCTGGAGGTCCGAAATAAATAGTTTCAGCTGACATACGAAGACAAAACTAGGTAAGTTTTCATAAAGGTACGTAATGAAGGTAATGTTGAAGTATACCTTATGTAAGTACTATTATGCAAAGCATTATTTTAAATTAAATATGTACAATACGAATATGTCACATTTCAAATTATATGTCATTATCAAATAAATTGCAATTAAAAAAAATGCTTAAATAGTGCTGAAAACACTAATACAGTAGCAGCATTTTTTCATGCTGATGTTTTTTAATGCCATCCATAGAGGGTTAATGTCGTTGAGAATGAGTCACAAGTGTCATCCTTAGTTTTCCATAGGGGTTACTATCAATGTATCCTGACGTGACGGCTACGGGCAATGGCTACGCGAAGGTAGTTTATTGTTTTTCAGTGGAGATAATTACGAAGATCATAAACGGACGATGAGCGAACAACGACCATGTCTAACTTTTCCATCACGCCACGTCAACGTCAGCCAATCAGTAGAGACCTTCACAGCAAAACATGTTTAATCCTCGTGAAGTGATATTAGATTTATTTTTTCGATTTATTTATATTCTTATTGAAAAAAATACAAAATTAACCAGCCTCTTCACAACCGTTTGGAGCTTCGTTTACAAAAACGGTCAACAGCTGGCGCTGATACTCTCGTGAATTGTAATACGCCACTCCTTACATGGAGTAAGGATGCCACATCGACTAAAAAACATCGAGTAGTCGATTTTTCGATGTTTATAAAATTACTCACCACTCAATCACTTTTCACGGATTATTTTACTACACGATGTTTTCGATGTCTCGGCCAAAACACATCGAGTAGTCCGATACATCGATGTCAAAGTGGCATCCCTTACAGGGAGACGGCGTCAAACTGATCGCCACCTTCCATTACCGCTGCGTCAGAAAAAGGTAGGTTTAAATGTGAGTAAATGCCTCTGGATTTTTAAATGCGGAGGGCCCAATTATTTCTTTCCTCTTATCAGCTAACGTCCTACCCTTCTTCATCTTTTCCATGAAGCCTCTTCCCTTTCTTCCCATTCTTCCATTTCTCCACTTACCCAACATCCTCTCCTCCACAACCTTCAACAACCCTATCTCCCTCAATATCTCTTCCGGCCACCTACTCTACCTCTCCTTAATCTAATTCAGAAGTATTTTGTTTTCACCATCCATACCAAGAACTCCTCGATCATCTTCCTTTCCGTACGCCGTACCTTCCCCTACACTCATATGTCGAACGACGTCAGTTTATTTTTGTTCTCCCTTTTCGGAGTCTACGTTTCTGCAAAACATGACGCTAGATTCTATATATACATTTAACATTTACCAGCCTGTTCTATATATCCCTACCCAAGGTCCCCATCATCGGCTTCCTCCCGTTGCTGATCGCTTACTTCGCTATGATGCCCATTTTCATCTAACATTAAATCTACGAAATAAAATTTCTTCGTTTCCGTGGAAAGTATAGGACCAAAGAAATTGGAACTGAATTAATTTTATTGTATCAGGCGATATTTGGAGGAAATGGAGTACAGATGCCATGATCTCACAATGAAAGATGATGTTCACTTTCCATAGAGATTTATTCACACCAACCAAGGTTTCGTCATAATCTATGTCATTTACAAGCTACAATTTTACAAATATTGCAAGTTTATATATGCTTTGTCGGTGTCAATAAAACTTTGTGGAAAGTGAACAAAATATTTTATTGCGAGATCTTGGCATGTGAATGAATAATGACAATATTTACCATGCTTCATTCCAAAGAGTTCTTCATCGGTACAACTAGTTTCAACGCTACTATGTCATCTTCTATGTTCTGGAAAAAACTCTGGATTGAATCATAGTTTGTGTTGTCGTTATTTATTCTATAGTGGACTTCCACAAGGTTACGCCTGATAGGATTGAATTCATCATGGCATCTATTTGGAACTGGTATTACTCGTGAATTTATTGATTGAAGACTTTCTCTCATGGATGGTACTTGGTACTTGTGTTTCATTACTCCCTAGCACAACCTCAGCACCTCAGCCTGCATGAAACGAATTCCCGTTTGGATTATTTTCCACATAAATTGGTTTCATAATTAATAATAGTGTGTAAAACTCTAGTGTGTTAAACCTGCCAATAAATTGGCAAAATATTAAAAGGAAGCGATGGTGATTGGTTATGAAATATAATTCCGGAATCATTTTTATGCCTTTATGCACATATTAGCATAAATGTGCGGAGATCTAGAATATATGCGAGGGCAGAGTCGTGCGGAAACATTATTCCCAAATCCGAGTTGATATGAAACGAACACGTCGTGGTTTCACGGGGATGTTCTGTTATGTTTACCGACAAAAAAATCTCACCTCTCCCTCACACAGAGCTTAACCACTATCCACGGCCCCCGCTCCCCGCGGAATCTTTTTGGGTGGAATGAAATGAAATAAAATAAAATGCTCTCAAGCTCCCGGACTATCGGGGATGAACGCATGAACTCTCCTTCCGCGTTCGTACAAAAATTAAGCACGTACGATTCAAAAGCGGGGATCGTCCTTTATTTTTTCTCTCCTGCGTCTCGTGTCCTTTTTTTCCCTCTCTCTCTCGGGTCCGGGATGAAACGAGAATTAAAGAAACTGTATATGATGAGCTTTTTGAAGTATCCTCTAAAACGCGGCGAGTACGTGGTGGAAGCATGAATCTTCTACGAAGAAAAAAAAATAGACGTAGGGCGCATCGTAGAGTAGCAAATTTGGAAAAAAATAACTAAAGAAATCTGGCGTTCGATTCCGACGGATCATGTACAATAAAAAAATGAAATTGCGTCCATCAATTCCGCAACACTTTTATCGTGATACGGGGACAGGAATCTCGAGCCGGGATGAAACATTTTGCGTGTGCCTGCTGGATGAGACTTCCAGCGAAAATAAAAATTGACTAGTCGCATTACCCACGATGTTATTCGCATTTCCAGCGGAGCGATTCTTTAGCCTTTGATGGAGATTTTTTTTAAAATTCCATGGTACCCTGCATCGGACCGCTAATCGATGACTGCCACAGAGATCGCTCCGAATAATTGCTGGCAATCAAAGAGTGAGCCGGTACTCTGGAATCGACTGAGAATGCACTCCGATTTTGAAAGAAGAATCGAAAACCTACATAAAACAAGTTTGATGGATAAAATTTATCTCACAAGGCTGGAAAATTAAACTTATTCTCTGTGAGAATTTATATCCAGCCAAAGGAGATCTATAATACAATTGACAACTTGTACCTTTATTATCACAAGGCGTTCAATGCAAAAAAAAAGAAGAAAAAGGACCCAATATCGAGAATCATGAAGTGTATCCGATATCTTGATAGAGCATTCAATATATACCAAATAGACTTGAAAGGCTTTGAGCTTGACAACAAAGAGAATTCCATTTTAAGCCTTCAATGATGAATGACATCTACACAAATACGGCCAGATGGAATTGCTGAAGTGAAAATAAAGAGAAAATTCAGATTTATATTGCAAACCTCTATCCATTCAACGAAAGACTTTTCATATTTCCAGTTACAAAGTTAGTTGCAAAGGCATGTCAATATCATCCCCAAGTTCCAATTTTTAATGATATCATTTGAGCTTTTCGAACGTAATATTTTAAGTTTCCATCTGAAATAATGTCAGATGAGCTTTCACAGAGGTACTCGACATTCATACTTTTTTCATAAGTTTATTGCCAAATACTAATTACTTGTTTGAATCTCATTCTAGACCAATGGCATTGGAGGAAAATATAATTCCCGCCTGGAGTAGCACTGACTACGTTGGAAATTATGGCATTTTTTTAAAAAGATGTATTCTAATTTCGAGGTTCAACCAAACAGAAATGATCGGATGGGTTTTGTGGCAAGAGGCTTCCTATTCCGAGAGATTTGTTCCGAATCCCGGGTGGTACGCAGAATTTTCTCTGAAGCACTGAATATGGTGGTCGAGGAAAGGAAACATTTGGTTGAGGTCAGGGGCAGTAAGGGTACGTAGTTGGAAGTGATAACTGGGGATGATGAAGTGATAGAGGGAAGGAATCTAGACAAGCAGGGGAGGCGAAGGAAGAGAGTAGGTGTGATAGATAGGATGGAGAAGAGCAGGACGTACACAAAGATTGAAAATAAAATTCTCGAGTTAGACAAAGACCTGCGCGAGTAGAAATTCTTGAGGATTTCTTTTGTTGACATACAACTGATTTTATTTCTAAACTTTACCTTGTCCTACACCTCTCAATACCGCGTATTGCGTCATGGTTGAGTTCACTACCAGTTCTCAGCAATCAAATTCTATCTCCAGCTTATTTATTGCGCAGGTACATCATATTTTTGCACCCTATGGATCGGAGGCATGGACGATTGCAAAAGCTGATCAGAACAGAATATAAGCCTTCGAAACCTGGCACTGGAAGAGGATGCTGAAGATACAATGGATGGACAAATAAGAATTGATGAGGTGTACAGAAGAGTAGAAGAGAAAAGGACCATATGGAACACCATACAGAAAAGAAGAACAAGATGGAGATTGGATACACATTTCCTGTAATATATACTTCCTCTCTAGCAGTCACAAATTAACTTTTAGGTTACAAAAATGGCAAGATATTATTCTAAGCATCAAGTGAGTCATATCTCCTCGATCGTAATTGAATATTCACCACAGTCTCATGTTAACAACAATTAACTGCGTCTATCTACGAGTCATCTGAAAAGACTTCTTTCGAAGTGGCGCCAAGGACTGGGTGAACTAAAAGAGGAAATTTAGGCAGCACGTAGCCTAGGCAACAGTTCCTAACATTCAAATCCTTAATATATATTCATGCTTAAATTATTAACCATGTTACCATTTACATATGTATCACACTTGATCGTTGACCAATTCTGTTATTGGCATCCTTTCCAAATATCTAGCAGCACATTCTGAAGTCACTTCGCACAGTGGGTGGAAAAAAGCTGGCCAAAATTCATAACTCCTTTTTGTAAATGAAACAACTATTTTTTCCTTTAATAATGATTTTCAATCCTGAATCAGAATCTGTTGCCAATTTATATGTAGACCATATAGGGTCCTCTTAAAAATAAAATGGTGGTAATTTTAATTCCTCTCCGGTATCTAATGAGAGGAAAAGAAATGGCACTTTCTTTCATTGATCTGGAAAAGGCTTTGGATCAGGTTGAATGGAATAAAATATTCAAAATTCTAAAAAAGAAGGGGTTGGTATGGAAGGAGAGAAAAATCATTAGAGAATTATATATGAGGCAAAAAGCTGCATTAAAAATAAATGAGAATATGACAGAATGGGTGGATCTTGGTAGAGGAGTAAGGCAGGGATGCTGTCTGTCGCCAACCTTGTTCAATATATATGTTGAGGACATGATCCATAAATCTTTTGATGGGAGAGAGAAAGGAGTCAGCATTGGAGGTAGGAAGATAAGAAGTATAAGATTCGCAGATGACATGGTGATATTAGAAGATGATATGCAATCACTTCAAAGGTTGATAAAGGTTTTGGAAGAAGGGATGAAGGAATATGGGATGAAGATAAACCTAGGAAAGACAAAGGTGATGCCAGTAAACTGTGAAAATTATACGAGTGTGAAAATAAATGAAGGTGCAATAGGAAAAGTGAAAAGCTACCGGTACCTAGAAACGATGGTGAAAGACGACTGGAGAAGTATTGCAGAAATAAAAGAAAGGATAGCAATGGCAAAAGAGGCCTTCAGCCAGAAGAAAAACTTGCTATGCAATAAAAGCCTGGATCTGGAGCTGAGAAAGAGACTACCTAAATGTTATTCATGGAGCGTTTTCATGTATGGATGTGAAACGTGGGCATTAGGTAAGAGGGAAAGGAATAGAATAGAAGCTTATGAAATGTGGATGTGGAGAAGGATGGAAAAAGTAGAAGGAGAGAGGAAGAAAAAGAGAGGAAGGAGAATAATTAAATTGATGGATCATGTGAAGAACATCAGCTATGATGAAGCAAAGAAGGAAGCTCGGGACAGAAGCGGATGGAGACGACAGTGGTGTACGGGACCTGCCAGCAGGCAGAACACCAGATGATGATGATCTAATGAGCGTTCGATATACATCACCATCTGCAAATGTAAGTGGAGCCCGTCGTGTGACTGGAAAAAGAGGGATTCCTATTTACGAAAGCAGGAAAAAGCTGTAACGAGGTCCCGCTGATTCCTTTACGAGCAAGTTGCTGAATGCGCACAACTCAAGAGACACGTGAGGAAATAATACGAAAGGCATTTGAGGAGAAGGTGGGAGGAGAAATATCATGAGCAGCGATAGCGGTGGAATCCTTTCAACGACCTGCTTTCCACCTCGTCACACCTTGGCGGCGATAACAGTTTGTTTTTCGAGTCGTCGAATTGATGAGAGCCATGGGTGGAAGTGGGGATGAGAATGGATCGTCGAAAAAGGATTCCCGCCCTTTTTCCTCCCTAATTGTCTCCCCACCAATCACTAACGTCCGCTGTCTCCCCACCCCCAAACCATCCACCTATGGCATGCCCTTTTTTGTCACCTGTCTTCTCCAAGCCTATTTTTTCCCCCATCGATGATAAACTTTCCTCACAGAGGTCTTTCAAGCCGTGCTTGACGCACAAAAGCGTACGAGAGAGGATCTCTATGCCATAAATACGATCGTCGAGGGGTTGGTCCAAAAAGGCCAAACTCAATATCACGTCCATGATAAAATATAACAACAATAGTAATATCCACACTTTAATGTACTACTTCAACACCGACATTATATAGAGTTATACAATAATACATTGTAAGCAATAGAGCAATGGGTTATCTTGTTCTACACCCTTCAAAAATTATGGTTTTTTTATTCGTTATATTGTTTTACACTCTACTTACTTTCGTGATGGCTACTGTAGATGTGCCCTGAAGATGTTCTAAATATATAAAAGAAACGTTGAAACGTGATATGGACGTATGAAATCGTTTCAGGCTTAACTTGGTGGAAATACGATATATCCATGATAAAATGTAACAATAGTAATATCCACACTTTAATGTACTACCTCAACACCGACCATGGTTTCGACATACTATGTCATTATCAAGGTGATGGGACAGACACTCTCACATGTATTTATACCAGAGCCAAGGCAGGAGGAGGGGGTACATGGAAGAGGCGTGGGGGGGGAGGAGGGGGAAGGAGTGGGAAGTGGGAGGGGGAAAGAACAATCCTTCCCCCTCCTCCCCCCCACGCCTCTTCCATATACCCCTCCTCCTACCTTGGCTCTGGTATAAATGCATGTGAGAGTGTCTGTCCCATCACCTTGATAATGACATAGTATGTCGAAACCATGGTCGGTGTTGAGGTAGTACATTAAAGTGTGGATATTACTATTGTTACATTTTATCATGGATATATCGTATTTCCACCAAGTTAAGCCTGAAACGATTTCATACGTCCATATCACGTTTCAACGTTTCTTTTATATATTTAGAACATCTTCAGGGCACATCTACAGTAGCCATCACGAAAGTAAGTAGAGTGTAAAACAATATAACGAATAAAAAAACCATAATTTTTGAAGGGTGTAGAACAAGATAACCCATTGCTCTATTGCTTACAATGTATTATTGTATAACTCATCGTGAAAACGATGTACAATTCCACTACTTATGTTTGTATACCCCCATAGAAAAGTATCAAAAGTGAGATTTTAATATTATCTGTCTACCCATATTTAACAGAAGTTTTAAAGTGGTTGTTTTAGATATTCTTAAAATCTCCAAATACAATCTTTCACCCGATTTTTACTATTTAAAATGACTAGACTCAACGTGCTTGACGCACAAAAGCGTATGAGAGAGGATGTATATGCCATAACGACAATCGTCGAAGGTTAGGTCCAAAAAGACTCAACTAAATATCAAGTTTCAACATTTCGATTATATATTTAGAACATCTTCAGGGCACATCTACAGCAGCCGTCATGGGAATAAGTAGAGTTAAAAAAATATTACGATTTAAAACCGTAATTTTGAATTTTGAATTGAATTTTGACTAATTATGAAAACGGTGTAAAATTCCACTAGGTTTTTATCGCTGTCAACTGGTTTCGACGGCTATGTCGTTATTTTTAAGACTAAAAGAAGGAATAAGTACAAAATCGAGCATTTTATATCAACCTAAGTAAGAGGGGGTGGCGGGAAGGGAAATGTAGAAGACGAGAGGATGAGTAACGGCATTTTTGTGGGGAGCTACGGGCTAAGAGAAGGACAATGAGGGAAGTGGAAGGATGGTCAGATGATGATGATGATATAAAGGAAAAAAGGAAGGGTTAGTAGGGAAGAAGTCACATTTTAAAACGGTGTTGTAGTAAACCAAACTTTGCGTCTTCCTCGGATTTATTATTATTAGTACAACCGGTTTCGGCAGTTACGCCATTATCAGGTACATCATTCAATAAGCCTGTAGAAGACCCTTCCACCGAGGGAAACCTTCAACATTTGAATTTAAAACTGGTTAAAAATGGAGAACATTTAGAGTAATCCATTTCGTTTAAAATAGTAAAAATCAGACGAAAGAGATTGTTTGGAGATTTCAAGTATTTCAAAGCGTTCAGTTTAAAACTTGTGTCAAATACATGTAAAAATTTAATATTAAAATCCGACTTGTGTCCCATACTTGTGTTATGAGGGTATAAAAATACCAAGTGGAAATGTACACTGTTTTCATTATGAGTATTACCGTTTTTCTCCACAACACAACGTCACAATCAGTCAATTTGTATTAGTTTATATTAGTATTGTTTCAAAGATCTTGAAAACGGATTTAATTGACCTAAATTAACATTCTTTTTATTTATTTATTTTTATTTTTACTAGCCCGAATACAGCACGATAAGTCGATTTAAATCTGGTGAATAACAACAAAAAAACAACAGAAGAATACATACGTAAGTAAAAACTAGAAAACATCCTGAATATGGTTAAAAAATATAATTGTAATGTTCATTGGTTGGTATTAAATTGAGCTTCTTTGGACTCAAATCTCGACAGTCTCTATTGTGAATAGTACAGGGTAGTCAACAAAAGAGGAGAATTCTACTTCTGAGTGAACGGCTTCTATATTCTCGTTTTACGGTTTTCTCACATAAAATATAAGGAACTAGGCGACCAAAAATATTGCCACATAATCTTCTTACCATAGAAAAACAGCTAAAAATTATAATGTCACCATCAAATTTTCCCCTTGGACGTGAACTAATGGAAAAAAGTATAGAACAAGTTATAATATTGAAATAATATAATGATATAATGTTGATTCCAATTCCCGCGTTATCCACCTTGTATTTCCATATTGTGAACAATATTTCGCTGGCTCTCCTGCAGGCTTCCACAGAACCAATTGATCATTTTTGTAGGCCTGCAGGATAGCCGGCGAAATATTTTTTCACCAGACGCATCGAGTGGCGGGACAACCTTGAAATCGAAAAATATACCCTGAAACTGCTACACGGCAACCTGATTCACAACCGTTGTATAATTTTACTATGCTACGGCGACCTAGAATGTGAGGGGTATTAACAAACATTGAAAGCAAACAGTGAGGCGGTAAGTATAAACGATATCGCTTCCAGAAACAATTTCATAGAATATCAACGGAACACAAAACAAAAACATATGAAACAGTTGGATGGCTATTCATTTCATTTAGGTAATCAGCCAGTTGACGTAGTACCCGGAACAGTCCTCTTTCCATCAATAATACTATTTTATTCTTCTCAGTATACGTCCTACCTTTCCACCTGGTGTCCATAATATCAATTTTCTCTAAAAATAGAACCTCGCATTGTATTTACCACTCTAGTTTATTAATTCTGACCAAGGTTTCGACAAATGATGTCATTATATTCATAATCTCCCTGTCACCTTGAAAGTGAAATAATTTATGAAAACCAAGGTCGGATTAATATATCAGGGTGAAAATTATTGAGCGATTTTTATGTTATGTATTTTTCCACAAAGTTATGACTGAAAGTTTCACTTCCATTACCTCTCTTCTCTGCTCATCCAAGGTCCTTCCCCCATCACAGCCTTCAGCAATCCTTCGCCCTTCATCAACTCATACAGCCACTTACTTTGCCTCTTAACCTCTTCCAGAAGTTTCCTTGCTTCACCTAGATTCTAATCTTTTCTTAGTTTGTCTTCTTTTCCGTCCACCGCACCTTCTCCACCTCCAAATCTCGAAATCCTTCAGCCTATTCTCGCCCTCCATTCTCAAAGTCCACGTTTCTGCCCAAAACAAGGCAATCAGGTATAAATAATACAAGTTCCTTGGTAACTTTGTGGTATTCCATTTTTCAGAGAATTTAATGATAACTATTACAATACCAAGACTTATGAACGCTTAAGCGTTGAAACCCGGGTCGTGTGTTCGTAAGTCTGTGGTATTGTAAGAGTTACCATCAAATTCTCTGAAGGCCATCAGGCTCGTTATCAGCCTCGTCTGTACATCCTTTCACGAGATCCCCATCATCAGATCTAGTCAGTGACTGAACCCTTCGCTTTACATATCCGCCCCAATATTCCTAGTAAAAAAAATGTGGAAATCTGTTCCTATTAAGTCAACGGAACATTATTAACAGAGGAAAATGTTCACGTGACTTTAGCGTAGGTTTGTAATAGCTTAGGCTTGTAATATGGTAGGCTTGTCATAGCGTAGGCTTGTAAGCTTAAATATATAGAAGGGATTTCAGCTCATCACCAACCGCAGTCAAAATCTAAAAAAATAGCGTATACTTTCCATGCAGCAGCAAATTCATCATTTAATTGGTCTCAGGTGTTCCCGACGCATGCGTTATATATAGACACCATCCGTAGCGAGTGTTTGATCAGACAATTGACCTCTCACCATTCCTATCCACTTTTTCTCCGTCGTTTTTGCTCTTCGGAGCGTGTTATGAATTGCTGAATTAATGGGAGTCCCAGCAAGTCTTCCTGGAGTCTCCATTTCTTTTCATTTTAGAATCGCGTTCGGGACGTGTCATAGATAGCGACTTCCTTGTACGTGCTTACTTAACCTGTTCGTTTCATGTTAATCAATGAGGTAATATATATATGAGAGAGGTATGACAGCTGGGAAACGTGTAGATCGATCACAGAAAGGTCATTGCTCAGCATGACTGCCAGCGATGACACCGAAGAGGTACTAGCGCGCCTTACAATCAGTATAAATTACCTGAAGGTGTTGCTTCTGTATACGATACTGTTAAAGCTACTAAGTTCATATTTATTGTTATAGGGAGTGGTAAAGTGCTTTTCAGCATCTATGCTGTGGCAATGATAAGACAGGTATGGGAAGAAGTTGAGGTTGGAATCAAAGTGGGAGGGCATATGATAAAATCGCTTAGATTCGCGGACGATCAGGCATTGGTTGGTTGATCTTCAAAGGGACTGCAGGCTTTGGCAGAGAAATGCAGTGCGGGATATTCGGAATGAAGATAAATCATTAGAAAACAAAATTAATAGGATTCTCTAGGACAAAGAAAGCGAGGCTTGTGATTAAAGTTGTAGGACACAAACTCGAGCAAGTAGAACAATTTAATTACTTAGGTAGCACGCTAGAAGAAAACGGGCGTAGTAGCAAAGATATACGGGAGAAAATAGCGTTAGCTAAGTAGGCGTTTAGAAATAGAAGGCAGCTGATCGCTGGGACATTGGGTGAGGGTGTGAAGAAGAGGTTGGTGAAGAGATTGATATGGAACGTAGCGTTGTATTGGCAGAAACATGGACCCTCTTAAGGAGGATGAGAGTAAGCTGAAGACATTTGAAATGTGGGTGTGGAGAAGGATGGAGAAGGTTAGGTGGATGGAAATGAAGACTAACGAGGAAGTTCTTGAGATGGTGGGCGAGGAAAGGTAACTGTTGAATGAAATTCGAGAGCGGCAGACTAGGTGGCTGAAGGATGTTATAATGGGCGATGGGTTGCTCAAGAATGTGATTGAGGGAAGAATGTTGGGCAAGCGGGGAAGCGGAAGAGATTGGGTTTAATGGACGGGATGAAGAAGGGTTGATCGTATGTTGAGGCGAAAAAAGATATACTAGAGGGAGATAGGCCCCTGAATGTATGGAAAATCGGGAGGATATTCTCTGGCATTCAACAAAACCTACCTTCACCGGTAGAATACTTAAAGAAAATTTAAGTGCATCAAACGCAAATGCTTGTCCTTGTCAAAAAAATTGAAAGATACAATATTCTCATACGAATTTTAACATATTTCACACAAGGATATTACTGCAAAACGCTCACTCGGCGATAATATAACCTCCAAGATTCTATTTGCTAACATAGCTGTGTATTAAAAGAAAAAATTGTGAAACTAATACTTTGGTGTTATCATTTTTCCATCTTGTGTATCATTTGCTTTATGAGGATGCTTGTACCCTATTTTACGGGAGTCTGTAATATTTGGATTCGAAAAAGAGAATGAACTGATAGCTAAAGGGGAATTTATTATTTCTTGAAACAACGAATGGAAGATTAGAAAATTTATTGATTCTAACACCGTAAATAATCCATATTAGTAATAGTAATAATTATATGTTATCTATGAGATAATCTTACATAACAGGCTATCAATTTGAGTATATACTCAATGGTGCCTTGGGATACCGTGAAAATGAAGTATCCGGAAGGTCAGCGGGGCTGATGTTGCCAACGTTTCGATGACTGTCTCCGCCATCGTCTTCAGGGCTGATAAAGCTTTCCCTTCCCTGAGGACGATGACAGAGACAGAAAACGTTGGTAACAACTGCCTTCCTGATCCGGGGAGAAAACCGAAAGATTTCAATAGCTGTATTCGCCAGGAAAACAACAAATCTTTCAAAGTATTCTGAACGCTCTATCATTAACTACCCGACTCTTTCTCGCCACACCCACAAGAAACTTGGAAGCGGGGTAGTAAATCATCATCATTGGTCGTTCAATCCTAAGACTGGCTAACTCCAGCCCACCACCTTTCACTATTTAATGTCAGTGTCCTTATTTCCTAGAAGCTCTACCTATGTACTTTCCTCTTTATTTGGTCCACGAACTTATTCCTGTGTTTATCTCTGGAGAGTTTTCCCTCTATTTTGCCTTAAATTATGTTCTCCACCAAGACGCTGTGCATCAGAGTGTGTTCAATTCATCTGGATCTCATTTTCTGTACAGTGTTCCTTATTGTCCTCTTCTCTTCTACTCTTCTAAAGGCCTCATAATTTTTTTATTTTAGCCGTCCATTTCATCTTAAGCACCCTTCTCCAGCTCGAGGTTTCGAAAGCCTCTAGTCTGTTTCGGTCTGTTTTTTCAAGTGTTTTATACTTCCAATCTGCAGAGTTCCACGCTCCTCACGAATGTGGTCACATACTGAGACAGTTTATGCTTGGACATAATTACCAGGACATGAGCTCAAGCACCCAGCCCCGCGGACGTAAGAAATCCCGACTTTTAAGATCTTGTCACAAGCGGGAGATCCTCCTTTGCATCCCCTTTCCTGAAGGGGTGGCCCTGTAGGCTTCATGAAGCTCAGGGAGCAGTTAATATGCTTTATCGGGGGCAACAGAAGTAAGTGAGAGTGAGACGACGATGGTTGGAGAGGAGTGAGCGAGGATGAGAGGGCAGAGAAGGGGTTGGAGGCGAAGCATGACGCTTGGGGAATCGTGGAAGGGGTGGGCGTAGCCGAGGAGAGATCTCCCCGTCCCCCCACCCACCCCACCACCTCTATCTTCGTCTGGAGTCAACTTGGAAGTCTTGGGGGGGGAGGGAAAATGCCTGGAATGCTTTGGAATTCCGATGGAGGCGCGGGAGGTGTGGAGAGGGCACGAGAGAGGTTACAGGAGGGTGGGTGGAGAGGCGATGAATGGAGCGGGGAGGAATAGAGCGAGAAGGTTTGGTAGAGACGAAGAGGGGAGAGAAAGAGGTAGACGGAGCTAAGGATTATAAAAGATGAATTTAAATTGGGAGAAGGATTAAAGAGTGATTTGAAGCAGGAACAGAAAAAGAATGATACACAAAGGATATCGTACTGCTTACTTTATTTTCAACTCGTACTACAACTCGTACTTCAACACGTATCATGATGTACCTGATGATGACTGATTATAGTCAGTCGAAACATGTGTAGTACGAGTTGAAAATAAAGTAGACTCCACGATATCCTTTGTATATCAATTGAAAATACTGTTCTACAACATCTCGCCTGAGAAAGAGGAATTTACAGAAAAGGAATGTAAAAATAGGTTGTGATAGTGAATACTGCATGATATACCTCCACCGCTATGATTATTAACTAATCTTTGCATTACAACTTCCTCATTTGAATAATACAGTCTCATTGAGGCGTCAAGCTGTAAAATTTTCGGTAAAAATGCCTCTATTTTAAGTAAATAATCCCAAATGCAGGGATGTTGGGAGAGGTTACAGGAGGAAGGGTTTAGAGGCGATGAACGGAACGAGTGGGAAGAGGGAGAGGCTGGTAGAGATGGAGAGGAGAGAGAAATGGGAGGTAGACGAAGCGAAGGATTAGAAAAGATGAATTTAATTTAGGAGATGGAATATAGAATAGATTGAAGCAGAAACAAAAAGAATATACAAAAGGATAAGGAAATGAATATAGCATGGTTTACCTCTACTGCTATGATTCTAAACTAATCATTGCCTTAGGACTCCCTCACTTGGATAACACTGGCTCTCTCAAGCGTCATGCCGTTAAATTTCCTGTGAAGAATGCCTCTATTTTAAGGAAATAATCCAAACTATTGGGATGTTAGTTGCGTATATTTTTAAACCATCAGGAAGATAAAACTTTTTCTTCATAATGAGGAAAAAGTCATGAATTTGTATGAAATTTTATGATATATCTCGCGTAAAAAAATCTAAATCATCCTTCTTCCATAAGCGTCTCTCGCAGTAAACCTAGTGTTCTCGTCTGTCTCAATAGTTCATTCCGCAATATAGTCTCATTAAGTCAGTATTGCTCTCGCCAAAGCTCTTGGAGCAGACCTTCTTGGCAAGACGGGAGGTATAAGCGGAGAAGAAGAGGGGGTGAATGAAATACACACGTGATGAATAGTAAACGACAATGAGAAAGACAGAGAGGGACGTGAGATCGAAACTACTACGGGAAAAAGTCACGAGGCACATACGTATTAGGCAAGTGACTGCAATCACCCATCACTGTGACTTTACCTGGGAATATATTAAGGTGTTATTGCGATAAAATGAATGTCTTTCAAAGAGAAATGAATCCTGGTAACTAAGTGAAGCCGCCCAATAGGGCGGGTGTCGGGCCCGGAATCGGGGTTGGCAAGGCACCCGAGGTCGTCATCTCATGAAATCCTTGCACAAAAGGGCCATCACAGGATACAAGGACCACGAAGAATAAGAAGAAAAAGAAGAGGATAAGGAAAGTGCCGATAAAAATTGGGACTTGGAACGAAAAGGGTAGGGAAGCTGGAAAATATTAAACGGGAAATGGATAGAGGGAACGTAGATGCCTTGGAGCTGTGCGAGGTGAGATGGAAGGACAGTGGAGACTGTGCCCTTGCAACCCTGAGTACTTTAATCCAATTGATTTTTCTAACCCTACAAATTTTACAGAAATCTCAGAAGAAACGGTTCGGTAGTCTTGGAGAAAATACGTAAATACCTCTGTACAGAGTAGAAAAGTACGCGCTATCGCGTGAGATAATAAAAAAAACGCACGCAGGTCATAATCGACCTTTATCATACGGAAAACCCCAACGATATATAATCGTATATATATACCTTGTAACTGATATCTCTCGTGTACCTGATGATGACTTCGTGAGCCGAAACGCGTTTTACAAATTAATAAAATCTGTGGAAAAGTGCGATTGCTATTTATTATTATGGCAAACCTAAACTTCATAACGCCAGGATCAGTTGAACTTCTTCCTGAAGAGCTGGACAATGACATCGAACTAGACCACAGCTCATATTGTTGTAAGTAGAAATACAAACATGGATTAAGACAAGTTCTTTGTGCTAGCAACATAAAAAAACTTCCCTCTCTGGTATTCCTATCTCGCTCAACTCTTTAACTCTTTCGTCTTTCCACGCGCTTACTTTCCATATTGCCTGGCCTTCTTTCTCCCATTCCCCAAGCCCTCCCGCCCGTCCCGTCTCACTCCATAAAACCTCTCATCTCTTATTCAGTGCGTATCTATGGGTTGAATGTAAGCGAGAGGCTTTTAAAAGCCCTCTGCCATCATCCAGATAAAGACGTAACTTCTCTATTCCATTCCCTTTCATTTTCTCCCCGGCCCATTTTTTCCCCCACTGTGTCCAATGTGCTCTCAGTTGTTCTCTTTTCCTAACTCCTCTGTGCTAATTCCGAAGCAATCTCCTGTATCTCTAAAAATATTCTTATTCAAAACATTTCTAGAGGGATGTTTTAAAAATACTTGCGCAGTTTGCAGCTCGACTTTTTTCAGTCACCCTCTCCGTTTTTCCCTCTTCGTAAATCCTCAGCGCTAATTAAAAAGCGATATCTTTAACATCTCGACGAATATTTAAATTCATAGCATTTTTGAGAGGATTCTTGAAATTTTTGCCAAATATTTTCAGTACAAAAAGAGAAGTATCAGGCTTGATGTGATGGCAAGAATTCATCATAATGAATGAGAGTAAGGCAGTTTTCCACTTAGATACCAAGGTTTCGATGTACCACATCATCATCAGGTGATGAATGATGATGATGTAGTACATCGAAACCTAGGTAGACTAAAATATTATCTAAGTGGAAGATTGCCTTACTCTCATTCTTTATGAGAATATGTTTAGATTATCTAGAATATTTTATAAATAAAACCTAATATTCTTAAACGAGTTTAAATTGGAGAGCTACATATAAAGGTGGACCAAGTCCGATTAAGTAAAAATTTGAGGAAAACACCTTTAAAGTTTTTCACATTCCTCCGGTCAATTTCATGTACTCAGTGCTCTCACAAACTAACTCCATCAAGCTGTAACCATTCAAACTTAGACTTAGCTCTCCCTTGTACCATAAAGTGCACGACTCAAGTCGTATCATACAGTTTTTACTTGAGAAATAAAAAATTGGACGGGACCCGTGTTTACATGGATACCTCCAATTGAGAGTATGAATGCTAAAACTTATTAAAAACAGATTTAATGATTTTAATAAAAAAGCACATGTTGTGGTTCACAGGAACTCGGAATTATTTAGACAAAACTTGGGTAAATTTGTTTAGAGAACAAGTTGGAGCCCAGAAAAGTTTTCCGGGCCAAGTAATGAAAATCTTGGGAATCATAGCGATCATAAAGGTAGAGTATTTTATTGTACATCTTGCGTGATTGGAAAATGCAATACTTTCCAAACTCATCTAGGTACAAGGTACCTAATATCAGTCTTCTACCTAATTTGTACCGTACCTAATGGTGACTAAGAGAGTCGAAACGCAATACACATTTTAACTAAAACCTTTGGAAAAGTGCGATTGTTATTTCTCATTACTTCAGGAAGCTGACAACGAACTGAGAATACGTGATTTTTTGTTGCCATTTATGGTATGTAACCACATTATTAGGAGAAAGTCATCAGGTGCACAATATCCAAGAGATATTCCCCTTATAAAAAAATATAATCTAATGAAATATCCGGTAACTCTAACCGAAAACCTTTTGTCATTTATCATTATTTTCTATTATTTTACGTAATTATTATAAGTATTTTTCGATAATTTATAAGAGAAAGTCAATAATGGGGTCTTGGTTGAGTCTATAAAGAAGCTGGGCGGGAAAGTAGCTTTTTATGGGACAAAAACGTGGACTCTGCGATAGTTATGAGGAAATAGGCTGCAAACATTCGCTATGCTGGTTATTTTCACATGGCTATTTTCCTCACAACGCTCGCAGGTTGAAACTAAACCAGAGCGAGACAATAGTCCATCGAAATACCACCTACACTGACAATTAATGCTGGAAATTCTCCTCCGTGTACTCTGCCTTTATTTGGCTGATGTCTTGACACATCCTACCACACGCCTATGCGTGCGGCTCGCGGAGATCTACGTGAATATAGACATACGGGAAGTAGCATAAATAGTCATCATCTCGTAGAACGGGAGAAGTGGAGCGCTGCATGCTACAGCAAAACAAGAGGACGAACGAGATGGAGGGTGTCTCCACAAAAGGGCCGAGGAAACGAGAAGGGTGAGAAAATCTGGGAGCAGTCAGCGAAGAGTTAGTAAATGTAAGATTTTAAAAGTTTCGCGTGGGAGAGAAGGAGAGGAGGAAGGAAGTGGAATGAAGCACGTGTTGGATTTAAAGAGTTGTAATTCTGGGCGACTAAGGGGTTCTTTTCAGCCCTTAGTCTTATTTGAAATGGGGATATAAAACCGTGGAATGAGTGGTAGAGACTGTACTGGTGAGAGATGGAGTGCTGAAGCATGTGAGCGGAAAAAGAGGGGCCAAAATGTCAAAAGAAGACTCGGAATAATAATTTGACGACTGGAGTAGTTAGTTTTAAGAAGGGAGAGCTATGCCCGCCCATGTTTCAACATGGAAGATGATACACATATATTTCTGTTTCGAGAGGCACATAGGAACATAAACGGGACAATGTGGTACTCTACTTATAATTTTGACGAGTGAATACAATCACTTGGTCCAGCATCAAACGACTTTTCTCGGTGAAACACGAGACATTGCTTAAGATGCTAAAGTAATTGGTCGTGAAAATTCGGGATCATCTCCAAGAGAAAAGTTGGTAATTTCTTTGGAGTATTTATGATCATAAAAAGTTAGTTTTCAGGTAATGGTGAAAGAAGAACTCCACTGCCAACTTTTATCATATTTATTAGTGCTTTATTTGGCCTTGGTTGTTTAACAGTACTTGCAAAAAATAATAAGTTTTTATTTAGATTAATATTTCATGACAATTATTGTTGCTGAAATTTACCTTGACGTATTTGCTGAGGAGAGTGTGTTCACTTTTTCGTGATGTAGGAACTTCCTTTTATAACCGCTGGGTATTATGTGTCTCTTATTTGTTGACAAAGGTACATAAATTTTTTTAGCGCTTTAAGTAGTTACAAAGAAGAGTAATAATAAAAAAATTAAGTAATAAGTACATGGAAACCAAAAATATCCAACTGAGTATGAGAGAAATAACTCAGAAAAAAGTAACAATACTTAAAAAAATACTTGAAGACAAATATCTTCATAAAATTTTCCGATAAAATACTGAGCTGAAAAAAATTACTGTATACTCGTACGTCATATAAATATATAGCCTTCGTGAAATGTAAACTGGGGACTCGTTCTGAAATGAGTGAAGAATGTTTATCATTCAACTGCGAAGTAATTCCTCCGCAAAAAATTGTACACTCGTTAATAAAAAGAGGTAGAGAAAATATAACATTTTAGCAAAAATTTGGTTATAAAAGATCTTCACACTGCCCCGATTCAGAACTGGGTAGATGTTTTGAGCCTGAGAGTTGGGAAGACTTTCTTATCGGGCGCTGAATTCACTCCCGAAGCATGCAGCCTCCCGCTGAGAAAATGTGAGGAAGATTGAGCCAGGGCAGACGCGTTATAGCTCCGCTCTGGGAGTTTTGGAGTTTCGACGGATACCAAAAATAGTAACGCCGGAGGGAAGAAGAAAAACATATCATAAACCTAGGGAAGACGTCGACGGAGATTACGAAAAGAAAAGAAACAAAGCTGATCGTACCATTCGAAGGAAACACAGGCGATAGCAAAGATCCATTTGTGAGGAATTGCCTAAGACGTCTAGGTTAGGTGAGGAACATGAAAGAGCTTTAGAGAAGTTTGGAAGGAGATGGAAACGTCTACATATAAATAAGACGCCGCAAGCCATCTCAATGGTTTGTGGCAGGCAGTGCTACGTAGCTGGCGACTTTTATTATTGGAGGCAAAATAGAAATTTTGAGGTCTAGTGACAATGCTGACTACTTTTCATGAATATTTTTTGTTTGACGAATAAACTAGTGACATTATTTCTGAAGACTCAGGCAATATTTTGTGGAGCCGAAACATCACAATAATAAAAGAAGAGCAATCTCTACCAGAACGATATTTATTACGACTTAGGTTGCACTTATTACAGGATTATCCGGTCCTGAATACCTGATGATGTTGAATAAGCAACACCTAGGTCGCCGAAAATATTATACTCGTGAAATTCTCTCCATTTTTTGATCTGCCAGTGGTATTATTGAGTTCATTGTTTTTTGTTAGAAGACTGATTGCACAGCGATACTTTTCAAGTGATACCGAATTTTTGTGCATATGTTGAGTACTTATTACAGTGATACAAAGAAGATCCCCAATTTATGTCCGCTCCGTGTATATCTCCTATTTATGTCGGCAAGCTCAAAGGAGAATTTCCTCTTATGTGCCATTTTTAAATTAGGACGTTTCGAAATTCTATAATAAGTTAATGGATTAGTAAAATTGCCTGGAAAAGTGAATCATGCAGTGCGAGGACGTGGTGATAGGAAGTTAATATTGTCGCTTTTCACAAAAATGAGACTCAAAAAGGAATAAATAAAAAGCAACCCAATGCGCTAATCTCTAGTACAAAATACCACTGAAGGCAGAGTAACAACACTTATGCACAAAAAAGAGTGTAGGCAGTAGAATAGTTTTGGATGCTTAACTAAAACGTGGCGAAAAATAAATTTAGTGCACCACTTCTGCTCCCAACGGCTCATATGAGCTCATGAAAAGAAATAAATGGCACTGAAAGAATAGTTCAAAAGTAATCAATTGTCAAAATGAGAGGCATACCTTTCAAAAATAGTGAAAACAGCTAAAGAAGCAACGTTTTTAAAACGCCAGTTGCTGGTGAGTTAAAGGTAAAATTAAATGCAAAAAAATCTTTGGTTCATTACCATCAATCGAAAAACTTGTGACTCCGACTCTTTTACATTAATCAGCAGCTTACGACTTTTTATTTGATTATATCAACTGAAACCTTTCAAAAATAGTGAAAACAGCTAAAGAAGCAACGTTTTTAAAACGCCAGTTGCTGGTGAGTTAAAGGTAAAATTAAATGCAAAAAAATCTTTGGTTCATTACCATCAATCGAAAAACTTGTGACTCCGACTCTTTTACATTAATCAGCAGCTTACGACTTTTTATTTGATTATATCAACTGAAACTAAAAATCAGTAGTCAACACTGGTGGAAGCGGGGTGAGTTTTTTTTACCAACATGCCATACACTATAAGAAATACGAAAACCACATATACAATTGCATCAGCAAAAACCAGCAAAGAAGCTGCCATTAGGTGCAAAATTTCACCATCGCAACGTGGTTCCAATCTTATAGAAAATATGAAAGCAAGAGTATTTTAGAACAGAATTAATACCCAGAGGTACAAAATTTATACAAGAAACAGGAATGGGAATATGGACCAATAAAAGCTTGCATTTCCGTAAAAATTACTCGTTTAGCACTAATGAACATCGGAATTATCTTATGGTTTTGACTTAGCGATGATGAATAAGCTAGTTAAAGGCCAAAGAATGACCATTAATCGAGTTGAGTAAGATGACCCACTTTTATTTCAATAGAAAGAATAACCACAGTAACCCACGGAAAAAGAATTGGTAAAATAGGTTGTAGGGGAAAAATAAAGTAGCAAGAATAAGAATAGATTTTTGAGAATTATTAAGCGCGGTTACGACAGTACTTCAGGGTCATTAGAGTCGAGTTTTCAGTGTAACTTCAATTCATTTTTCCACGCGCAAGTCTGTTGAGAAAAAGTTGACTAAGAGTGTTCCACATACAATGCTGAAGCATAGACCCGCAGGAAAGTGAATAAAAATAGGCGGAAGGCGTTTCAAATGAGGGCATGAAGGAGAATGGTGATGGTGTGACAGAAAAAAAGGAAGACAAATGAGGAAGTGCTCATATCGGAGGGCGAGTGAAAGACAATACTTAAGGAAATTAGATAGCAGAGAGGGCGTATGGAGCGTGTTGTGAGAAGGGAAGCTATACTGAACACCGTTAAAGAGGTAAAGGTGTTGATGGGGAACGGTGGGGATGAAAGCAAACACATTTCACGGATGGGATGAAAAGAGGTGACTAGTATGGTGGGATGAAAAACAAAATAGCGTATAGATAAAAATAAAAATTCTCCAATAGCCGTAAAAATGGCACCAGTCGTCAAACATGCAACCACACAACACTTACTGTGTTGGTTTACGGGAAAGGGGATTACACAGCAGAGACCAACCACAGCCTCTCTACCAGAATACCCTCCTATGATGGTTTACGGGAATGTTTCTTCCTCGCCAGTGACCACCACAGACACACACACTCCACCCAGATGGGATCCTATTCGAGGGCTAATGGGACCCTGATAAGGATGCCTGGGTTATAACCTGAGATCCTTCATAGGGCTAATGGGACCCTACTAAGGATGCCTGGTCATTACCACAAACACACTCACAAGCACTCAAATCAATCACTCACAGCACACAGACGGGCCAAACTTCTGGGAGAAATCGCTCAAAAGAGCGTGGTCAAAAAATAAACACAGAGACAAACAAGGGAGAGCGTCGGATTCGACCACAGGGTGGCCCTCTTCAGCGAACTGAAGGGAAAAGCACTTGCAACACGAGGTTGTAAGTAAAAATTGCGTATGGAGACATGGACCTTCAGATTTAAAAGAGTATTGTCGGTATTCTTCTTTATTTCCAAACCTACCTCTAGCAGTAGATCACATCTAATTTGAGTAAAAACTCCTTTCTCAGGTCGAAAGGTGTCACAAAGACCACTTAGCAAGTATTATGTAGAGAGCATCAAGACAGCTGACAACAACTGGTGTGCAATGCAGTAAATGAACGCCTTAATTAAAACAGTTTCTTTCCCTCTAGATGCAGCATAACATGCACTTCCATCACCGAAATGATCCCGCGGAGAAAACCCAAGTTCAGAAGACAGTTTTTTTTCCACCGCTTTCATCAAACTCACATCCCCCAGACCGTCGAGTGATGCATTTAAGGCGATGAGAAGGGTAAGCGAGGGTTGGCGCATTTCTTTTATTTCACCTTCTTTCCCTCAAAAACCTGCCACGGTGATCGTGGGAATTTTCTTTTTTCGAGATTTCGTCTCGTCTCTCTCTCAGGAAAATCGGTTGAATGGGGCTCGGCTCGGAAGGGTGAGGCACGGATAGAGGTCAGCATCCGTCGTCGCGGGTGTCGACCTCCCGCGGGAGCGACAGAAGACGAACACGGGTGCGGCGGAATGGCGGGAGCGATCGTCCTGCTCAGAGCAAAGAGAGCGAAAAAGAAGTGGAGTGACGTCAGTGATATAGTGGGAGCGAAACATGGTGACCAATGGGTTTTGATCAACATTGGTCGTCCAATCTTACGAATGGTTGACTGCAGCCCTCCACCCTTCCCTATGTAATGCTAGTTCCCTTACCTCCTGATAGCTCTTCCTATACATTTTCCTCTTTAGTTGGTCCGTGAAATTATTCCTGTGCCTTCATCTGGGGAATTTTTCCTCTATTGTACCTTCTATTATGTTATTCACAAACCCATTGTGCCTCAGGGTGTGACCAATCTATATGGTTCCTCTTTTCTGTCTAGTGTTCTATTTATTCCTTTCCTCTTCTACCCTTCTGTTAACGTAATTATTTAGCTATAGTTTAATGAAACAGGCGATATCTTGTGGGAATTGTTAATAGATAACATTATCTCGGCGGCCTATATTTTATTATCTATATTTATCTATTTTTTGGGCGTCCAATTGAAATGTTTCCCAACTTGTAAATTATATTGAAAAGCGATCCTGGTAATTCATTAAGTTGAAAAATAATTCAATATTGCAGAAAATGATACACAATTACGGTATAAAGCGCCATTAGGTACTTATTAGTACTTATTATCAATTTTTTCAAGATATTAATTTAACTGTGGGTAAAAGTATTTGATATAATAAGAAGTTACTGAGTTTTATTTGAGATTGAATGACTGCATGGTTGTTGAAGTATGGCTTAAGAAAATCGACCGATTTAAATCTACGTTACATGGCAAACAACGAAATAAAATAACTAAATTTCTTATAACTAATGAGTTTTATTTCAAAACCTACATAAAAAGCAAAAAAAACTAAATAAAACAAAAAATCGACAAAAACTACATAAAAAGAGATTAGACGTATTCAAAGCGATCCTCACAATTTCTGCGAGATTGACTGCATGTTTATTTTTAAAGAGTGAATATAAAATTAAGTGTGAGCGCAGATGTACTTATGGAAGTTTTAAACACGAATATACTAAATGAGTCAATCGAAATATTATTAATCTAAGTTTTACCAAATTGATACATATTTCATAACTCCAGAATATATTTAACTCTGGAATTGAATTAATTCATTTATTTAAAATTGCAAAACTAGATTTGTTAAATGTTTTATTTGGCGTGTTATTTTTTATGGAGCAAAAAATTGGACAGTAAGGAAGAAAAGGGAGATATATCTTATGGGTTTGGAAATGTGGCTATGGAGAAGAATGGAAATATTAAAATGGTGTGATGAATTGAGCAATGAGGAAGTGCTGGCAAGGATGAATGAGAGAAGGAATATTTTACGATCAGTAAGAAAGAGGATGGCAAACAGAAGGGGATACGTTCAGAGGAAAGATGGCCTGCAGAAAAGAATATTAGGAGGACAGATCGAAGGAACGAGAGAAAGACGAAGAAATAATATGTTGACTGATATTATGAATATATGGAGTTACTAAAATCTGACGGAGGCGGCAGGGGATAGACGAGCATGGAGGGAGCAGTTCAGTTTACACCTGTCTGAGGACATATTCTACATCAACATACAACCCTGCGAGCCACCGCATGGGAAAGTTGCAGGGAGTGTCACGACACCAGCCGTGTAAAGATGTAAGGGATCAATTTTGGGAGGTGAAGTGGTGACGTGTATTATGGGAGTGTATTTAGTGGAGCTCAGTTTATTGTGGTCGTTTATTGTGCGCGGAAAGAATGAGTTTTTTTATTTATCTGTTCGGGAATATACCTATCTTATTTCATCGCTTCTGTCAGACCTAAAGATGTAGAGAGGCGTCATGATAAAACTCTCTGTGTCGCTCTGAAACACACCAGTTCTGAATTTCCCAAGGAGCTAAGCCTAGCGTGTAGCCTCTGAGTTGCAAGAGTCTCCCAGCTTAATCCCTCTATGAGTTGAGAAACCCTGTATGTTTGCTCGTAGCAGTTTTTAACGAAGCGCGCTGCTTTTCTTTGTATTTTGTTAATTTGTTTGGTTAAATCTTTAATACCTGAGTCCCAAATGCTCGCGGCGTATTCGAGGTGTGGCCAAACCAGAGCGAAGTAGCATCTCTCTCTTACTTTTTCATCCGAGGACCTTCCTATTATATGCTTATCAAAATCGAGTTTCTTTAATGCTGTGCCGCATATGTTTTATAAATTGTGTTCCGCACGATATACAGAAGTTAAGGTAATTCCAAGATATTTAACTCTTTCTGAAGATTTTGTGTTTACTCCACCCATAGAATAGGAATGGCAAATGTGTTATGACTTTCTCAGGTAGCGAACTGTGGTGTATTTTATAAGATTTGATTCTAACCCCTGGGCACCACGAATAAACGTTGATAAGGTCAGATGACACAACTTCAAAGTCCGCGTCTCCGCTTATTTCATGATAGATAACTGTATCGTCTGCAAATAATCTTACTTTACTTCTTACTCGAGAACTTAGATCATTATTATAAATAATGAATAAAAGTGGGTCGATCACGCTTCCTTGAGCAACGCCGGATGAGACGGAGAAAGTCCCTTATCCAATCACTATTTTTTTTATTAGCTCGGCATCAACGCAATTTATAAATGAGTTTTTTTGTGAGGAACCTTGTCGAATGCCTTCATTGAAATCAAGGAATATCGCCCCGACTCGCTTAATCGATTCACCTGATTTTAGGATATCATGAAGGAAGAGCGCAAGCTGTGTTTTGAAGGACCTGCCCTTACGGAAGCCGTGCTGACTGCTATGTAAGAAGTTACGATTATCCATGAATGTCATAATACTGCTAATGACAATGTGTTCGAGGATCTTGCATACAAGTGATGCTATCGATATTGTCAGGTAATTTCCTGGTCCTCTTCTATTTCCTTCCTCGGCGTGACGTTGGCTATTTTCCAGTTTTGGGGCACCTTGCCCTCGGATAATGATTTGCTAAATAGAATTTCTAAGAATAGTGCAATCTGTGGCGTTTACTCCTTAAGCACGTGTGCAGGTATTCCTTCTGGACCTAGGGGCTTGTTACTTTTAATCGAACGCAGTTGTTAAATTATTCCATCCCGATGAATTATTATGTCAGCCATCGGCTCGCTAAAGTCAGGAATATCTAAATTGTGGATTGTGTCATCCTTAGTGAATACACCTTCGAAGCAGTGGTTTAATAAGTTAGCTTAGTCGATGCTATTGGTGGTGACAACTTTGCCGTTTGTATTCAATAAAGACTCTACTGTCGAATAAATTCCTCTTTCTCAGGCGAGATATTGTAGAACAGCATTTCAATGATACACAAAAGATATCGTATTGTCTACCTTTTTATTGCAAACTCATACTACACGTGTTTCGACTGTCTTGCAGTCATCATCAGGTAGGTACGACTAATCTTGATTAGTCGTACCTACCTGATGATGACTGCAAGACAGTCGAAACACGTGTAGTACGAGTTCGTAAAGAAAAGGTAGACAGTACGATATCTTTTGTGTATCATTCTACTGTCGAAGATTCACCCTGGATCTCTCTCGCGTAAGACCAGAATGATAATGATTTAAAAGAAGAAATTAGATTGATTTTTTGGAATCTGATATTTGCACTTCAATATGATTGGAAAGGTGGAGTAAGAACTGCCTTGAAAAACTGATAGTGACTCGACGTTGTAGTGGGGCTTACTAGACGGGGAGGATTACTAGGAGGTTTGCTGCTGTTGGGTAAACGCGAGGGATTGAAGAGGGAGATAGAGCTGCAAAACAAAAACCCCGCGGAGGAGCCTTGGGAGGGCAGGGAAGAGTAAAGGAAGAAGGAAGGATTGTTCTTCTTCGGGAGGACAAGAAGTGAGCCCTACGCACATGGACACAATGGTGCGTCTGCAACTGAGAGGAGGAGGAGGAGGTCGGGAGGGCGAGAATTGAGAGGGCGGAGAGGGGAGGGAGGTGTGAAGACGAGCGTGGTTCGTCGAGAGGGCGATGAATGCAACTGCGAGGTGTTGAAAGCTATTAACCAAAGAAGGAAACTTGGCACTGGGGAGGAGGAGGATGTCCAAGAGTGACTTGGGTATGGGGGAGGGAGGGAGAGGCAAAAGGAGGTTAGAGACGGAAAAGAGGGAGAAATAAAGCAAGAAGATCGAGTAGAGAAGACGGAAAGGGATGGAGAAAAGAGAGAAAAGAGAGAGGAGGGAACGTTGAGACGGGGTGGAGAAGTACGAGGGGGTTGAGAGAGCAACAGAGAATCGAGGCGGTGTTTTTTCTGCGAGTGAGTGCGGAGGCGAGGCTGCAAAAGAGGCTGAAGAAAGCTCGACGAGAGTACATCTCCTCAGGGATTGGAGGAGGGTGGAAGATGTGAAGCAAAATGAGTCGACGAAGTACGAGAAAGGGGAATCATATTTCCGAAGCGTCCCGAAGGAATTATCACATTTCGATGTTCAAGCCTGAGCATCGAAGTGCGATACACGACGATATTCCGTGCAAAGAGGATAAATGTGAAGAAAAGAGCGTATAAGAAGCGTACAGGAAAGAAGCTAGTCCGTCTAAAAAAAACCCGAAGTAAGTATCGACTTACGATATTGAACACTGAGAATCGAAGGGCGATACAAATCGATATACAATACTAGGAGGGAAGTTGGTTAAAAGAAAAGAGTAGATTCGAAGAGCAAGGGAGAGAAACGAGCCCCTCTTCAAAATATCCCGAAGGAACTAACGAATTTAGATATATCGAAGTAATATCGAAGTCGATATGCGATGTAAGAGTGTTAAGAAAACTCAATTAGAAGCGTAAGAGGAGGAGTGAGTTGTTCCTCACATGGTCCCGAAGGAACTATCGCCTTTCGATATCATATGGGAACAAAAGGTTTAAGATTCTCTGGGAGAAAGACTAGGAGTTACTATTATCTGGCCTAGAAAACATGACATCTATACTGTCGATAGGATGAAATTAGAACGTGATATCAGGAAAACCGCTACAGATACGATTAATTTTTTTTGAAATTCTCGAGGTTGAAAATAGCAAAATCAACTCTAACCTCAGAATGTGTGATTTTGTATGATATTGTCTTTGGGCTTAGCAGGGCAACTGTGGACGATTTACTAAGCAATGTGGTTTACGAGCTCAATGAACGCACCAATTTTGATATCCTGAAGATATCGTTTTGCGATATCGATATTCCATGATGTGCAAATATTAGGTAAAATTCAAGAATTGCTTGTTCGATGTAATGCAACGCAGGTCGACAAGCGTTGTGAATCCATTTCGACATTCCAATTTGAAAACCAAAATCTTGTACAAATTCCGCATCGTCAAGGAAGTGATGTATGCGATATTGTGCATGTTGATATTAAATCTTTAGCATCGAATTTTTGTATAAATTATTAATCTAAATGTACTCAAAGCATTGCATATTGAATTCAGTTTTATTATACGTGATGATGAAGACTTTAGTCATTGGTTATCGTTCTCACTTAAAGAGACGCATCACGCCTAATTATTAATTTATGTAAATTTTAGATTTGACAAAGTTCCACCGTTTGAAGTTCAGGTAAATGCTGTTACTTAATCAATTATTCATTAGTTTCCCACAAAATGTACGTTTTTTACATTCTAAGTCAGTATAATCAGGCATAAGTGACAAAAATATTTTTATTCCCTCGAAAATTGGTTCTTTCTTTTAAGGGAAATGAGAGTCTTGTGTCTTTGAATTTTATAAAATTTCATTAAAATGCGGCAGTCTTGCAAGATCAGCCAATTTTGAGTGATTTGAAAGGTTAGCTAATCCGAGTTCGGAGGTAAAAGAAATTCTGTTAGCGGCCAACTTCCCAGGATAGAAGTTTAGAGGCCCTATCAAAGGACTAATAGACCCTAATTGAATATTCTCTTCTCCTAACTTATTGACTGCAATTCCAATTACAAATCTTGCACCACCAACGAATCGAATCCTAGTACCCTAACCCTTAAAGTTATGCACCTATAAGCCCCTTCTCGTATTTTCGTTCATTAAGGAATTGATTGGAGTAGAGTTGTTCAACTGTGGAAATATGGAAGCTGAAGGTTGAGAGTGCGCTATGAAGTAAGATAAATGTAATATCGAGCAGCCACTCGAAGAATAAGCTCATTTAATAGGAGACCAAGGCAAGAATGTACAACCCACAGTAAGACCATATATGACAGTACATACGAATGCAAATTAGTGCAGCCTGTACGACAAAAACAAAACCGTCGAGGAATAAAACTTAAACCTTAGAAAAATATTGGGAAGAACCCTGTAGAATAGAAAGAGAAGTGTAAATAGCAACAAAGACTGCCTTTTGGAGAACTTCGACGGATTGATAAACGAGTGGAAGCAGGGATGGAAGGATCACATTGATAGAATGTTGGATGGAAGAATTGTCAAAATTGGCAGAGACATGCTTCAAGGTGGCAAAAGAGGTGTGACCTGACCAAGGAACAGATAGCTGGACGGTTAAGAGATGAGATAATCTGATCATGTACCGAAGGAAACAGGCACAAAAAGAGGCGGCAATTCAATATAATCACCCTGGACCATTAATTCGCCGCACAACAATGTCATTGAAGAACTATACGGATGAAATCCGTAATATTGGGAGAATGCCTCGTTCAAGATGTAAAATAAGGCTTGAATGGCGTGAAAAGAATGTGTAGACTGAGAAATATAATGTTAGCACTCTCCTAGTTTCTGGTATGTGTTCCTGACTGCGACTCTATTTTCCTGACTGCGACACTGTTTTCCTGACTGCGCTCGGCCTACGCCTAGCGGCCGGACGAAAGTGAAAGGTTCTGATTTGAACTGGGTCCAGTGCTGCATGCCTGGTATGGAATCACCCCGTGCCACACACCCTAAAGGTGGTTTGCACGTTATTTCGTCGATGTAGGTGAGTGAATATGGTGGAAGAGATTGAAATGGGAGGAATATTTGAAGTCTGAAGGACGAAATGGCGTGAGAGAGCGTATCGGCACAAACTTTGCGGAACCAATGGATTTGCATATTTGAAAAGAGACACTGATACAATTTCCACACTTTAATTCTCGTTACTCCTCCACGCCTTTCCCTTCACTTTCCAACCGCACTTTGTAAAATGTAGAAAAGGCCGAGACATTTGGAGTAATGTACCGTGATAATGGCATAATGTGCTGAAACCATGACCAGTGACGGAAAGTAAAGGTGTGGAAATTTTACCCATGTTTCTTTTCAAATGTGGAAATAGCGTGAGTTGAGTCAATGCATGAATGTAACGCAAGAAAAGGAGGTTTTCAAGAATATGGTGGAGAAGAGGAAAATATTATAATCGAAGCCAGTTTTCCAAGCCTAATGCCAGGTTGACAGGTAGTGTAGCTGATTAATTCATAAGCCCCCTAATTCATATTTCTAAATCTGCCTCGTACTTCTAACACCTTCTTTTGTATGTTCCCTGCATGACTATTTTTCTTGATTTTCTTGACATAGATACATTATCGATTAGTTTAGTAGTTCATATAGCATACCCATAGTGTTGTGCATGTTGTTGAAAGTTAATTTTTCACTCTAATTCATATTGTTGATATGTCACCCTCCGCCAAACACCGTTGTGGCGGCTTGCAGGGTAATAAGTAGATGTAGAAGAGCTTTACTCTTTTGAAAATGCTTACGCCGAAAGGGAATGGCGTGATAAGTATGCATGTTTTCATGCAACATTCAATCGCCCGTTTATCTATGCCCATCTCTTGCTGTGGAACGTAGGTTGAGGCTAGCGTCTGGTACTTCATCGTCTCCCCAGCCTTTTCTTCCTCAGATTTCAATTTCGCGGATTCAGATCCATTTATTTGCATCAATATCCGTCCACGGTTCATTTATCACCTTCCACGCCCTCTTCCGCCGCTCACTTTCTTCTCCGTTCGCGAGATTTCCTCCCTTCTTCCTGCGCATAAATCACGGAGTCGAGAGCGGAGAGAGTGGGGAGTGTGAAAGGAGTGTTTAAACACACAGTCCTAGCGGAATCTGAGAGCGGAATAAAAATGAAGGGACAAGGGTTACAACAAAAAAAAACTGACTCGAGAGACGGGAGATAGTCGTGAAAGTAGGAAAAGTAAACGCACACACGAGAGAGAGAAGTCTTCTTCATCGGGTTCTCAAATCGTACCCGGTCTATCTGCCCTCTGCTATTTTTTTGCTGCTTGCTTCCCTCTTCAAGGGGTTGAGGAGGGACGGAAGAGTGGCTGGGTGGTCGTCGTAGAACACAATCCATAGAGCTGTCTTACAGTTTCCGGATAATCTTTCCTCCTTGAGAGTCTGAACCCTCTCGGCTCCCAACGCACATCCGGAGCCCTATAGATCAACACGTACACGCTATTCTGTCAGTCGCCACAGAGGGGCGTAACAGGGGATATTAAGACACCAGCATGACTGGAAAGGGATTAGGAAAAGGAGCGGGTCGACTTATTATAACGTAACATATTCACCGTCAAGGGTTGAACAGAGTACTCTTTAATGCAATAATAGCTGATACAGTATTCTTCTATCGACCTCTTGCTCTATAAATCCAATTCAAAATATCGAGTATAGATCAGTGTTAGTGATTCAAACAATCATCTTTTGCCAACGTTTCGGAATTTAATGAATTCCATCATCAGGGCTACATAAGAGGGAAAATGTGAGGGTGCAATAATCACATTTCGACACATCAACATAATTTACAAAAGTATAATTACCCTAGAATCCAAAGTGTTACCTTATCCAAAGTGTTATGACCATGGCAGGTTTTACCGCAATGTGTATTAGTAATGATTCAGCACCCTTATATAAAAATTCTAAGGTAATTATACTGTTATAAATTATATTCATGTTGATGTGTCGAAATGTGATTGTTGTACCCTCACATTTTCCTTCTTATGTAGTCCTGATGATGGAATTCATTAAATTCCGAAACGTTGGCATAGGATAATTGTTTGAATCACTAATACTGACCTATACTCGATATTTTGAATTGGATTAATAATAGCCGAGCCCGTCATGCGTTGCAAGTCCTATTTTTCTTACGAAAGAGTTTCAGGCGTAACTTGGTGGAAATATTTGATATCCATACTGGTAAGAATTAAAAGATGATAGTAAATTTCCACACTGTTTAATTAGCACCGACCATGGTTTCGACACTAAATGTCATTCTTAAGGTACAAAAATTAAATTTCCAGTTCTATATATATCCATTAGCAAAACACAGATAGGTGGCTGGGGGAGGGAGGAAGGGGAGGGTAGGTTCTGATGGCGGAGAGGGTAAGGGAGGGAACATACAGAGATGGAGGAGTTCTGAGTGATGTAAATACATGTAAAATATAGTGGGGGAACCCCAGCACAAAAAGGGGGGGAAAGAAGAACAGGTGGAGCTGAAGGTCGAAAAATAACAACCAGATTACTGGGTCCCAGGACATGTAGGGAGACATAAATTCAAAAGAGGTGATTGAGTCATAAAAACTACGTCATTAAAAATATTATCTGGGCTATTCACAATTTAATATTTTTCGTAAATATCCAGTTTTGGCCCCTTATCATTAAAATGTAAAACATCTGAGTCAAAATTGCCAAAAAAAGGTTAAAAATAAACAAATGTTTGGCAAAAAAAGATTTTTCGTCATTATTTATAAAACTACTTCTAGGTATGTTCTCTATCGACTTTTCATCCTCTTTTTCTTTCTAAGTAGGCACATATACCTTTACAAAGCAAACGCATTTACATGTACAAAATAAATGAGAGACAATGACTTTTTTGAGTATTAAAATATATTTGAAAAAATATTCAAGTGCTTTGGAATACACAATATTACAAATTAATTTTCGGACCATCACTAAAAATCCAATTGAAAGTCCTCCAATCGGCTACTTTTATAGCTCATAATTTACTTCAAATCCTCATTGTTTTCTTTGGATTTTATCATATTCTAAATTCGCAAAATAAAATATTCTAGCCTGAAGTCCCCACTGATATCCATATTTTTCATGGTTTCGCCCACAAATCTTTTCTGGATTCAAAATCGGTTCCTAGACGAATTCGAGACATAGTCCAATGAATTCCTCGTACCTGAACAGGAATTCTCAACGCACAGATGATTCCATGCTTATGCTGCGGTTTTCAAGTAAGTAAAATACTCTATTGTTGAAGAAGTGCAAACATTTAAGAGGTTCGAGCTTAAAAATCCAATTTTAGGAAAAAGCGAAGCGTATACGAAAATCGAATGCAAGAATTCAAAAATAAAAGAAAACCAAGAGATCACTGCACCATATCTTTTTCTATGTACAAATAAATTACGTACCTGTTAAAGCAAATTTTGTCTCACTGATAAGACTCTGATGCACGCGATATTATGTCCTACTGATACGATTCTGATGCACGTGATTGAGCCACTCGTAAAAGGTCTGATTTGTTGCTTGCCTGTCGTACCCCGTTTGTTTGAGAAGCTCGCGTGCCATCACTCATTTGTTAAAACAACTCGCGCTACACCTATTGTATAATGAATTTAATAATTTGGAAACCTTTGCGGGCGCGCACACAACAACTCAGCAAAGTGAATATGAATGGTATTGGAATGCACAGGAGACGAACAAACATTAATTTTTACATATATGAGGAAAGACTAGTTTACAGTCACACTGGTTAACCTAAGGAAATTTAACCCACATTTTCCTCATGAATTTTTTAATCTAATGTAGTTTAAGTTTTGATTAATTTATCAATATTAGTTTCTTTGGAATGTTTTATAATTTTTTCTCTTTTCTCAAGATCTTCGGTTTCTTATCGTAAAAAAATATTTTCCCACTTTCCCAAAAAAATTACTTCTCCTACAACTCACATTCTTTCATCTTATCCTCCACTCATACTGTCCAGAGCTTATTCTTCTTTCCCTTTCTTCCAATTCCATAACTACCTGCTGTATCACTCTTAGACTTCACCAGTCTTGGCTAATGCATATTTAGCGAGGTATTCCGCCACTTTCGAGTCACCTAGATCCATTCCTAATTCTTTCACTCTCTCTTTCCACTCAATCAATTTCAAATTCTCTCAACTAATAAATCAGTCCATTCATTTATCAAATATAGGGGATTCAGTCATTCTGTGTTTAGTGCTGGGCGGACGACACAGTTGAATTGTATGTCAACGATGCCTTATGTTAGCGTCGTGCTGTTTTTGTTGTGCTCACGAAGAAGGACTTTTGTTTCAGTTTGCCAACGTATTTCTCTCATTTTTCTCAAGTTCTAGAGATTCTGGAGGCGGGTTCCAAATAATATCCCCCGTGTAGTACCGAAACTCGACTGATCTTCTTCAACGTATGAGTCCAATATATGAGTATGAGATGGGGTTCTGGTGGCGGCTTCCAAATAATATCCCCCTCTAGTACCGAAACTCGACTGTTCTTCTTCAATGTATGAGTCCTCGAATGCTGGAGGAGAACCGCATGCGTCATGGTTAAATTTGGCGTTAGAATTGACACAGGTAGTCTAGAATTACCTACTAGCTGGTACCTGTGCCAATACTAATGCCGAATTTCGCCTTGTCGCTTGTGATGTTTAAAAATATTACTTTTACTGATGATATTACTTAGCTATTAGAAAACAAACTGAAACACATAGAAACGCAATTTAAGGGGATTATATTTTCAAAAAAGCCAATGCTTCTTGCGTATTTTTCGGGAATGGTACAAGTCTCTTAATGAATCAATACCATTTTTACTCATAGCTTTTTTCAGGCCATGGCTTCGACAGTCATTAGACAGTGACAATTATAGTCATACCCATTGTAGGGAAGAAAAAAGTGCCTAACGTATACAAAGTACTAATTCATTAAGTGATAGATTTAAAAGTTGAAGATTTGATGTGGTTTAAGGTTGAAATTGTAATACATAATACTACGTAACTTTCACAGTTTTATTATTAATAGTACAACTAGTTTCGGTAGTTACACCATCATCAGGTACACCCAGGTAATCATTAAGTGATTACGTTTTTTTATATACACTTTTCCATGCCCACTTTGCGAACAGCCATTTCAAGCGCACAAATGTAATTTGCTGATAACAGAAAAACTATGTGAATAAATTGCCATGAGAAAAATTCGACCTGGACCTGGAATCAAACCACGGACCTTTGGTTTGCCGGACCAGTACGCAGACCACTACGCTATCCAGGCTTCTTAATTACCATGGCAATTTTTGGTATTTACAAAAACTATGGTCGATTAGTATCTGTATATCATTATTATTCGATGCCCCTGGGAGTGTTTGAGCCTAATATTTTTTCACGAAAATAGCATTAAAATGAGATTACTATTTCTAATAATTAGGTAATCTACCTACCGGTTAAAAAGAGCTTTAAATTGAAGTTAGTAAAAAATATAATGATTTTCATGCCAAGGGCCCAATCTACAAACACAATTTCTTTCTTCATCTTCGCACACGTCATATCTCTCTCCATCCCGTCCAATGAGCCTCTTCTCCTTCTCTTCCTTCATCGCTTAACCATCATCTTCCCCTGAATTACGGCTTTCAGCCAATCCATCGCTCCTCATTAACTCTTCCAGTCACCTACCCTGCCTTCCCCTGAATACACTCAAAAGTTGATTTTCCTCGCTAACTACACTAACCTGTCCTTCGTGATTCTTTCTTTCATTCCATCGTACATTCTCCACTCTCCTCTACAACCACCTGCAACCTATTCTCGTCTTCTTGTCTCATGGTCAACAATTCTGCTCAATGCAACAATACGATCCTCTATCTGGTTATTCAATTATCTGACTACTTTATCGGCTAGCTACCTTCTATATAACTAAAGAGTAAACTATCAAGTTATTCAACAGGCCTGATTACGATGAAAAATTCTTTCGTCGAAAATTTGCCCAGAAGAAGAAGATGATGGAACACCTCAGCTGAACAGAAAGCCGAGAGGAATTTACTTCCATATCAAACTCTTCAACAGCCTCTTCTATATATTCTTACCCAAGGTTCAAGTTATCAGTTCTCTCTCTTCTACTAAATCAGCCATATTACTAAACGCTTTCTTTGCTATTCTCTTTATTACCTCTATGCTACTTGTGCCATTTTCCTTCTAGCTTACTAGCCAAGTAATTGAAATGCTCTGCTTGCTCCTGTTTGTACTCCACTACTTTTATCAATTGGGATTCATGTCCTTTTCACACGACGACAATCCCAGTGCCCGCTGTGGCGCTGTCATTGCCGAGAGGTGATTTTCTCCACGTGAGGAACGAATATCATCTGCTGGCATACGATTAAATAGCTTGGAATTACCTTCATTGCAATCCTCTTCCTGCTGAATGAATATTTCACTACCTCGATTCTCCTCCTCAGGTATTTGCTACTATGCCCACTTTCTTCAATTGTGCTACACAAGTTATTATACTGCTCTACTTGTTCCAGTTTGGGTAAGTTAGACAAAAAATATTATTTTATCCCAAGTTTTACTCATTTTTATATTTATCACCATGCAATTTCCTGGTTCAATTTGCAGATAAATCGGAATGGAATCGTATGATTTAGAATGTATAGCAAATAGAGGAAAGTCTTTCTATAAGCAGCCAGACTACGACTTTAATGATATAAAAGTCGTACAGTGGTGGTGTCAACTTATCCAAGTTTAACGAAGCGTGCATTAAAAATATGCATGAATTCCCATTACCTGCAATGCTTTTTATCCGGGGAAATACTGCAGACAGAAAAAATATTATGTAAACTTGGGGAGTGTAGTCGTTGAAAGAAGGCTTTGAGGAACTCCTAAGGGAATTTTCTCGGGTGAATGAATAGACTCCGGCAAAATCCTCATCTGAATTCACTCACTGGCTCAAAGAATTTTTATTCCTTTCTTCACCTTCAACTCACAACAAAGAATTGTTGGAGGAGATATAAGAACGCCGGAGTGGCAATATAACGGAAACGCACGGATATCTAAATCCACTGCCAATCCTTGTGAGCGACTATTGCATATTCAGATTAATCGATATAGGGAACTAAAGGGTGCTACCATATAATATGCCATACCAAAGGAAATATTATTGACAGTCTTAGCAGGCATGTGCATCAACGCAATGAAAAATAAAGCTTATAATACGAAGTACCGTACCGTTTGAAAGAAATTACTTTTGATAGAGGAATGTTGCAATAGTTATACGACTCATAATCAGTGTATCTATGTAACTTTAAGGAGAACGTATTTAAAACAATTTTAGTTGGGATTATTTCATTATTTCCTCCATCAGTTCTCGAGATATTGGGCGGGTGAAAGCAATAACCCTTGTGTCACCCTTAAATCCCTAATACAGGATTCTTTTGAGCCAGGTTTAACGACAAAGATAGTGCGCATGCAGTAAAACCAGGTGGATACGTAAAAGGCCTTTACGATAACTCCATTAGAATTACAAGTCATCATCAACAATTAAGATTAACTCTTCAAATCGTCGGTCAAAGTTTAGACTTATTGATGTCTGTATTTTTCAAGCCTATCTACTTTCTAACGACGCGACGTCACTAGCATTAAAAGAAACGGGCATACTATAGTAGATAAACTCATGAGAATAAAATATGGGAAGTAAACTGGAGAAAAGAAGGGTTTAAAATTACATTTTATCCGCGAACGACAAGAGACAACAGCAGCTACCATTGAGACTTTTATAAAAGTTTGTCAACGGGTACTTTTGCTCATCAGTTGATTTGCTCCCTAATGCTTGCTTATAAATATGCTAAGCAGTACCTTCTAATAGCGCATTTAGTATGCTTCCTGTATCACCAATCTCTCTCTGTTAGTGAAACTAATTTTATTATAAATAGTTTCACTAACATAACAAATCGCAAATGATTTCCGTCCATAAGTACCAAAGGTGTTGAGGATGTTGCTGAAATATCACCATCTAACAAGAGTGTGCAGGTATCTGCGGATGCATAAATAGTCGGGTATAATTAACTTTAATAGAGTTTAGTGTAATGCATCTAAGGGTAGTGAATTGTCTATAGTTAATATTACTGGTAAGATGATTGCGACTTCTACATCAAAAATTAAGAAGATTACTGCATTAAGGAAATATTTTAGAGAAAATGAGATTCGTGCCACATAGAATGGGTCGAAACCACATTTAAATGGTGTTCTTTTTTCTCGGTCGATAATTGATATTTTTGATAATAATGATGCAATTATTATTATTAGTGTTGATACAACTATTAATACTATTGCTATTGTAATTATTGTATTCAATACTCATCCTGATTAATATCTGTCGTTTTGATTGGAAGTCTTCTTTCTTCTTACCACATGTCGTTGAGATTTACTTATAGGTATAGTGTATATCTGGAAGTAAACTTGAATAATTTGAATTTTTGAAATACTAGAGTATTAGAAAGAAAGGCGACTTTTAGCCAAAACGGGTGATGTACCGCGTAGAATGACAGAGAAAAAACATTCATCGAACAACACGACCCATCACATTAACTACAATCTTCACTAAACTACAAGCTAAAATGAAGAAATTATGTCGCAAAAAAATGAAACGGCGCTCGATCTCCTTCCTGAGGCGATAAAATTTACTCAAAGCATTTTCCCTCCCACTCTACAAGGCCAAAGAAGCAATAAAATTTAAAGGAGGAAATTGCCACCATAAAATTTTCAGCAAGTGGAGGAGATAATGCTCCGGACTCGGAGCTAGGTGTAAGGGAAAAAAAAGATGAATCCACGAAAATGGTAGGCAATTATATCTAGAGCACAAGGCTCGTACTTTTGTGGCATTGTGAATTAGCGGTTTTCACGGAAGGAAAGAATGAGCAATTAGGGGGAAAACAGTTTATCGGAAGAAAAGCCGAAAAAATGAGTGCTGTTTGCTTTTTGTTTACTAAGAAAATGCGCTTTTCAAGCAAAACATCGACAATATTGACAGCCTGGTTCAGAAGATTTCGCAGTCGGAGCGATTTCCGCCCAGAGGTACTCTATTGGACGGAAAATGGGTGCCTGCGAACCACGGGCGAGGAAGTCTCCTTACGAAAGGTGGAACAAATATGTACGCTAATAAAGTAAGACAGCTCGGCATACTCGCCTGAGCTTTTAACGAAGTTGAGAAGCATACGCTTCTATCATAGATCTATAAGTCAAATCATGATAACAGAATCTTGCGACACGTAAATTAATGCCCGAAATTGCTGATCGCCTGAACCTCAGCTGCTTCCGCCATACTCAATCATTCCTAGGAGTGGTAAACTGCGGCATTCGGGTCCATCCTTTCCCCGGCTTGCACTATAATGTATTTGAATTTTTTCTGTTTTATGTACCGTATTATGTCGGGAGTATGTATTTATCCCTCGGTCTTCCCAGAGGGACGTTTCCTTCTATATCCCCTGAAATTAAGTTCCATGCTAATTATTTATTCTGCACAGTGTGACCTATCCGCCTGCCTCACTAATAGAGCTCCAACAGGTTTTATCCATATGATTTTCAGCACCCGACTCCAGTATTAGGTTTCAAAAGCCTATATTCACTTGTGTTCTTGCTTTAACAGTAGAACGCCGGTGCGGCCATTTTGACCGCAGTTGGAATTTCATTTTCATGCCACACGTTTAATTTTTGTCGAGTAAGCATTTCCTTTCGTTAATTTTCCTAAATTTATGATGGAATTATGTTGGCGAAAAACTTTTTTGATAGGTTTTTTAGTTACTTTTTTATTACTACTTCTACCTAGAACGCCTGAGCGGTCAATTTGACCGCATATGCAACGCGTAAAGATAGACTGTAGATTTTTCTGCTCTTATTTGTTTTATAATGAATGTAAATGTGTTTTGTTTAGCAGCAGGTACATCATTTTATGTATTTCATAAATTATAACAATATAACCTTCTGAGTTGATGGATGACGGGGGTTGATGCGGCGGATACGCAGTCTTGCATCAGATGTAGCACCGCTTGCCCTTTCTTTTACGTAATATTTATGGTAGATTCCTCCTCTCTCGCTTCCAAACAAAGTATCTTTTTCTCGAAGTGACTTATAAAAAATTTACATTACTTTATAAGAAGTAGCCGCTTGTTATCCGTCATTCATACAAATTAACACCTGTACTTACTGTTTTTTTCGAAGAACGTGGAAGATATCGTCTGTCACGCATTCAAAAATTGTATCACTTGCTCTTACTGATTTGCAAAGGTTGTGCGACGCATCAGAGTGTAAGACTTTGTTGTTTGTGATCCAACACTTGACTGTCTTTACATAGTATGTAATCCAGCGTCCGTAAATCCTTGGTTACGCTAGGAGCGAATACTGGGGTCACTGTTGCTGAATTCTCAGTGGGATTTTGACTGTGGCGAGAAAGGTTCTCTCGTGATTATGTGTAGCGTTTCTTAGGGATGGAAAATCGACGTTAGCGCACCCAAGAAGCTATAGTGAGAGAGCTGCGGAATACCGCGGAGGACGACTCCGATGGAGAGACCACCTCTGGCTAGGACACGACAGGAGACATTACGCAAAATGAGTGATAGACGATAGTTGCGCTAGTGCTTGGAGACTGCTTTGTAATGAAAAAAATGTTGAAGCACATTCATAAGTGCACTATTCCAGAAGCTAAGCGACAGCTGAATTTCGATGACTGGGAACTCTCTCTGAAAGAACTTTATGCATTTATCGCTTCCCTATGTATCAGAAGAACTTGCGAAATCCATCAGTGTTCATGATTGCTGGTCAAAAAAATTGGGACCTCCAATTTTTGGGCAGACCATGGGAAGGGACAGCTTCTGTGCCATAATTAAATGTTTAAGTTTCCAAACATTGCATGTAACAAATGATGTGGTACAAAGTCACTCGCACGGGTGCATATACACCAGGGTTGAAATTCGCTATGAAAAAATCATTTGACTTGACCGGGATTCGAAACCGGATCTCCCTATTGCCGGTCAGGGGTGTTTGCCAATTACACCACCAAGCCATCTTCCTTCAAGGCGAAATGCGAGGGGGGTTTATGTGAACTAGATGTTCAGGCGAGATTGGGAGATCCGGGTTCGAATCCCGGTCAAGTCAAATGATTTTTTCATAGCGAATTTCAACCCAGGTGTAAATGTTTAAGGTTTGACTTCAATATCAACGAGGAAAGAAATAATCAAATCTGACAAGTTTGCTTTGGTTTCAGGAGTTTGGGATGAGTTTATCAAGAATTGAGGCGTTTGTTAAGTTCCCAGTCCCTATTTGACCGTAGACGGTCAGCTTTTTCCCTCAAGAGCAAGACAACTTTTTTACTCCTAAAAATCTGGCAGAAAAGATGAAATCTGCAGATAACAGCCATGTTGGTACTCTGAACAAGCAGCGCCGAGAAATTCCTGATGTAGTCTCCAACTTGAAGGTTCCGATTTTTGACACAAAATTTCTGAAAAGCAATTTCACAACCATAACCGTTTATCAGGGAAAAGTCAATAAAAATGTGTTGGTTCTAAGCAATCTTCACCCCTCAAATGAGATTTCAGATGACGAAAAAAATGTTCACGAATCGGTGAGATTTTATAACTCAAGTAAATATGGTTATGACCCGAATGTATTCTACCCGAAGTCCAACAAGACGCTGGCCTATTCACGTATTTCAAAATATCTTGGACATTAGTGTAACCAATGCGTGGGTCTTTTACAAAGAAGTAACATGAAAGAAGATCTCACGCCGAAGCTTTATTTGACAGATAGCTGATGAACTTAGATGTGAACAGCCCTCTAATTCTGAATCGAATGGTCAATGTGATAATTTGGACTGTGATACCACTATGAAAGGTGAACAAAATCAACCGCACAACTTGTCGCGTTCTCAAATGCCGTAATAAGACCTAGCAAAGTTGTCGCAAGTGCAATAAACCTGCTTGTGGAAAACATACTGAAATAATTAAAATCATTTGTGAATAATGTGCATCAAAATAACTTCAGCTAAATTTTCTGTACATCTAAAAATTTCCGTCCAAATAAAACTTCTAATTACACTAAGTTGTAAAAATATTACTTATTTTAAACACACAGGTAAACTAAATGCCTTTCTAGAGGCTATTATTAAATTGACGACATTACTAACTTCAAAATTCGTATGTTTTGTTTTCGATTTGTGGTACCTATCTGATAACTCATTTTTGCTCCAGAAATGTAATCAAATATACGAATCACGTCTCGTAAATTTTATTTTCATAACATCTATTGCGTTTAATATTGTTTATGGAAGACTAATGAAAATTTTATCCTTTCTATTACTTCATAAATCAAAAGAATGGCCTCTTGAACGTTCAAAGCTGTTTATGACTTTCATTGAATTAAATTGTTATGAATTTTTTCTCGAATGAACGCACATTGGTTCAAATGTGAAACAATGCGCTATTTGTAACTATGAAGACTTTCTAAAGCTATTATTCCGACAATATTCTTGAAAGACAATCAAAATAAAAACATTTTCTTGTGATATATCAAACTGCGGTCAATATGACCGCGTAGGCGTTCTAGTGTTAAAAGGGCCAATGTCTCTGAGCCATATAGTGCAACACTCCACATAATTTGCACGGGAAAGTAATGCCTCCTCATTGATAATATTCTTTTCTGTGAGCATAAAATTTATTTATTTTTTTAATTATAAATTTCTTCTCCACTTGATGAAGCACTTCTTCCAACCCAAAATATGAAGCTTTCGAGGAATGCAAAATAGTCCACTTTTTCAAACATCTCTTCTTTTAGAGTAATGCCTGTCTTCAGCCTCTTCCTTTCACAAACAAGACTTTTTGTTTTCTAACTGTTCACCTTCATGTTATGCCTTTAAAGAACTTGATCCGTTTAGGGTCTCAGGGAAATTTTAAAATCCCGTTGGAAACAAAGAAGAGGCTTCGCAGACCGTAATATATCATGTTTATCCCTTTTTATGGCTTCTTTTAATCCATTGATAAAAAATTTTACTGCACAAGTTAAAAAATAATTTTCCATCATTATTTCACAAAGATTAATTTCATGCCCAAATAATCGTCTGCGCCAATAGAAGCACTGAGACTTATTGATTAGTTTAGTCGAAGAAGATAAGTTTTTGAGGAGTTTAGAAGAACATTAGCCTAAAATCTTGGAGCAAAGAGGTAGAAAATGTATGTTAGCTTCATTATCTGGAACAATCCTTCACATGTCAGCAAAAATTTGTACGCTAATAATTCAAAATATCTCTTCACCCGTGTTGGAGTTTTTAAGGAGGCAGTGGAGTATCTTGAAATGTTGACGGATTCACATGGTGGCCGGTCGACATTATAATAAGACAAACTTTGTCATTTTTCACAATTTATCACAGAACGTAACACCGGTTACTATCGGTAGCCCGGTTACCGGCTGAAATCAACTGGTACAACAGTATCGGAATTATTCTTTTTAACTTTCTGCTACCATAATTATATCCACAGTGATACTCCTTTGCAGTAAAATAAACTTTGTTACCACCACAATTTAATACAAAATGCACTACCGGTTTCGGCTGCTATGCCATCATCACGCATTCTTGATGAGGTTATAACGAAGCAGAAGAATATCTTAAAATGTTGACGGTCTCTCAAGGTGTATGGTCGACATTCTAATAAGGCAAACTTTGTTACTTCCTCAATTTATTACAGAACTTTCCACCGGATTTAGCTGTTATTCCACCATCTGATACACACAGCAGTGTACACCTGAGTCGAAACCAGTGGAACATTCTGTAATAGATTGTGGAGGCAACAAATATTGTCTTATTGCAGATGAGAAACACTGTGAATATAATTATGGTAACAGAAAGTGCAAAGGGAAAACTGTTACTTTCGCAAATTTTGTGACCGTGGCACCGGGTAAGAGCCTAAATGGACAGTAATACATCAATTTCCTTCCTCATTGTGACCATTTTTATCCTTTGCTAAAAAGGTTTTTGCTGCGCGGAGTGAAAAAGAGTTTTCCATCTTAATTTCCACAACGATAAAGCCTCGACCTGCTCCGCCCACCCAAACGTCTGTCCCGAGATAAGTTCCTCCATTATAGCACTGCCTATCCCTTTTCATCCCTTTCACTTGTGGGGGAAGGGTCGTCTTTTGGCGTTTTCCTCTCCCTCACATCGTCTCCTCAGCCGTCACCTTCAATCCCTCAGTCTCTCACTTAAGGTGCCCTTCCGACCGCCTGCCAACTGCTCCACTCACTTCCAATGCCATCTCATATCTTATCTATCTTTCATCTTCATTTTCAATCTTCCTCGCGGCCGTGTATTTACCGCCGACTAAACGATTTTCTCTGCTCCCTACTTCAACACCACTTACAATTCCTTAAACCTCTCACCCTTATCACTGAAAATTGTCTCCGCCCACCTCTTTTAGCTGCCGTAGATTTCTCCGTCGTTAGTATTTCAACCGCCAAGTTTTACTTATATCTAGGATTACTATTGGACTAGGACTAGGAAGTTGGACTGAACGGAATAAAGGAAAGCGGAGAAGAAATAAACATGCTCCGCTCAGCAGATGATAATCCAGTCATAGCTGGAAATCGCGATGATCTTCAAAGGCCACTAAAAGCAATGGACCAATTTCTCCAAGAATTCAACATGGAAATAAATAAGACGGAGACAAAAATCCTAGCTTGAAGAATAGAGAAGCTGAATGTAGAAGTCACATTGAGAGAATAGTAATTAGAGCAAGAGGATTTCAACACCTATCTCGGAAGTACCATCACGTGGGACTGAAAAAATACAACGGAAATCCAACGAAGAATAGCTCAAACTAAGAAGGTGTTCATGGTAAAAAGACAACTGCTGCGATCAAAGGAGATACGACTACAAACCGGAAAACAGTACGTGAAAACATTGATGTGGAGTGTTCGCACTCTATGGATCGGAAGCATGGACTATAGGAAAAGCTGACTAGAAAAGAATAGAAGCCTTCGAAACCTGGTGATGGAGGAGAATACTGAAGATAAAATGGACGGACAATATTAAAAATGAAGTTCACGGAGGAGTAGAAGAGGAAAGGACCCTATGGAAAATTATTGGGGAAAGAATAATAGATGGATTGGATCTGTGAATGAACCTGGACGCACAATGGATTTGTGAAGGGCATAATGGAAAGTAAAATAGAGGGAAAATTTCTCAGTAGAAGACCTAGAAACAAGTCATGTTCCAAATAAAGAAGAAAGTGCAAAGGAAGAGGTACCAGGAAACAAGGGAGCTAGTATTTGATAGGGAGGATTAGAAGGCTGCAGTGAAACAATTTGAGGATTAATCAACCTATAAATGAAGTCTAACCATGCGTCCCGGCCGCCACAGTGTAAACGGTTTGTCCCGGTGCACCGAGCGGTTGGAAAATTTTTCCCGGTTTATTCTGAAAGGTCCTGATAGTTGTTTTTTTTCCGCTGTCCATTGAACGAAGGAACGCGCTGCAACAAACTTTTGGCGAGAAATGTATAAATCCATAGCAATACATCTCATATTCTCGAAATTTTTCCAATAGGCCTAGAGGGATACCTCGGTGGAAAAAAAATGTCATCACTTCCGTCTTGTAATGATTTATCATCATTCAATACCTTACGCACTGCAACTTAAACGCATTTATCATTGACTGTAACCTCTTGGGTAACTGGCATAGTAGTACTTGATTATCTGCGAATCTAACCGGCTTGATCATATCCCCTCTAATTTTATACCCATTTCGCTGTCCCCCTATTCTTCCATAAAATCTCTTCTACATACACGTTCACCATTTCGCATCGGTTGTGGAAACAAGTCGATTTAAATTTATTGGGGCTTTGCCGCGATGATTGGCTTCTGTCCAAGCCCCTGTAAAAATATTTTCTTTCGCCTCGACGGTCGACTGAAGTCTCCGATGCTACCCAAAATTAACAAAAAGCACAAAATTTAAAAAGAGTCTGTTTCAGTTGCCTCATAAATGCATAAAATTAAAAATGATAACTAAGAAATAATTGAAATTTCTTCTCTTCATTGTAAAATAAATTTTTGAAGAAAATGGGCAGAAAACCGGATACACTGCGAAATGATTAAAAAGCAACGGTGAGTGTGAGCAACCATGTCTTACGCCAATTTATATCACGACCGTTCCCATTTCTCCATAAGCAACCCTAATTTGACTTCGCATAAAACCCCCTCGAAATTCGCCCTGAAGGAAGATGGCTTGGTTGTGTAACTGGCTAACACACCTGACCGGCAATTGGGCGATCCGGGTTCGTATCCCGGTCAAGTCAAATGATTTTTTCATAGCGAATTTCAACCCTGGTCTAATTTGACTTGTTTGGTTCTTATGCAAATTCCAGATGAGACGTCTGCCCCACTGAGCGACTCCTAATCTCTGCAGCACTTCCAATTTTTGTGGCCAGTCTAATATTTCAAACGCGTTCTCGAGATATACAAAGCTAACTCAAACATCCTGTTCATATTCTAGGTTTCTTTCTTTCAGAGTCCTCATCACTGCTAATGTTTCCCGCGTTCGCGTCTCTCTCCTAAATCCAAATTGGTCGTGACTCAAATATTCGTGAGCCTTGCCCTTTAGCCTTCTAGTTATAATGCTAAAAACTGCTTTAGCTGCGAAGGGTATAAAAAGTGTTGTCCCATAGTCTTCGCACGTTTCTTCCTTGTTCATCTTCAGTACCGGAATCGGCACAGTACTCTTCGAAAAACTTCGCTACCTCTCACTCTATTATCATCGCTACAATAGTCTCCGTTGATCTTTCCATAGCGATTTTGTTGGAATTTATAAGATAATGAAAACTTCTTCTGAAAATAAATCGGTTTTTTATTTACTTAAAAGGCACTACCATGAATCACCGTGAGCACTGTGATGATGCCTTCTTTCTGACGCGAGGATGGAATTCACCATTCGATGCACCCATTCCGAACTGATTTCAAACTAAGGATGAGTCGAATCCAAATGTCGACTCTTAATTCCACTGATTCCCAGGATTATAATCGGTATCGAGAATCGATCGCCTAAAGTTGATTCCGATTCCATCTATTTTAGATAGAAGTAATGGTAGCGGGCGTGACTTCGTGGAAATCCTTCATAGTAGGAGCGTCTGAAGAAATTACAACTTGGCTGTTTCCACATGAGGTTTTATTGTTACCGATCATGGTTTCGTTACAGAGTAACATTATCAAGGTAAAACATATATACGGCTCATAAATATATACGGCTCATTTTTTGAAAATGTTTTACCTTGATAATGTTACTCTGTAACGAAACCATGGTCGGTAACAATAAAACCTCATGTGGAAACAGCCAAGTTGTAATTTCTTCAGACGCTTCTACTATTTTAGATAGATAAATATTCAAATCAAACTTCATTTATCACATCATATGTGTCTCAATAATTTTGGGTGTAGGCTATCAATTCGTACTTTTTATGTATATACTATCCCAAGAAGCTGAGAATACTACATTTGCTATTTGTTAATAAATATACTTATTGAGCGACTTAATTGTCTTTGTTTTTTAATTTCAGCCAATACTTGAATTTAAATAATAGTCGTACGCTACTGGTATATCAATATCCCACCTATTATAAGGAAAACATAATCGATGGAATCGGAATCGAGGATCGGGAATTGATTGGGAAGCATTGGAATCGGAATAGAAAAAAAATCGACTCATCCCTATTTCAAACTAAAGAGTTTCGCGGCACATGAAGGAGGAGATGGGACATGAAAATGTTCAAGAACAGGAGTAGGAGACTAAGGAAGGATAGAGGGAAGGGGCGGGAGAGAGAGAGAGAGAGTGGACGGAGTGAGAATTCAAGAGGGTTTCGAGTTTAGCGTTCGGTGTGAGTTGTGTGGGTGGATGTATTCTCTTGGGTGAGAATCGTGGAAAGGCGGGGGGGGGGAGGACTTTGAGGAGGGGAAGAAAGGGTATAACTGTTAGTGTAAAAGGGTTGGATACAAGTGAGAGGAGGAGATGGAGGGGGAATAAAGGGGAGAGGAGGTTGAAAAGTTTGGAATGGTCGGGTTGGATCGATGGAATCTCCTTGCACGAAGTCCCGGAGTTGGAAGAACCGAAAGGGAGAAAGAAGCGAGTGAATGGGTCGAAAAGGGACAGGGGGGGTGTTTTTTTGAAACAATAGGAGAGAGTTGGGGAAAATACGAAACGATTGAAGAAAACTTAGTGTTCAAGGGCATTTTAACACCCTCTTGATTACGCTCTTGTCTCAAAAGTGTAGGGGGGTCGGGTCGGGTCAGTTCCCCATTCCGAAGGTCCGGGTTCGAACCCCGGACGAGGTGGGAATTGATGAGTAGAGTATGTATTCCTAGTTGAATGCTAAGCGGGAAATGTTCAAGCGCAGTTTAACACCCTTTTCATTACGCTCTTTTCATCGCGAAAGTGAAGGGGGTCGGGTCAGTTTCCCATTCCTAAGGTCCGGGTTCGAACTCCGGACGAGGTGGGAATTGATGAGTACAATATTGATTACTAGTTGAATGCTAAGCGGGAAATGTTCAAGCGCATTTTAACACCCTTTTCATTACGCTCTTGCCGTCACGAAAGTGTAAAGGGGTCGGGTCAGTTTCCCATTCCTAAGGTCCGGGTTCGAACCCCAGACGAGGTAGGAAATGATGAGTAGAATATTGATTACTAGTTGAATGCTAAGTGGGAAGTGTTCAAGCGCATTTTAACACCCTTTTCATTACGCCCTTGTCGTCACGAAAGTGTAAAGGGGTTTGGCTGGATCAGTTCCCCAATCCCAAGGTCTGGGTTCGATCCCCGGACGAGTTGGGAATTGGTATCTACATCTGCATCTACATTTACATAATACCCCACGAGCCGCAGCATGGGCGTGTGGCAGGGAGTGTTAGGTCACCAGCCTTATAAAGGTGTACGTTTTTTGAAGATGAAATGGTGACATGAATTATAGGCGTGTATTTAGTGAGAAAATTTTTTATTGTGATCGAATATTGCTCGCGGAAAGAACGAGTTCTTGTACCTATCCGTTCGGCAGTGTATCTCTCTTATTTTATCGCGTATGTCAGACCAGATAAGTGGAATATTGATTACTACTTGAATACTATGCGGGAAGAGCTTTCAGATTTAGAGCTATGTCCTATGAAGTGGACCGTGGATTTAACTGTGATCAATTAACGACTCTATTAAAGAAAAGGCTAATGCTGTCACCCGATTAATCTTCACCCTTACGACAATGGGCAACATGCATATTTTAAAAATTATTTGTGTTTGAAGTACGCACAATCAAATAAACAGGTTCATGAGAGGTTATGGTACATTTTTATAGACCATAAGCAACATAATGTTTATATTTCGATTTCCTCCAATAAGCTCGCAATTTAAATTTTATGCTCACTATACCTATTGGAGATAACAACGTGACAGTACAGTCACTTCATAAAGTATCGCGAAACACTACGCTAGCGGTTCGTATAGGTCGGATGTCGTAGCTCGAAATAAGTTGGCTATCCTGAACTATCTCTGGTGGCTATGTCCCTTTTGACTTTCAATAAATATCATACTGTACCTGGAAATGCTCATAGTCAACAGAGATGGCTCAGGATAGCCTACGTACTTCCAGCTTCGAAAGCCGACCTATACAAACCGCTAGCATAAAGTGTCGCGATACTTTATGAAGTGACTGTACATATACATGGACACGACATTACAGTTTCTTAAGAGTTTAAATATCCGGGCTCCGTGGTCCAGGTGGTAGGAAAAACTGACAATGGTGAGAAAAAAATTAGGATAAAGGGAAGACAATGAAACAGAGCATTACAAGACCGTGATTCGATACGGTTCCAAATGTTGGTCCTCCAGAGAAAAGTGTGTCGGAACTATGCGCGCTATCGATATGAAAATGATCAGTTGGAAGCATGGTGCTTCAGAAAGGATAGGAAGGAGACAAGAGCTTTCCCCATATTTGCCTAACGCTTCGAGAAGACTATTATGGAAATGATTATATGCTCAAAGACAGGGAAGGATATCGTTCAAAAAATGCGATTTATACTGCTATACTTGAAGGATATAAACGACCTTTAAACGACCTTATATAAACGACCTTTGCTCCCGAATTAGCAGTAAAATACGTTTATTTGCCGACGACGCTGTCATATACCGCGAAATTAGTGATCAATCTGACTTTGAAATTCTGTCATCGGACTTAAACAACGTTCATGCGTGGAGCAAAGAGTGGGGACTAGAACTTAATCTGAGCAAATGCTCGGCGGTGCATTTCTTGCGTAGGTCGTCCAACTATCCCCATGTATATGTTGTGGATGGCGTTAGCATAAATGCGACAGATGAAGTGAAATACCTGGGAGTTACGATAACTTCGAACCTATCGTGGGGGACACATATAAGAAATATTTGTGGCAGAGCCCTGAAGAAGCTAGGATTTGTCAAGCGTGTTGTGGGAAGATTATCGGATGATAAAGTGAAAGAGAGGTGCTATTTTGCACTCGTCCGGCCACACCTTGAATATGCAGCGAGCATATGGGATCCGGCGGAGAAAGACCTAGTCCATGAACTTGATAAAATACAAAGGAAAGCTGCGCGATTCGTCAAAAACTGCTACGGCCGTACAGAAAGCGTTACACGGATTTTGAACGATTTAGGGTGGGAGCCGCTAGAGACTCGGAGGCTACGCGCTAGGCTTAGATTGCTTGAGCAATTGAGAATGAATATCTTTCAGAGCAACACGGAGAACATCATATTAGAACCACATTATATTTCCAGGTCCGACAGAATCGATAAATTAAGGGAGATATTTTGCCGAACGGATAGGTATGGGAATTCGTTTTTCCCCCGAACAATTAAGGACTTTAATAAATGCTAGGCGGAACTTTGATTTTTTTTTGTTGACGGCTGGTGTCCTAACATCCCCCACACGCCTTTTGAGGCGGCTTGCGGGGTAGTATGTAGATGTAGATGTAGATGATATCCAAGCAGTAATCATGAACGACTATTTATAATATTACACAATGAAAAATATGATGTTGTTGCGTGTTCCATGCTTTCGAAATCGCTGAGTTGAGTGATTTCGTTTTGGAGGCGAAAAAGTAGATTAGGTCGCGATTCTATCGTAAAAAGAACACTGCGCTTCCTCATAATACCACAGGGTAAGGGAGGATCTAGTGGAGAAGAGGTGAAAAGTTTTTCGGAAGTTTCTACTGGAGGGCACAAGTTGGGGGGGAAGGAGAAAAACATCGTTAAAGTAGAAGAAAGTGCTGGAACGAATTGAGTTTGCAAAGAGTTAAAGGCGTTTCGCTTTTTTTCCCGCCTCCCGATTGTGAGGCATTTTCCTCCACAGGGAAACTGAGGGCGGTGGAAATAACAGGCGAACAAAAGTCGTCCACCTTTGAATGGTGAATCAAGGACAGGAATGTTTCACAGGGAATACCATCTCGACTTGACGCATTTCATCCGAAACAAAAGGAGAGGACTCGGCGGGGGGCGATTGATTTAACGAAAGTCGAGCGAACTCACGCGGAAAATATTTGAAAGAGGGATTTTCTGTGTCCACTGTACTCGAGAATTCAAAGATGTAATCATATTATGTTCGTTAGAAAATCGGAAGTAAGGAAGAATATTTATCGGCTTCTCTGTGGTTTTTAGAATTTACACTCAATGTATCGCGTCCTTTGCTGGGTGCTTCGTCTGGAATAATGCAATTTGTAGTAATGATTCCCGACAAAGTACCCAATTAAGAACGCAAAATGTTGAATGAAAATTTAAATAAATAATAGAGAAGCCGAAAAATTTTCTTCACAATATAAACAAAGTCTGAGAAACCTTAAACGTAATAAATAAGAAGTTCTCTAAATAGTTAATTTAGATTTATATCACTGTCTCACTATGAACAAAAATAGCTACATTTTCTGCTGTACATTATTCCCACAGTTCCCATATACTCCCATAGTCTATGTTGCTGCCTTAAATTTCAATAATGAGAGACTATTTAGGTAGATTGAGCGAAATATCATTTAACCTAGAAATCAATGAATTTGAACTCATTTTAAAGAAAATTACATCACCCTTCTATTGAAACCAAAAATTCAACTCCTTACCGCATTACTTTCCGAGATATTTGCCAGAATATACCAGCCCTTTTATATGGGAAATGGTAGGTGTATGCATTCCAGGGAGACCTTATATAAAAAATGAGGTATTTCCTGCCCTTTAGATCTCGTAAAAAAATCAAAAGTGTTTAGTTTGTGTGTTTTATGAACTATTTTTGAAAATTAATCATATTGTTACCGGAGTAAATTCTTCGGGATCACAATAAACCTTCCGTTTTGATGGAGTTTCAAATGTATCGCGTAAAAAAATGAGTCAAGTTAAAGACTTGTTTAGATATTTTCATTTGATTACTTACAATTTCTATCAGGTAAAAGGATATAATTGCACCATTAATAATGCAATATTTAATTAATGTGTCCAACAATAGGTGAAAATGAAACGTATAATTCGAATGTGGTCTCTATTATGGTTAGGGAACTATCTCGCTCGCTCTACCTTAATTCGAGAAAAGTTAAACAACTTCCTGAACCCAACTTTTGATTGCTTGTTTATATTCAACGCCGCCGAAAAAAACTCCTAAGGTCCTTCAATCATGTTATTAAATTAATTTCAAAGGACAAAATCCACAACCATGGTCAGAGTGATGATTTGGAACACGATGTGATAGCACACTAACAAAATATGGACTTATATAATTTAAGTACCAAATATAGTGACATTTGCTTCGTAAATTAACTCTCATAAAACTCTTTACAGGATTAAGTTACGACCTATCATTACAAATTCTACTCATCTCTGACGGTTCAAAGTTCCATCGACGTTATATTCGAAATACATTACAAGGGACTCCAAATTAATCCGTCCTTAACTGAGAGAAACATTTCTGTCCCTGAGCAGCTTTATTGACATAGGCAAGTACTAGACGCTTCCCTGTAGAAGAGAGGTTTCCTATTTACGGCAGAGTAATTGGCTTCAAAGCAGTCTCATCTGTTTGACAGTCAGCTCCCGTATGTTCCTCAGCGTGGTGTCCTTTTGTGACAAAGTCCTCTAGCCATCCTGCTGACGTCTTCGAACTTGCTGGCAAGAGTCAATCCTACCGGCGTCTTCACGTCTGAAGACGCCCGCCGGATAGCCGGAGGAACTGTTCTTATCAAAAGACACTCTGAAGAGGAACGTTCGAGAGTTGACTGTCAATAAGCTAAACGTTCCGGAAACCCTCATACCACCAGTCTTATCTGGTTTGAGGAGACGTTGACGAAAAGTAACCTTCAGATTAATGAATTGTCCAATTGAAAATCTCACAGGCCATTTGACTTAATACCAACTTACGCCATTCGTTTCATGGTATCAGGCTCAACTATGCGAAAGTTGATTTTCGCAAATGATTAAATAACTTGGTTTTCTTCCACTGATTCATTTTCTTGGTAAAACATGTTTCCACACAACGATTAAAGTTCCTGATTACGCCATTTCTCTATTCACTGAAGCTCGGTGATGCTTCAGAGGATTTCGGCATGTAGTGAAACCAGTTATTTATTTTTTGACATGATTTCGTCTTAGTTTGCTATGTAATGTTAGTATCACGTCTTCAAAGCTTCTAGTTTTTCAATTGTATCTCTGTGAGTTTATTTGTTTTTTATTTAAGAACACTACCCCAAAAACCGCACAGTTGGTATGTCACATCGGGTGTAATAACAGCAACAATGGACGGGCTCAAAGTATCTTGTGATGTGTGGTGAAAAATGAACCCTGACTCGATCCCACAACAAGCAAGCGATGGCTTTACCCCGACGCCACCTGGGTGGACGAGGTAATCTAATGATAAATACATGAATACTCATAATACATATAATGACGAAAGTACATTGCATTCGCTAATAGAATAGCCTGATGGGCAGTACATGTCGGTGAAAATGCATCTCCTGATTGAAATTTCCAGGTTCTTGAGAGTAAATAGTAGCCGTTATTCCAGTGAATATATTCGTCCAGACAATTACAATTGCGATAGAAATAAGGATAATTATAGAATAGTAATAGAGCATTACAGGCATATTTCAAGTCTATCTTAGTTATACCTCTTCTCCCCTACTGATCCCCTATATGGTCGATGTCAGCCCCAACTAATGTTCAATCCCTGCGACATATCACCTAGTTCTTCGCACGTATTGATACAAATATAGTGCAACATCTCCACAACCTAACCTCTGATGATGTCTTGTCCTCACTCTCTGTTAATAAACTTGATCATATATTCCTTAAAACTATTCTTAAACTTATCCATAGAACACTGAACTCAAACATTGACTGCCCCGACCTTGCGTTCTAGATTAATTTCAGAATACCCATCCGACACACCAGGACTCACTCATTGCTCCATAGCCCTACTCCCAGACTGTCACTTACCAAGCGATGCCTCATTTTTCGCCTCTCTTCTCTTGTGAATTCCCTTCCTGAGAACATCGACTCATTCACCTTATCTTCCAGCGTCTTCGCCAACCTAGCCATATGTCATTCCCAAACAAAGTAACTTATACTCTCTCCCAATGTTAGATTATTATTTCTAACCTTCTTCTGGTTATATTTATACATTTTTGCATTTTTTGTTTGTTATATCTTCACTATAAAATTGCTTCATGTTGCATGTGATCTTTTTGTCAAATAATTAACAATAAAAATAAATAAAATAAAACAGTCTCCCCATCTCGCAGCTCTTCCACAATACCTCCAGCTCAACGCGACCCAACACAACACCGCGCCAAGGTCTCCTTCTCTGCTCGCTGCCTGGCGGGCTAATCGGTAAACAACTTCATTCCCGTGAAGCCTTCCGTCCGGCCCCGAAAATGCTTGGATTCCTTGGTATGGGGAAGTTAAACGCCTCCGTGGGGTAGGGTGTTGAGGGACGGTGATCTCCCACTCCTACCGGCTTGGGGGAAGGAAGCGCGCTTCAGCTTGGAGGCGTGATCAACTCAAGGTGTGAGGGAGGTGTGGCAAGAAAGGAATGTTTTTGCCTTGTTAATTTCGGATAACTTCTTAATATAGGCAGCCGGACGCTCACTTTCCTCCGAAGGAGGCAGCGAGGGAGCGAAACTATGTCGGGGAGAAGAAAAGTATTCCAAAGAACCGCAAATGGTGAGAAAAAGGCGCTCCACTGAGGGGATTAACCCTCTGAGAAAGTACATCTTTCCGATTAACTACGAAAATGGGATCTATTTTTATTGAAAAAATAAGTTGGTCACATTTATTGTTGTGATTGAAGAAACTCTGTAATTCCACAGAAATTTTATTTATGACGAGCCGAGTTTCGAAGAGGCATGTTATCATCAGGTGATGACGTACTATGACGTGCTAATGTGTGCCCACCTGATGATGACGTGCCACGTCAAAACCTGGGTCGTCATCAATAAAATATTTGTGGAATAACAGAGTCACTTCATTTTCAATATATAGTAAATTCCATGAATTCACGCCTGAGACAACTGAGTGGTCACGTTTAAGTGTCAGTATTTGCTAAAATTTTTATTAAAAATAACCTAATGCGGCCTTATTTGTTACTGGGGTTATGCATTTGCGAAGGAAATGACTACTAGCAATTATGATATAGAATTAATATTTTTACCACCATGTTATGTGATTACAATTTTTCCGGACCATTCATTTTCCATGAATTGATTATAACTCTTAACTGTAATTGTTTTGCTTAATTTAATTGTGATTGGAAGAAAGAAGATAGGTTTCGTGGACTTCATGAAGAAGTGTAGATTGTAAACTGAGGCAAAAAAGGAATTACCAGAGGTAAATAGGCCCCTGAAAGTGTAGAAAACCGGGAGGAAATTCCCTGAAATTCGACAAAACCTACCTTAACTGGTAGAGTACTATTTTTTAAATTTTAACTCTGAAATAAAACCGAAATATTTTAGAACGAATAGATATTTTGTTTAATTCGGAGGTACCAAATTTCTATCGAGGAAACACGGCCTTATTTTTCAAAGGAGTCTTAAAAATTGAAAAAAGTACAATGAGATGATAAATTCAGGAGGTGCAAAACGAAAGAATTTAGTTGCATTGGGGTTATTTTTCATGAAAGAATGCCACCCGAAAACAACAGATAAAGCAGTACTACGTTACCAAAGCGTCCGTTTACTTTTATGATATGGTCGACTAGGAGACCAAAATGCGTTTGCTCGCACAACCATTACTCAGCAGTGGCAAAGGAGATAGGCGAGCATTTTGCCTTCCCAAACCTTCCCAGACGTAAACAGAGTAATAAAATACACATAAGTGTATCGTGTTTTAATCATCGAACCACAGCAGGGCTGTATCTGATTTGTTCAGCAAATGTTTATGAGAGAAGAGAGCGATATCGCGCTGAGTAAATAGCAACAAAAGTTAGACAGAGATGTATTTCTGTATGCTTCTCTACTAATTATAAACTACTACTTTTGCCTAATAAACTCATATGAATGCAAATTCCCGCTGAGAACAGCAAAACTTGCCGTGATCAGGAATTGAACCCAGGTACCTCGGTATCTCCCCGAGAGCCTTGGTTGGTTAAGGTAGTTTGAGCGAAAAATCATTTTACCTAGAAATTAATTAATTTGAACTCATTTTAAAGAAAAATATATCACCCTTCCATTGCCACCAAATATTCAACCCCTTACCTCATTACTTTTCGAGATATTTGGTAGAAAATACCAACCCTTTTATATGGGAAATAGTACGTGTATGCACTCCAGAGAGACCTTATATTAAAAATGAGGTATTCCCTCCGCTTAGATTCCGTCAAAAAATCAATATTGTGTAGTTTGTGTGTTTTCTCAACTATTTTTGAAATGAATCATATTGTCAACGCAGTAAATTCTTCGGGATCACAATAAACCTTCTGTTTTGATGGAGTTTCAAACAAACCACGTGAAAAAAATGAGCCAAGTTAAGGACTTATTTAGATATTTTCATTTGATTGCTTGCAATTTCTGTCATGTAAAACTATATCATTGCACCATTAATAATGCAATATTTTATTCATGTGTCTTACAGCTGGATAAATTAAAACGTGTAATTCGAATATGGTCTCTATTATGATTAGGGAACTACCTCACTCGCATTACCGTAAGTCCGCGAGGGGTCTTTCCTTTAGTTTTAGGGATATTTCAAGCCTTTAACGGAGCTAGTCAAAATTCATGTATTTATATGATTATGCAATTTTGACTGCCGTGACAAAGACTGAAACCGTAATCCAAATAAAACATGAACATTTGAGGATATTTTTAAGAAAACGTCTGGGAGTCTGTTATGGGCCATTGCTCAACTTCGTGTCGTAGAGAACTCGTTCTAAACAATTAAAATCTTTCAGCCCTTCAGTATTCCAATCTGTTCGTGAAAATTCGAGAACCTTCTCAACGATCGCTTCTATCATGCAAAAGATTTATATACTGTTCTTTTTCTCTTTTCTGTCGAAGCAATATAATCTGAAAAGACATTAGCCTAAGAATTGACAATATTTACGAATTTAATAGCCTATTTCCACGAACGGTCTATACTCTTTTCTTGGGAGTAGCAGCGGATCCAAGAAAGCAGTAAAATTTCACCGAGTAAAATACAGTTAAATTAACTCACTACAGTATTGGGTTATAAATTATCTCAACATCTTTAGGTTGAGTATCTAACATTCCATACTTAAAGTACTAAGAGAGGATATCCGGTAAAAAATCAAATAGTTTGAGCCATAGCCCCCGATAGAATCAGTAACATAATACTATAAATTGAGATTTTTGGGTTATATAGTTTACAATACTCCTCAAGCAAAAGAATAAATTACTGGGTATTTTCCCATGCTACGGTTGGTTTTTGGAATCGAAACCGGCTAGTTATATTCGTACAGCGGCAAAAATTACTAATTTAACCATTATTTAATTGTGATTAGATTCCATGAAGTTTCTTTCCCTATCACCACGTTAATAATAAACTACCAAGGAGATTTTTACAATGTTCTTGAGTAACTGAAATACTTATATACGGTATACAGACCACAAGTATTACAACTTGTGGTCTGTATACCGACTATGGTTGAGTTGGATGGATAAAAACTTCATTAGATCTGCCCAGTTTCATAACCTCATCATAAAAATGCAATCCCTTTCTCTATGTAACAATCAACCTTGTGATAGCGTCTGAATTATGCTGGTTTAAAGAGAACTGGTGGAAATTTATCAAACACAATGGGATCAAGATAAACTGTGGAAAAAAATCTGAGAATATACTATGTGAAATGAAAAAATGAAATATATATTTCCAGTTATTTCCTAGTATGTTCAAATAGTCATCAGATTTCTGTTCATTTTATGTACGTTAATCAAGTGATAGCCATCTACCGCTGAGTACCAAGTGCCGTTGAAAGCATGCACACCACGATTGGAAATCGTCATTTTTTGGAAAATGAGCATAAAAGTAAAATAGATAAGAAATGAATTGAAACAAATGAAAAAGTGCTACTTTAAAGTGGGAAAACGCTGAAGCCAGACTCATATCACTCAAGCAAAAAATAGAGTGCTCTAAAATATGGCCCAACACTGACTGACACCACTTTTCCGATCAACGAATCAATTTCCAGAAATTTAGTTTAGGCTCTGAACATTTGCCTGAATACGCTCTAAATACGATCTGCAGGGAAAATTTCACGAGGACAACGCTTTCAATGGTTTTCAAGTACTGTTTGACATGATAGTCACTTGAGAAAGGCTTAATTAAATGCAGACGCATGATTTATTGACTTTTATTTTTGAATAATCTTGATACCCGTTCTTAATAATATTTAGTTCAATCTATCTGTGATCTGTGAAAAACATTGAACCAACAGTGTCCTACCAAAGAGTTATTAGTGATGTACCATACCGTTTCAGCACCATACCGTAATATTGAAGGAGCTTACACTCGATACATGCTTCAGGGGACAGCATGAAAACCGACGGCGAACGCGGAATCACTCAATGGCTCTCCGTTCTTCCACGGCGTGCATGGGCAAGCAGTGTAGTAAGACGTGGCCGGCATATCAATAGGGCTCCTGCCTGGCGATCGCTAACAGTTTCACACGTGTAAACATAGGAGGTTATTATAACTTGACGGCAAAGAGAACGGTATCCAAGCAGTTGATAGCAAAAAGCTTATTGAAACGAATGCATGTAAAATTTCACGTACAGTGAAACCTCTCTTAACGACCACTCCTATCAAGTGACCAACCCTCTCAACGACCATTTTTCAGCGGAGCCGTCGGCGTTCGCTTAAGTAAGGTTTCACTGTATGTGTACATCGAATAAATATGCACTGGAATTTCCAAGGAGGGACGAAATTATGACGGTAAAAGCGCCATCTGGATAGGTTTCAACAAAATCGTCTCTTCAAGAGTTTCTCCATTTTTTCAAGTCATCCGCCCGTTCATTTGCATAATATGTACTCCAATAGTCTGAAGCCCTGTCGAATTACCACCTCTCTTAACGACATGACTAAAAAGAGAGAACTCTTAGTATTTTCCACACTTAAAACTTTAATTCCCGACCCAGGTTTCGACTGCCTTGCCATCATTTTTCAAGGCGGTCGAAACCTGGGTCGGGAATTAAAGATTTAAGTGTGGAAAATACTAAGAGTTCTCTCTTTTTAGTCATGTCAGTAGAGTCATTCCACAAAGTTACGCCTTCAACCATTTAGTTTATTCTCTTGACGACCTTTTTTCAGCGGAACCGTCGGTGGTCGCTTAGTACTAGTACTACTTAGTACTAGTAGGCTTGATCACTCTGAAGTTAGGTGTTCGGTCATAAGGCCATAAATGACAGTGGTTACATACGATAGTTGACAGTAGCGTTATAGTTTCAATCAACTCAATTTTATCTCGTGCCCGCTGCGTGAGACCATGAGTATGCATTTAGCATGTATGACAGGACTAGATCTTACAGTTAAACTTTTTTAACGACAAATTGTCTGTAAAGGCCAATTTACACGGTACATTTTATTGTACAAACGAATGTATGATATCATTCATGAGGAAAATTGGACGGTGTAAAGCGGCAAATTGTACGATTATCTAAATGACTGAACGGAAAACAGAACCTGCTCTAATGATCTTCATTTTATTTTAGAAGCAATGATACATTCGCATGTGCAATAAAATATACCATGTAAAGCGGCCTTAACTAATGTTATTGCCGACATTGTATATCCCGAGTTCCACCTATACTAAAAAAAATGCTAAATTGCATTTTGATCAAGATATATTTGAAATAGTAGTAACTTAAAATGATTTAATTATCCTTCAGTGAACGCAGTTTATTACAAATTCATAGGAGGTATGTACCTATATTTTTTGTGAATGGAATATATTTTATTACCTTCAGTCTTAAAAAAGGGCAATTATTTTTACCCAAAGTGTCTGCATTTGGGAATATTCACTATATCTTAAGCATTTAAAAATAAAATATATTTATGGATTTTCTATTGGATTTTAAGTTTATTTCTCACATATTCAGAGAATTGAACTTTGGATCGGTGCGTTGGCTATCGTACTGGCTACCGATCTCAAGGCAAAGGTTCGAATGCCGGGAATGGCAGATGTTTTTCAAAATAAATTCACTCTCAGCAGCGGTATGCGGAGAGCACCCGAGCACAGTACTCTTTCTGTCGCACGAAATGCTCAAGCGAGGACTTCATTTCGAATTACACTGATAGTGAGATTTGAGTCACTTGAGTTGGCAAAAGAGTATAGATCGTTCGCGGAAATAGGCTATTAAATTTGTAAATATTGTCAATTCTTAGGCAAATGTCTTTTCAGATTATATTGCTTCGAGAGAAAAGAGAAAAAGAACAGTATATAAATCTTTTGCATGATAGAAGCGATCGTGGAGAAGGTTCTCGAATCTCGCCAGGTTTATTTCCACCACTCCAACCCCATTGTCTTCGGATATGTCCTCAGCCTATAGGTCCTCGAATGAGAAAGTAAAACAGAGATACTACTTCGCTCTGGGTAGTCCACATATCGAACACGCCGCAAGCATATGGGACCCTGATCATAAAGATTTAACCGAAATGATTAATGGAATACAAAAAAAGCTGCATGATTCGTTAACAACTGCATAGAGCGGACAGATAGTGTCTAAAAACTTTTAGAGGGATAAAGGTGGGAGCCCCTAGAGACTCAGAGGCTACGCTCTAAGCTTAGCTTGTTTGAGGAATATAGAATTGGTGAGTTTCAGAGCGACACAGAGAATGTTATCATAACGTCTCACTATATCTCTAGGTCTGACAGAAGCGATAACACAACTTTTTGCGGGATCAAGGTGGGAGCCCCTAGATACTTGGAGGCTACCCGCTAGGCTTAGCTTGCTTTAGAAATTCAGAACTGGTTTGTTTCAGAGCGACACAGAAAATATAATCATAACGTCTCAATATATCTCTAGGTCTGACAGAAGCGGTAGCATAAGAGAGAAACATTGCCAAATAGATAGGTACAAGAACTCGTTCTCTCCGTACACAATAAGTAATCTCAATAAAAACTCGACTAATTCTACTCCTATTTACACGTAATCATTTCACCTCCCAAAACCATTTCACGGCTGGTGACCTAACATCCCCTGCCACACGCCCATGCTGCGGATCGCAGGAGAGCATGTAGATGTATTGTCATAGCAAACTGGAAGACCGTGCTCGAATCCCGGTCAACCAAAATGAATTTTTCATGGTGAGCTTTTAACACTTTTGTTTTCATATCTTTCGGAAACGGCACCGCGGCGAGAATGGTTTGAGATAATGGGCGAAGGGAAAGGCAAACCTTGGGAATATGAAGCGGCATCTACCGAGATAAGAGCCTCAGGCGAGAGGAATGGAAGGAATTATGACTCCCCCAGCGGGATGGCCTTATAAAGCGATCCCTTGGAGTTTATATATCGGAGGTTCGGCTGGATCATGGGCGACCTGGGAGACGGTGGGACAGTTGAAGCGGACAGTGGTGATTTTTTTTTTTTTGAAGTGTGGGCACCTTGGGAGGAGAGACGTCGATGTCTGCCCTGGGATGCTCCCAAGCCGCGGTGTTTTCGGTTCTCTCGAACACCGATTCGGAAGTCATTGGGCAGACATTATGGGAACATTGCCGCTCCGCTCGATGGTAGTGTTTGGGGGAAGAAATGCGGAGTTATGTGGTGTGGGTGTTTTTTGGGGGAATGGGTCGCTCGAGGAACGGGGATTACCCGTGCCGTGGCGGCAGTGTTGGTCTCCTGCTAGATGATCTCTGGAGTGAATTCTAGTGGATGGTTTGTGGCAGGGAAAGGAACCCTTAAATGACCGTTGGTGTATGGAATGCCTTTACCCGAGGGAAGAGGCGCCGGGTCCGTAAAAATGATTTTTTACCCGTTTTACCGCCGTAGAGGGAATGTTTATCCTATAACACCCGTCGATGGGACGTCGTGAAAAAGATGGAAAGTAACCTCGACACGGCACGACAAATTTTAAAGCCAAATACGTGCGCATAAATTCTTTCCAGCGAGGGAGCTGAAAACAATCTCGAGGAAGGTGACTTAAAGTGTTCACAAGGCTGGTATCATTTTACACGTTTCCTTAAATCAAGCCTTTCAATATCAGGATGATCTAACTTATGAGTTAGGATTTAATTTCTTTTGAGTAATATACCTGCTGATTGGTAGGTTTTTGAGCCGTACTTATACGTTAGACGTCTTAATTTCTGGCTCATGGTTCTGTTTTCTCTCCTTTACGTGATCCGCCATTAGATCGCTCTTTAATTCCTGCCTAATATCGCCTGCCGATTCTTATTTGGTTCAGAATTCCTATCCTCTTCCTCTCTCTTTCACGCTTCCCCAGTGTTCGTCTCTCTATTACCCCCTTCAGCATTCCGTCTTCTCTCAACACGTCCTCCATCCAGCTCTTCTGCCTTCTTCAAAACTCCACCACTAACTTCCTCTCCTCTCCAGCGGTAAATAATACCTCCCCGTTCGCCCTTCGCCCCTCACAGATCATCTTCTTCATCCTATTCCACACCCATAGAGTGCCAAGCTGTATAAAATGGTAAAAATCCGCTATTGTTACAAGCGCAGGCTCCTATCTCCTTACGCGATTTATTTATTCATCACATAATACGCCCGACCCGTCTTCATACCGCCCTTGAAACCTATTCTCTCCCTTTCCCTATTTTTTGCCGGTGGTTCAACATATTATGCTGGAGCCAAACTATTTTGGTAGAAACGATCACTGGCATAAGATTAAGGAAATAGACTGTAGAACCGATAGATTTACAATTTCATCTTTTCCGCGGGCAATAAGAGACCATAGGGGCTGTGAAAATCAGTTCTAGGAGACTACGACCCTGTCTAGGTAAAATAGGTAGGTTTTTGCACTTGTGCTAATTAACTTAACATAATTATTAACTACTAACCTCTATGCAATTTTCGGCATGATATAACTCTTGCATGATTTAGTACCACGTAGAACTATTTATCTGTCGCAGTAATTATATCCAGCAGTTGTGTCGTAAGTATTATTCATATTCATTAGCATCGCTTTAGTGCGATTAAAAATTTGTTTCATGTTTGCTCCTCTCTCATGTTCTTAGTCTACTCATTTGCTACTCGTTCTTATATCGGTTTTAAAATTGTAACCAATGCAAAAATATCAATATTACTGGATAAAATTCTAACTATGAGATTATACCTAGGATTTAATCCACTATAACTGGGTTAAACACTTAATGTTACTCAAGCTTTTTGCTATTTAAGTACCTATCGCTGAAATACCTTCAGTACCATGAAAAGGTCAACTGTGGGAGAAATTTCTCTTTTCTCCGGCAGTGATTTTTCACTCAGAAAACCGGTTTGCTTTAATGAAGCCCATTCTCGTATGCAGCGTTGCCTCCCAACAGTTGCATCATTTTTTTGCGTTTGCTGGCGTTTCTCGGTTCATTGGTTTCTGGTAGATTTTTCTCCCCGCGAAATCACCCCGCCCGCCCTCCTTCACGTACGGGCGAAGTACTTTCGATTTCATTGCCCCATTTCCTTTGTTCACCCTCGCAATCTAAAATACTCGACCAGATAGAGAGAAAGAGAGGGGGAGAGACTTACTGAAATAAAGAGGGCGTGGTCTCCGTTGCCTAACCCGGGAGTACGATACTCACTCCACGAGCGAACGTGAACAGCCTCGCAAGATGCTCATTTCAGAACGCGCGACTCTGCCACACGGCCAAAGATACTTCGTGACTTGAGTCATTTTTGAAAAATTTTGGTTCATTTTTGATCACGTTGCGTTGAATTTTACGGTCAGAGAAGAATTAGGGAACCCGAAATTTGGAGAGAGAGAGAGCAGGTATATCACTATAGTCTTAGGAAATCCTCTCTCTAATGGCAAAATGATTCGTTCATAATTGACGCAACATTTAAAAACACGTTAGATAGTGGTTCTGTTCGAGACGAGAAACGTGATTCTATTTTCAACATTAAAAAGAGTTCAATCGATCAAGGTTTTCCACCAAAATGAATGGCAGGTTTGAGGAAAGTCCTGCCTTTAACTTCCTCCAGCCACGGAGAGACTTTCCTCATACGTTTGCCAAGAATTGGAATGGGATTTGGATTAATGATCGTCTTTGTTCTCAGCAGTTCAGCCTTATTGAGCATTCCCGATGAAAATCTCTGCTTCCTATACTTTTCAGCTATAATTGCTTTGAGTTATTCTTACGGTTAAGGTAGGTTTAAATGGAAGTGAACTTTTCTAGTCTATGAAAAGTGCAGGGCCCTAACTATCGATAATACGTCTTTCTCCATCTCAGCATGCGTTTTAAACCTTCTTCTTACCATCCATAAAACCTACACTTCTTCCTCTATCTTTTGCCATAATAACCACCCCTTAATAGCAGCATTAAACATCCCTTTACACCGAATAGAAAAAGTTGACCTCCTTTAGGAGAAAACTAGTGCGATGTGTGGCCATGGACCATAGAAATTATCTTACACAGAAAACTAATACTTATGCATAGATAAATTTAAAGAAAATATTTTATAATAACCCTGTTCGAGAGTTTTTTGCACTCTGGGGGTAATTGTTGCGTTGCGGTAAAGGAAACTTATGGATGAAACCCGCGATAGGCAGGATAGGTGGCTGAAGGGTGTTATAAAGGTCAATGGGTTGTTCAAGAGTGTGATAGAGGGAAGGATGTTGGGGAAGAAAGAGAATAGTTTTATGGACGGGGTGAAGAAGAGTAGACCGTATTCTGAGGCGAGAAGGGTAATACTAGCGGTAGACAGGACAGTGAAAGTGAAGAAAACTAGGAGATGATGATCATATAAAATATCCGAGGGTTTTTTCGCATCATGGGGAGATAGTTTCGTTACGGTAAAGGAAACGTCTGAATGAAATTCGAGATTGGCAGAGTAGGTGGCTGGAGGAAGTAATAAGGGGCGATGGGTTGCTGAAGATTCTGATAGAGGGAAGGATGTTGGCTAGCGGGGAAGGAGGAGGAAAGAGAATAGGTTTCATGGGCAGGATAAAGAATCGTGGTTTGTATGTTGAGGTGAAAAAGGAAATACTAAATGCAGATAGGCCCCTGAAAGTGTAGAAATGTGGGTGGAGGTTCTCAAAATTTCATTACAACGTACCTGTACAGGAAAATAGTTTCAAAAATACATACAATATGCAAATGACTTCTGATTAGTGCATCAACGTCTTCGTTGGTGAGAGTAATACCTCATCAAAATCCATCACCGGTGACTGGTGAGACTCTACTCTTGAATATGTACCCCGGTGGGAGAAATTTTGGTCTCTCAGCGGAAAAGGCCCGGATTCAGATTCACTTGATGACTCTGAACTCGCACTACCAAGCCACGGGCTCATTGATTATACGTGCTCAGATGTTGGAAAACGTCAGAGCTGGGAGAGATTAACTATTCCACTGCCGTGAATGCGTCACTTGATGCGCCAAGGAGATAAACGAGAGGCGAGCCACACTTTCTCACATATGTACTTACTGGAAGAACCTGCAAACCAATCTCTCCTCGCTCATGAATAAACTAAACATGTTGAGTCGTTTCTTTAACTTTTATTAGATAAAAAGTTGATTCATGAGAAAATTTCATGAAATCTACTATTCTTATGGGCACATAAAGTGAAATTTTAAAGGCTGAGGCACTAAGGAGGCTTAAATAAATCTTCTACGGATTATTGTTAGAGTAACATACCTTTTTTACCATATAGAAAAGGCAAACGAGACGTATCAGACACCCTAAAAACACAATGGATTCGTGAAGAACATAACTGAAGATAAAAGAGAGGGAAAATTCCCCAGATTGACACCCAGTAACAAGCTCATGGGCCAAATAAAGAGGAAAGTACATAGGAAGAGATACCAGGAGGTAAGGGAACTAGCATCAGATGGGAGCAGTGGAGAGCTACAGTCAACCAATCTTAGGATTGAGCGGCCAATGAAAAACTTGTATTTTTTAGGTTTTAAAGAAGAATATAAGTTTTTAACGTAACAGAGTAAAGTCTCCACTGATTTCATCTGGTGTAGACCCACAAATTTTCTTTCTTCATCTCAGCATACGTCCATCCGTTCATAATTCCGTCCATTAACCTTTTCTACATTTTCCCTTGCTCACTAACCCAATATCCCAGCCTCCATCATTCAATCTCCCTCATTACCCCTTCCAATCACCTACTCTTCCTCCTCCTAATCTCATCTGGAAGACTTCTCTCCTCACCCACCATACCAAGCAATTCTTCGTTTGTCTGTCCTTTCGTCTACCGCACGCTCCGCTTACAGAAAATCCTCTACCTTGGTCTTCAGCGTCCCCTCACTCCTTATTACCTCCTACAATCACACTGCGACCCGAATATGGAGAGGAAAACACAGTGAAGGGAGAATACAAACATGAGCAATTAGATCAAAGTAAAGATGGATAATATTTTTTCTTTAATTATGCAATTTCAAGAAAATTAAATATTCGATTATTAACCGGGACTGACGAAATCTTGCCGTATTTCCGAGTATATATACATTAAAACTCAAGATTCTCACTCGTATCTCGTGGAATCCCACACTTAATCTCACTTCTCTGGTACCGAGTGGCTTAGTTTAAGTAATCTTAAGTGCAGATGAATTTTCTCACGAAACATTGTTCAAATCATCATTAAATTCTTCATCTAACTACGATAAAAACCGCATGGTAGCATGGATAAAATGATTATTTATTGGCATATTAAAATAATGGATGAATTCAAACTTTCACGGTACCCGATTAAGTTGGAGAGCCGAGCGAGGCCGATCTGAATAGCAAGAAAGTAGGAGTAGCTTGGTGCTTGCTCCTCTATCTTAATACGAGACAAAGAATTCCGGACCACATCGAGACGCGCAGCAAAGAGCAGTAAACTTATGGGAATACAGGCCATGCCCTAAATCAACCATAAAATCCGAAAATATCCAGAATTTGACCGCAAAGGAATCTTTTTCGCCAAGAGATAACAGGAACACAGAAATAAAAATAACGTATTTTTAAAATTCCTATGATAGATAATAATAAATTATAACTCTCTCGACCAAAAAATATAGATATTAAGAAGATTCTTGACTATTTGATTACATTAATATATATTTAACTCATAGCCAACGTTTCGCTAAATGTTTTGGCATCTTCAGGGCTTTGAAACAAAAACAAAGTGGCATACAGACAGTAAATTATACAATTATACAGTTTTCTCAACTTTTGTACTAATATTTGTATAGTTACCTGATTGTATGTATCTTTGTTTTGTGTTACATAGCCCTGAAGATGCCAAAATATTTGGCGAAACGTTGGCTGTGAGTTAAATATATATTAATGACCAAATATTCAAGAATCTAATTATTATCTGTAGATAGTAATATACAAATATTAAGTAAATATGCAAGGGACGCTTAGTTTAAATTACATCTAAAAATAATATTTGGTCACGTTAATACCCAATTTATGTCCATTTTTCTTGATGGATTGCTAAGAGTAGTTAATATAATTTTTTTGCAGTCAATTTTCGAATTTTCCGAGCTTGATGAGGGCGGAAACTTCCCCATAGTTTAAAGAATATTTGCTCAAAGTAATGGCACCGGGACTTTTAAAAAAATATGCAAATAAATATAATTTGTTTGCCAAGCCCGCCATTTGCCGATTGGCTCGAAGTGGAGGCGTCAGACGTATCTCTGGCCTCGTCTACGTGAAGACGCGTGGCGTCCTCAAAGTGTTCCTTGAGAATGTAATCCGCGAAGCCGTCACTTCACACGAACACAGCAAGAGAAAGAGGGTGACCGCCATGGATGTCGTTTACGCCCTAAAGAGACATGGACGTACCCTGTACGGGTTCGGTGGTAAGACTGCATTTTCTCCTCCGGTGCCAATAACGTCCACTGACAGTCAAGAGATAGTCCTTTTAAGAACTGACAAATGCTCTCATAATGATCTTGGCATTTGACTTACAACCATCTACTTCTTCACTGAGTGAATTGAATTGAAGGTTCACTTGAAGCGGCATGATTCCTAGTAATTTCATTTCACGCTGACTCTCAAGTTCCAGATATTTCACGGTGTCAATTGCCCGTTTGGGTCACGGGTTGGGTTGCCTTCGATGGAAAACAATCCTACCTATCATATTTTGGGTGGACTTCACTTCGTTGATTTCGTGGCACAATAAAATGCTGCATACAATTTCGATCAAGGCAACATTGTTGTCTCTTTCGTCGTATTTAGGTACCACTCTGTTTAGTGATGATTCATCCCCTGCCTTTCACCCTTCAGGCTTCGCTTTCGAGGCAATCGGCTGCAAAGGCTTAACTTGAAAGGAATGAATTAAAAAAAGCTTAATCTATTATATTTTATCGCTTCTGTGAGGCCTAGAAATGAAGTGTGTGGTCAAAATGATTTTCCATAGAGAAATCCAGAGTCGAAAAACAATTTAGTTTTCATTTTATAAATCCTAACTTATCATTATAGGCTTTAGCTTCTACTGTAAATACCTGGAAATTACTAATGAGAGGATTCACGCGTCGAATGCCTGACTTAAATATTTTTTCGCCTGATTTTAAAATACATGGACAATATTGTAGAGCAAATAATGCACTTTTTATATAGATATAACTCCGAGAATGAGGTATCCTTAGAGTAATTGGAGGTCAGTTGTTTTGGACCCATGAGAATACGGAAAACATTTCGACTTCAGTTTTCCCTGAATAAAATCCCATGAAACACGACTAGTTGATTGTGATCGGACAACCTAGTTCTCTTGGAGGGCATTGTATTAAAAACGCTCAAATGATTCGCAGCAGGTATTCAATTATATTTTTGTCCCTCAGCTTCTGAAAACGAACACACCTTTCGAGTATGAAATGCACGAGGATATTTTCATGCCAGCAGCCTCGACTCCACCTGCTCTTGAACTGGGATCAAAATTCATATCGACTTAAGCTCACGCACCGGTGCACAAGCTATGAGGATGAGAAATGAGGAGGGAAAAAAATACGAAACGAAATCATAGGAATCGCGCTGAAGGGACAGACGTCCGTCCGTCGCTGTTCTCTTATTCCTTTGCGGTTTGTTTCCATGGTGGCAGCGTCTCAGCTCTCAAGGGTTGTGAATGGGGATCAATTGCCCTGCCTGCACCTTCCCCCATTGCCTCAAAAACCCCGTCCTTCCCCGGCCATACATTCACATATTCATGACATGAGAGAGAGAGCGAGAGAGTTCGGGGTAAGCTAGGGGAACTACGTGTTCCCTGCCCACTCCAGCGACGAAGGCCTGTAACCCACCCACTCCCCGCCGCTCGCTAAGGAATCCCAAGGGAGCAACGACTTCAAATTGTACCTCCCAGTGGTGGAACACTTCTTTGCTGCCCCCATAAGTATCCCTGTTGAGCCCACCTCCTCTCCTCTTGAAAAGTGCGCTGCGAGAACTGCGCCCGTGTGATTTAGCATCCGTGGAAAACCAACCGCATCGAGGAGGAACGCTGAAGAGAGGGTACGTACACGGATCGGAATTCGGTCGTTCGCTGCGTTTCAATGAGACCTGTTCGTACTACTTTTTTGGATTGGGATAGCGGTGGGATTGGTTATGTCATTCCGCACCAACGAGTGTGTGAACAGTAAAGTCGAAGGTAGAGATTTGACTGCCGAAGTTAGCCCGCCGTTAAGAGAAAAAGTAATACTTCGACGCATATTTGCATTGACTACTGAACATAATTTTTCGATAAAATTTATTTTTATTCTCGGATAATGAGTGAGGTAATACTTACGATTTGAAGGATATATTGGAGGTGTATCCTCCAGTAAATTATTCCTACTAAACTAATAAATTATTAAAGTATAGGATTCCATTTCCCTTCTTAAATTTTGCCATCACACATTCAATACACGAAATTTGGTATGTGGGTTGTGCACATCATTTTTTCCCCTTAGTGTTAAGATAAGATTTATTGGCTCTAGGAAAGAATTCCTTTGGAGCAGGCATAAGTAATTACAACCCAGGCCAAAAATAATAACAATCACATAGAAAACATGTCACTATTTACAAGAATCACAATCACAGTACTTGCCCACATCAAATATTACAATTCCATGCTTAATACATTGTAGCAATCACAAAGGTAGCATATTCATGAATTTAATCCAAGATATTTAACAAAATATGAACTATCACTGAGATAATAAAACAGCAAGCATTTTTTAAATCTTTCTGATGACTTAATATTTTTCAGCGTTTGCGGAATCGAATTCCATACAATGCATGAATTTACATAAAAAGAGTTATGATACATAGACGTTCTGTGGCAGGGTACAATTAATTTGTTATTATTTCTGGTGTTTTTTGTTTTTTTTTGACCAAATTATCTTTATATGGCTGATAAATGTAAGAAAGAGTTTCAGTTTTTAATAATATGTGCATAAACACACCCATTTGCAATTTTCTTTTTTGTTCAATTTTAAGAATTTTTAATTCATAGTAATACGGTGTGATATGCTCATTAAATGCTACATCACACACATAACGTATCGTCGTGTTTTGTTGTGAAATTGTAGTGTTGACGAAATTCATAGAAAAAAATCCCTTTGATGTAGAGTCAATTAATTATAGAGCGTTCATTTAAGTATTCTATAAGCTAAGTGGTAGGTTTTTGGACGGTACTTATCCCTATCCGTTTTCACTCCTATGGTTGGCCCGCCAATAAATCCCTCTTTAATTCCTCATCTCGTATCCCTCTTCTCATTTAGTAAAGAATTCCTATCCTCCTCCCACTTCTTCCACGCTTCCTCATTAGTCTTCTTTCTATTATCCTCATCAGAATTCCCTCTCTTATAACAACGTCCTCCATCCATTTCTTCTGCCTTTTACAAACCTCCACAACAATAATAGGGCTTAGGGACTTAAAATCATTATTTTTAGCGCCTTTATTTCAAGCTTAAGCAGGCTAACTAAAGTGTTCAGAGCTGGAGTAAGCAAGGGATAAATGCAATGCACGAATACTCAGTGATAATTTTCAACTTGAACATTGAATTTAGTGCAACTTCAATGTCATATCTGACTCCTCTAAGAGAAACTTCAAAACTGTCTTTTTTTTGCAAGTCTCGGCAAAAGGATTCGAAATTGTGGTCAAGTTTTTCTTTAAATGATGCTCACGAAATATAATGTTTGAAAAAATAAAAAATGTATATTTTATTAATCCTCACGGAAAAACTGCCAAAAATCCTGAAAAATTGAAAGAAATGGATTTTTGGAGTTAAAGTTAATCATGTGGCACAGGTTCTAAAATCCAAATGTTTTTCCAAGAAAAATAACCATCTAGAAGTTTCTTTTAAAGGTGGTGGGACATATGAATGGAACGGAATATGTATTCGAGTCATTATATTGGTTTTTCAATATGAAGAAGACAGGAGGGGAGACGCGTGGATTAAGGCAGTCAGATACGTATTACTGGTTTGATCGCCCTGTGAAGAGCCTCTTTAGTTATGACAAGGAAAAGTCACAAAATGACTCGTCAGGCTTTGTAAAAGGGAGGTTAACTTCTCCCACGAGAGGATTCTATACGGTCGCGTCATAACAGGGGAGGAAAACAAGAGGGTGATAATTCAGAGATCGATTCCACCCACAGCACACACCGCCCGCCAAGCGATTGCGAATGTTTCCCTGGGAGAGGATGCTCTGCTACATATATATGTATATACACCCCACTCCCGCTGTCTTACCGCAACCGTCTTCACACGCACTTCATTGACTCATTCCACCATTCGTCCCAATGGGCCAATATATGCTGGCGATAGACCCAATACCTTTCCTTTCCCCCTCCACAATGCTCTTACGTTTTCATCGATGGAGGAATGTTATTGGGAGGAAATGGGGAGTGGACATTACGTGGGAGTTTGGGGGGCCGATAACTTGCTGGTAAACTGTAAATTGGGAAAGAGGAGAGAATCGCGGAAATGGTTGGTTTGGGCGTTAATTCCGTCGACGTGAGATGTTACTCCGAGAAGAACCATCTTCCGGGGAGAATGTGGATTTTCTTTCTCATATACAGTCTCGTTGATATGAAGCGTGGACATTAGGTAAGAGGGAAAGGAATAGAATAGAAGCTTATGAAATGTGGGTGTGGAGAAGGATGGAAAAAGTAAGATGGGTGGATAAGATGAGAAATGAAGAGGTTTTGAGCAAAGTAAAAGAAGGAAAATCGCTCCTAAAGGAAATAAGGAAAAGGAAAGGAAACTGGTTGGGCCATGTGATGAGAGGGAAAAGTATAATAACTGTGGCACTTGAGGGTTCAATTGAAGGAAAGAAAAAGAGAGGAAGGAGAAGAATCAAATTGGTGGATCAGGTGAAGAACATCAACTATGATGAAACAAAGAAGGAAGCTCGGGACAGAAGCGGATGGAGACGACAGTGGTGTACGGGACCTGTCAGCAGGCAGAACACCAGATGATGATGATACAATCTCGAAGAGAGAAACTGAATGAAGAAGTCACCCTGAGAGGAAAGCAATTAGAGCAATTGGATTCCTTCACCTATCTCGGAAGTGCCATTACGCGGACGGAAACAGTATTCTATCATATGTGTAAATTTCATCTTTTTGAAAGGAATAGTTGTTGAGAAAAAATGTGGGACGTAGCATTTTGGCTAATCCTCATCATCATAATGCCGCAAATGGATGGGTTTGTAAGCATGTTTTTAATTTATATACCCAAAAGAAGTTAATATATACAGTAAAATATGTTGGAATTACCTTAACTTCATATATATCGTGGGGAAAACACAAAAAACATAAGCGGCACAAGATTAAAGAAACTAGGTTTTGCTAAGCGTATAATAGGAAGGTCCTCGGATGAAAAAAGTAAAAGAGAGATGCTACTTCGCTCTGGCTAGGCCACACCTCGAATACGCCGGGAGCATTTGGGACCCTGGTCATAAAAATTTAAACAAAAAAATTAATAAAATACAAAGGAAAGCAGCACGCTTCGTTAGAAACTGCTACGAACGAACATATAGTGTTTCACGACTGTTAGAGGAATTAAGGTGGGAGCCCCTAGAGACTCGGAGGCTGCACGCTTGGCTTTGGTTGCTTGAGACATTTAGAACTGGTGTGTTTCAGAACGACACAGAGAATATTATAATGACGCCTCACTACATTTAAAGTTCTGACAGATGCGATAAAATAAGAGAGATACTCTGCCAAACAAATAGGTACAAACACTCGTTCTTTCCGCGCACAATAAGCGATCACAATAAAAACTGAGCTCCGCTAAATACGCTCCAATTATACATGTCACCATTTCACCTCCCAAAAATGTACATCTTTACAAGGCTGGTGACCTACCACCTCCTGCTACACGCCCATGTGGCTGCTCACGGGGTAGTATGTAGATGTAGATGTACTTTACGAACCGACGTGGTATAGTGGCGGATTTTTTTCGGCGGAGGCAAAGTTATTCAGTATCAGAGCATGCCTGCGGTGTGAGAGAAGACTGTGAGGAAGAGAGCGCACAAAGATTTGCAGAGACGGTGAGGACCCGAGATACCAACCAAACCGCCTTCCCCCCCCCCCGTCATCCCACTCCCTCTCCCACCCCCAACGGAACCAAATTACAAAGAAGGCAGAGTCGGGGTTTCACCCTAAGGGGGCCGCGCGATAATCTTCGCGGAAAATTACGATTATCTCCTTAATCTCGGGAGTTATCTTTGCACCACGAAGTTCGCTGAAGTGTACCTTGGTGCTTTTAATTATGCTGATCTTGTCTCCGAAATGAAGCGCGGCAGTAACTTAAGGAGCCCTGGGAAAATTGAGCTCAAACGGTTTTAGTTTTAAGGGAGGGACCCCTTACCCGTGCGTAAAAATTGTATTAAGGCCGCTGTCTTCTCTGCGATAGGATGAGGTAACATTGGAGACGCTTCATGGGTTTGTAGAGTGTTATGATGCATAACCATTTTACTGAATAAAATTAATATGTTTCAATCAATATTTTAACCTAAAGTTTAACAATATGTAATGTGGCAATGAGAAGTAGCAAACACTTAGGTATGAATATTTGCCGTCCCCGGTGGCGACGGGGTAAATTCTTCACCTGCTAACCCGAGGGTTGTGGGTGGAATTTTCACCACTCAGGGCATGGGTATGTGTGTCCGCTTGTTGTTGTTAACGTTGTAAGTCACCTGATATTAATTAGAACATGCGCTGCACTCAAATTAGTAAGAAACAATGAAAAAATAAACAAAATAGGTGCTGATAAATTTTCCAAGTACGGATATCAATGGAATTGAATCTTACCCTAAGCCGGGTCATTGCGGAACCTACTAATGACTCGTTTTATAGAGACAATCATAACGTTTAACAATCGATCTCAGATTGATATGAATTGGGACCGATCTGAAAGTTCTAAGCGAGCCGAATCAGATTGCCTATTTTACCAACACGGACTAAAAGTATCAATATTGAACAATCGAACCAATCAGTTGAAGTACGATTGATCTAATATGTAAACAAGGGCAGAGTTGTAAATTATCAGTCACATTCAGAGTGAAAAAAATTGCCCAAACGGAGGTAAAATGGCTACATCATCAATGCCACATCACTCGCCACTGCTGTACTATTCCTTAATTATTACAGCAGGTTGCAACACACGCCTTGAATAATAACGATTATATTTTGTTTCCCAATGACAACAAAGAGAATTACGAGGAGCGTCACAGACCCACTGGTTCAGATCTATCTGAAATCTCAAACTGGCAGAGCAAGCGGGCCGAGCAGGAACGCTTCTCAGATCGATTCCGTTAGCCCGTTACGTTTACACATACCTAGCTGATCCGGTCATCTCGATCTGAGATCGATTAGTAAAAGTAGTGAGCGTTTCCCATCCAAGTAAATATGTAAAATTACATAAATGAAATATCTATACATTGATAATAGGTATATGCATCAAAACCAACCACATATTAACCATTGAAATATCCTACGGAAATGCATAAGTAAATGTGAAGCTAAGCGTTAAGTTATAAATAAAATATTTATCTATTTTCATTGGCTTTTTGGGATGTATGCGGCAATTAATTTCTGAGGATACTTTAGTTCATTTTCTAAGTTTAATTCAATTATGGGATTCATCCGAGCTGTAAACATGATGTATAATCAATATTAGAGTAATTTTCTGTACGAGTTGCTTGCTCGTAAAGCTCTAGCATTCGTCGCATTTCGAGTATATAATCGGTACAAGTAATTAATGAGATTTATGGACTTCGATAGAATCCATGTATAATTAATCTAAAAAATTGTAAAAAATAACATTCTACATCTACATCAACATACTACCCTGCGGGCCGCCGCATGGGCGTGTGTGGCAGGGGGTATTAGAACACCAGCCACGTGAAGATGTAGGGGATAAGGTTTTGGGAGGTCAAACGGTGACATGTATTATGGGAGTGTATATAGAGGAGCTCAGTTTTATTGTGGTAGCTTATTGTGCGCGGAAAGAACGAGTTCTTGTAAATATCTGTTCGGCAATGTATCTATCTTATATCATCGCTTCTTTCTTTTATATTGGTCGTTTATTTGTACGGTAAGAACGAGTATTTGTATGTACCTATTAATTCGTCAACGTATCTCTCTGAATTACATTGAGTAAGAATTATTCTTTATTCATCGCAGAAATATTACTGCTATAAAAGATGACACACTCAAATTTGCTGATAAGTTCACCTGTCTCTTTAAAGCCGATTGAATAGTACGTGGAGGACACAGAAAATTCACAGTAGAATTAGCGAAACTGTTAATGCTACCTATTCATTGTCATATATGAGCATTCCCCAAAGGTGCGTCTCGTCCTCACTTAATTCCTAGCTTATGATTCTGGATATTAACCGACTCTTCTTCCGGTTAAAGATCAATGATTACTGTGAACAGTATACTCTGACAGTGGGAGGAAAGAGGAATGTATGCACGATAAATTATTCTTGCGCGAAATTGAGAGGTATTGCGTTCTCTGGGGCGCAATCGCCATTCTCCGTAACACCGGCGCTAGAGTGGGCCAAACATCCAGATTTTTATTTTTTCCAAATTTAATGAGTCTTGAAGTTTAAATTCTTTCGTTTTGATGTAAATATACTGCACACAAAATGTTGAGTCACTAAACTGCGGTAATCTGTGCCGCAGAAGTGCCGAACTTGCTAGTTTTAAGGGTGAACACAATTTTTTCCTACTTTTTTATACTCCGATATAAATTATAAGCGTCCATATTTTTCTCTAGTATAGGAATAGATTTTCTTCTCAACATTTTTGAAGAACAAGAATAAAACATCAATAAACAGTCATTTTAATTTAAAAAATGATGGACACAAGCATTGGACGACCTCTCGTAGCAGGTCAACACGTATGGCACAATTCTGTGTTCCTTTTCATTGGCCGCTATTTTATATCTAACTCATTGTATACTTCGGGTTCTCCATCTTGTAAATCACCAAGAGCACCAAATTTAATTGAATAACGCAAATAAATGGCACATCATGAATATTAATAAAATTCTCCTATCATTTGTGCATAAAAGATAACGATGACAGGAAGTCGAATAGTCTACGTCATGCGCTTGCGTTATTGTTATTTTTCATCGGTGCTAATGTGTGCAAAAACGTGATCGCTATACTTTGAATTTCAGTGGTTTAAATTCATCTTTCATTGATGGTGTTTTTTTAAATTAAAGTAACTTTGAGCAATGGGTGTTTGCATAGATTACACTTTAGAAAAATATATCCCCTTCAACCCACTCCCTCAAGATCGTCAGCGAAATTGACTCCAGAACGGACAGGTTTAGCTTGTCTTTTTTCCCGCGATCGATAAGAGGCCACAATGGCTACTGATGGGTCCTCGCAAAAGGTAAGTTGACAGGTAATGAAGCTATTTAAATGATTTCCTACATTATGCTTGTTTCCTTATCTGCCTCGTAGTGCTAAGATGATGTTTTGCATTCTCCTGGAATGACTCTTACATCTCGTTTACTTAAATGTCTTTTAGATTAATAAATTAGTTTCTGTAGCATTGGTAGCATACCTATAGTGTAGTGCAAATATTGATAAAAGTTAACATTTACTCTCTAGTGAATGTTAATCATAACTCACCTCCTACCAAACATCCTTGAGGTAGCTTGCAGAATAACATGTAGATCGTGCGGTTAAGGTTTCTCCCTCTAGGGACAGCATTACGAAACATCAGCATAAAAAAAATGCTGCTACGATATTAGTTATTTTAAAGGCGCTATTGAAGCATTTAAAAAAAAATTTCAATTGATTTGATGATAACATTTATTTTGAAATGTTACGTATTTGCATTGTATGTATTTAATTTAAAATAATACTTCACATTATTATATTTCCACAAGGTATTCCTCAACATTACGTTCATAACGTAACTTTTTTTAACTTTCCAAATTTACTTCTTATGACAGCTGTAACTCATTGTTTCAGAGCTCCACGAGGCACGTCATCGTCAGTGAATAGCGTCACACATTCACCCATTCAATTTTATTGACAAATCGCCGAAAGAGACGCGACTTCACTTACACTTCATCCGAAGCGTTACAATCCTGTTAACGGAGTACTAAACGGAAAAGCGTCTTAGAAAGCAAATATTTCGATTATTTTGAAATGTATCAAATTTGACTCGCTCGTCCATAGAGAATCAATTCTGTCCTGTCGAAGCCAGTAAAAGTCTCCGCGGCAATACGGATGGCAGTCATCGTGCAAATTCTACTAGTCACGCACTTTCCTAAAACTTGAACCCCAAAATAACGCAGAAGACCAAGCTAAAATTATATAAATACAAGAAAATTATCTCAGGATGGAAAGGGATGACGACAGAGTCAAAGAAGGAACATGGATCCCACCCCTGGTTCCAATAATAAACTTTGAGCGACAGTATAAATGGAGTCAAGTATCCAAATTAAGCTTCCACTATGCTCCAAAAATGGACACATGTTCACATAATGAGGTTGAAGATATATTTAAATATGAGTGTTGTGTTTGTGGATGTGTCACTCGCATAGCAGTCCTGACCCTTTTGATAATTCCACACACCCACACTGCACGCACGGCTTTGTGAGTCGACCATCATGAGAGAGACAGAAGAGGACAAAAACAAGAGTTTGAAGAGGCAGGTAGAGTTTGAACGTGTATAACGACCTCAACTCAGCACCAAAGAAAAGCTTATTAATAAAATAACCCAGTTCACAAATATCAGATGGAAGTAGCATGGAAAAAATAGCACGAATAACAATATATAGCGAAAACTGACTTTTTAAGAAAATATTTAATTGTTTAATCCAGTGCTCAGTTTTCAGTTATTTCATGCAAAATTCTAGCTTTATAAATTTCTCATCAATGATAACATTCTCGAACAATTCTCTGACGTTCAATAAAACCTACTAAGTAGAACACTAAAAAAATGTACCCTGCAATAAATTCCCATCCATTCTCTCGGCGTGGCCAAACCAACGAAGAACACTCTGTACATTCATATACATCACCTTCGCATCAAATTCCGCATTCCTCCATCAACCACTCATTCCTTACCGATATACTTTCCGTTTTTCCAGCTACCACTTCTTAGATACCCCATTCCAAATGCATCTAGCCTACTCACATGCTTAGTCTTGCATAGCCAAATTTCGCTGCCATAGAATAAAGTAGGAAACAGAAAACATTCCTAGCTTGTAATTTTTAGCGGGAAGAGTTAATTAAAAAAAATACCCTCGCGAAAGAAAGCTTATCACCACTTCGTGGAAGAGGAAGGAATGAAGTTGGGAGAGGAATAATAAAAAGCCAAGGAGGGGAAAAAACTTAAAAAAAGGGGAGTGGAGTTTTTTTTTTTAAAAAGGTGTGGGCGGGGCAAGCTATGGTGGGGTGGGGTGACGGTGATGAGGGGTAAGAGTGGACGTAGGGGGAGGAGGAGAAATTGGAATGAGGGTCGAATTTACCGGTAGAGTACTCGTGTGAATTATGTACTCACGAGGCGCCGATGTTCATCAGCATTTTTGTAAGCTTAACCCCCATCTAGCCGATTTTTTGATAAACGATACTCATTTGTAATTCCCGCTAAACTATATAATAAATTCTCAGGTTTCACTTGGTGGAAACACATTGCGATGGTTTGTAAATAAATTTACTTTGTAATATCCACAATGGTTTTAATTATTCCGACCTAGGTTTCGACTTAAGGTGTGACCTTGGTAATGACTTAACATGAGTCAAAACCTAGGTCAGAATAATGAAAAACATTGTGGAATATTACAAAGTGAATTTATTCATAAACCATTCCGCTAAACTACTAGTTCTAGGAAAACTCTTAGATTTTTATGCCGTATCTGCTGGATAAATGTTTCTTGGGTATTCCACCCGGTGAGAAGGTCCATGTCTCCCTGTCGTTCAGGACTCCTGAAGATGGAGAGCAAGTCGTTCTACGAAATGTCGGGAGACATGGACCATCTTACCCGGTGGAATACCCGAGAAATATTTATCTACAAGTTCTATGATGGGCTAAACGGAATGATTTGCCAAAAAGAGGACATTGGAATAAGAGATTTTTTCGATTGATTTGGCGTCAAGTTTTCGTACCAACTCATTGGTAATAAAAACATCAGCTTAGTATTAACACCAAATTCCAATACCGACCATAGTTTCAGCAATCCATTGCCATTATCAAGGAATCAATGACAGGAATAAATTATTGATGCCGTTGGTAATAAGTTTCAATGTAGATGACACTGACCATCAGTATTTTTAATTACGCCTTCCAAGATCTTCATTTGTTGATATTTATTGGTTTATTAATTTGTGAAAAAGGTCTCATACACCATGAAGCCATTTTATAGTGAACGTATAAGGAATAATAACGGACACAAAAGTAAAAACATAACAAGAAGAATGCAGCAAGTAATAATTCTGTATGGGAGATTAGTAAAAATTACTCTTTTTAGAAATGACATTAGGCTAGTTAAGCGAAGATGCAGGAAGATAATGTGAGAGGATCGATGTTCTCAGGGAGGGAATTTACAGGAAAAGAGAGGTGAAAAATAAGGCAGCATGAAAAGTGTCAGTCTAGAAGCAGGAATATGGAGCAATGAGTGAGTTCTTGTGTGTCGGAAGGGTATTCTGAAATATATCAAGGAAACAAGTATTGGTTGGATAGTTTGGGAGGCGACTGACAGCTAAGGTCATTTGGGAGGATGGGTGGATAGAAACCCGGCGTCGGCATTATCCCGCTCTTAACGAAAGGCGCCAAGGGGACCACGGTTTAACATCTTATCCGACAGACGGAGTGCTGTACTTGAAGTGCCCTCCACAAGACACTCAAGTAGGGATCGGGTTTCCTCTGAAAAACATCCTCCTCTGCAGGGATTGAACCCTGGCCGTCCGTATGGTTACTGTAGCCACCACAACAAACGGATCCCCTAAGGAAACAAGGTCGAGGCAGTTAATGGTATTATGATATTTTCAACTGCAGTGGTTTATAACATTTTAAACTTGATACTACTACCTTGTGTATTGTTTATTTGGGATATTCATAGTGGAAAAATCATTTTCTCATCAATATATTATATTTGTTTATTATTTTTAATGTGACACGTCCAAAAATAAATATGTTTAGTATTTAAGCGTTATAAGTTGCCATTTAAAAAACCACGACACAAACACGATGACCAAAATGAATAAGTTTGTGACGTGTTACGGATCTATTTACATAAAGTTATAAATAAATGAGAACATAACTCATAACTGCAGGCTTGACTATGTGGAACCTCTCCTTATCGAAAATTAAGATACTCTAGTAATGGTCCACTAAATATATTTATTCCTTACTTTTCATCACTTGACTTCCCCCTCTTCAAGCTTTCATCACTTAATCTTCCCCCTCTTCAAGGTTTTCTCAGTAAATGAACCAAATGTGAGCATCAACAAGGAGCCATCCCCCCCATTTGAACTGCGCCCTCATCAATTGCCTGGACTTGTTAATCTCCGTCGACCTTTGTATACATTGTTTTTAAAATTTCTTAGAAAAATGTATTTGTGTTACCTAGGGTCCCTTCTTCCCTTTCCCCCGCTCACTCCTCCCCCCTCCCCCTGCTACAGCCCGAAATTTCCCTACTCAGCCCAACGCTTCCCCCTCCCCCAACCCTTCCTACCTGCCCCTTACCCATAACACCACACTCCAACGCCTTTCCCTTCTCCCTCCCCTCCCTTCCTCTCCTGCCTCTGCACCTGATTTTGTACATATATATATATATATATATATATATATATATATATAGTTCTTGCGAAGATTCCACGAACGTGGCAAACAATATAAAGCTTCGTCACAGGGTGACACTAAACATAAAACATATAAAATGGAAACTCACGAGTTTAAAATTTTCGGTGGGTCGCCCGCACCTTCATCAGTGATAGAATGAATCACTGATGAAGGTGCGGGCGACCCACCGAAAATTTTAAACTCGTGAGTTTCCATTTTATATGTTTTATGTTTAGTGTCACCCTGTGACGAAGCTTTATATTATATATATATATATATATATATATATATATATATATATATATATATATATATATATATATATATATATATATATATATATACGAATGTGGAATAATTTTTGTTACCTAAAGATGTCATTGTGGCAAAACCCTGGTCGTAAGGAATAATAATGATGTTAGAACAACTCGGCAGATGGAGAAACATGTATTATAGTGCATATAAATTAATCAGCTACACTACCTGTCAACTTACCTACTTAAAAGTCTTAACGCAATCATTATGGTCTCATATCGAGTGCGGAAAAAAAAGACATCTTTGTGGAACGAATGTGGAATAATTTTTGTTACCTGAAGATGTCATTATGTGGCAAAACCCCGGTCGTAAGGAATAAATCTATTTAGTATATCATTACTAGAGTATTTCAAGTTCCGGAATGAGAACATTTTTGAGCACTCATTAAATTCTGATCCCAGAAAATAGAATTATTTAATGCTTCCACATAATTAATTACATCAGAAATTTTATATGTCAGTACATATTTTCCCATTGAATACATAAAGTACCCATATCCAGAGTTAAACAGGGTGAAATAATCGGTATGGTAGGTGCAATTACTTTTCTCTATCTTCATCTATACCCATCAAATGGGAAAGGGTAATTTTTTTCGCTGTGCGAAAGTAATTCAGGACTGAATGGGGTTAAAGGCGAAGACGGCTCGGGAGATGGGGAGACGGGGAGAAAGGAGTGTGGAAGGGGGTGGGGGTGTGATGAATTGCAACTGAGTATAAAAATGCCCCAAAATGAACGTAATATGTCAGGTGAGGACGGCGACATGAGATGAGGGTGTAAGAAGAGAGGAAGCAGGGAAGCGGAGGGTGAGAGAGAAGTGTGAGTTGAGGAAAGTAATTACACGGGGAAATGAGCGGGGAGTTTGGAGTGAGGGGCAGGGGGTGTAAAAGTAGTGGAATGAATGAGAGAGAGAGAGGTGGAGGAGGAAAAGGAGAGAAATTGTGGATTGGGGAGAAAGGTGGGGAAGGCATTAAAAAGCAAGGGAGAAACATGTGTGAGAGGAGATGGAAATGAAGAAAGAATGATAAAACAGAGAGATAGGGAAAAATGAAATCCGCATGCAGGAGAACGCACAAACATTTGCGGTAATGCAAGAGACCAAAAGGTCATATCTTGCGCGAAATTTCTTTTTATGAAGTGCTTCTATAATGAAAAGTCACAATTTTAACCGTAAATGAACCCAAAACTGAAAGATAACTGCGGCCAGATGAAGTGCTCTCGAACATACACACGCATTGAACAAGACGCGATAAATGTTTTTCCACATAAATGAACTGCTCTTAGTGAAACTGATGTAAGAATATTATTTGAATGCCGTTAAGTTAATAGGTAATGACTGAATATTTGGAAATAAGGCACACGGAGCGTCAAAAGTATGCATAATTGAAGAAGGAAAATTAGTTCTAAAATTGTCATTCGCATTTAATCATCAGTTTGCTTTGCTCATCTTTTAATCTCAAATCTCAAATGATTTTAAGTCTAGAGGTTTCTTAAAAAATTAACTCATAAAACTTTCATGGTTAGCTTGAGTAAATATCATTCATAACTAAGAGTCTCTTGCATATTCTTTTTTCTTCCGTTTTAAAACGAATTAATTTTTTTTTTGTTTCATTTTCATCGGCCTGACAGGGAGATAATTTGCACTTTTGACTGATAAGAGGGAAAAATATTTAAGCAGGCAAACATGGAAACACAACCTGCATATCATTCTCTGTAACCAAGCATCGTACCCCCTATGTGAATGATTTGTTAAAACAGAGTACTTCTCTCTAGGGATTTAGGGAGTTGAAAATTTGAAAACGCTTCTTTAAGAAAAATGCATAAAAATAATCTTATGATTAGGGTAAACTATTGGTTTGAGTAGGTTTCAATACCAGCGAGTAGAAATGTTCTAGATTATTATAGGGCCACGCTCATGAGTTTCTTGAACACCTTTCCTTCTCATCTCAACACACGTCCTACCTCTCTTCTTTCCGCCCATGAAACCTATTCCCTTTAAATACCTACCCCGCTCAATAAGCATCCTTCTCTCACTACATTGAGCATTTGCTAGCCATTACCAGTTCCAACACTGACTGTACGTTCTATTCTTCTCCGACAAAGAGGAGCTAGGTTTGGAAAACGATGCTACGATAACTTTAGTAGTGTGTCTAGTTTGTTTGAAGAATTGGGATGGGAATCGCTATCTCAACGTAGATTAAATTATAGGCTTAACCTCTTAACCAAATTTCAGGAAAAACATTTCTCTGACGACGTAAAAAACATACTATTAACCCCCTCGTACTACAGAATATGAGGTCGCGCCAATAAAATTAGAGAGATAGATTGTAGAACCGATAGGTATAAAATGTCATTATTTCCGCGTGCCAAAAGGGACCATAGCAGTTTCAATGGAGTAACACTATGAAACTCTCACTCTCATCAGGAAGAGCAAACTTTGTAACTAGGTTTCACAACAATAACGAGCACCTTAGCCCGCTTGGAATGCCCGGCGTGATTTTGGTTTCCACATGAATTAGTATCTCGTAGCATACATTAATTGGTATAGTTGCTATTACTAACCAGTAATTTTGTCTAAAAGAGTGTACTGCATGTTATAAAGTTCTAGTATTTAGCTCTCTCCTAGTTTCTGGTTTGACATGACATTGTTCTGACTTCCTCTTGGTCCACGCGTAGTGGCCGGGGGAACCTACGTGGTTGACCTGGGACGAATGCCGCATGTTTGCTATGCAATCATTCCCGTGCCACACATTTCAGTGGTAGCTGGCACGGCCCTTGGTAGATGTAGATAACTTTCACCGCTCCCGAAACAACTCTGCGCAACCCAGGTTGGACGTGCCTGTAGAGCAAAAGCAAAAGATCCTGGAGCATTTCTGTGCAGCGGAGGGAAAAAGTTAGTAGAGGGAGTGAAGTGAACGGACAGAGGGGAAGGTAGAGAAGGGGAAGGCTGAGAACAAGGGCAGGGGAGCCAAACTACTTTGCACGAGACACACACAAGGCTAATAGGCAAGTGGTTTTGCTTCATCAATGCCATGCTTTACCAGTGCACTTCCTTGTCCCGTGCAAGGAGCGGTATTACGAACAAAATGCAGCAAACCGGGTGCCTGGTAGTTGTGACTCATGGAATTAGCTTGGATTGGATATTTGGGGATGCGACCGACGGGTAAGGTTATAGGGGATAGGTAAGGGAGGAAGGGTGGATAGAAACCCGGCGCCGTCATTAACCTGCTCTTAACGAAAGGCGCCACGGATTAACGTCTCCTCCGACAGACGGAGTACTCTACTTAAAGTGCCCTCCACAAGACACACAAGTAGGGATCGGGTTCCTCTGAAAAACGTCCACATCTGCAGGGATTTGAACCCAGGCCGCCCGTGTGGTTGGCGAATACTCTTGCCACCACACCATCCCGATCCCCGACTCATGGAATTACCGAGGCGTAAAGGTTGGCAGCAACTAGAAAAGGTTAGCCCACTGACGCTCCACAATTTACAACCTTCATCTCCCACCAGGCAGGGTTTTAAAAGTTCTGAGATCTATGTCCCAAAATCATCCAAGGCGCAGCGCCAGGTTCTTTTGAGACTTCTATTGTCCGTAGTGGCTGCGAAAGCCGTCTTTCATCTGCAGTAGCTGCGAGAGCAATGCGGAGATGATGGCTTGAGTCGGCGGAGGATTGAGAGAGGTTAGTGGAGCGAGATGTCTGGAGGCGGCGAAGAAGAAGGTAAGCTCAGGGGTGGATAAAATTTAGTGGAGGCGGCAGGAAAAGAAAACGGGGAAGGGGCAATGCGGCAAGACGACAAAGGGCTCGGTAAAGAAACAGTTGGGGGAATGAGCCTGCCGCGAGATAAGACTTGTGGTTGTGCGCGGCGCATTAGGGGCGGTGAGATGGGAGGGGGGGGGAGGGACTTGCGGGGTTTGTGGCGAGGGGTGCTGGTCTGCAGTGTTCTTTATTGGGTGAGGTTATGGGCGAAAGGAAAAACTTGCCCCCGTCCCAGGTCTTTCTCTCTTCTCTCTCTCCCTCTCCTTCTCCCCCTTACGGACACAAGCTCAAGATGCAAGAGGAGTTCTTTTCAGGAGGGCAGACGGAGTCGGATGGGATGTAGCGATGAGGGGAAAAAATGAGATAAGAAGATCCGGGAAACAAAGATTCTAGTCATGTCTCTGTGTGGGCTCGTGGATGGGAAAGCGTCTGAAAAGAGAATGCCGGAGAAGCGAAATGAAAAGTTTTGAGTAAAGGTAGTATTGCAGTGAGCCACGATATAGTTTGTGTCCTATGTTCAGCACAAAATATAGGAATATCAATATAATCATTCGCTCATTCACTCTGAACGCTCAGCGGAAAATACATACAAGTAAATGTTCAAACAGAAAGGTGGAAAGAAAGTGGATAGGAACACATAAAAATGACAAACACAATGGTGGTGTGATGCTGTACAGATGGCCGATTCCAAGTGGAATAAAAATTCGACTGGACCGGGAATCAAACCACTGACCTTTGGATTTCGCGTCCAATGCGCAGACCACCAAGCCATCCAAATATAAAAAGAGGATATCAATATAAATAGAGATATTGTGCATGATTGAAGGTAAAATAGAGGGAAAAGTCCCTTGTGAAAGACCTAGGAATAAGTTAATGGACCAAATAAAGAAGAGAGTATATAGGGAAAGATAAAAGGAGATAAGAGAGCTAGCATTAGATAGGGACGGGTAGAGGGCTGCAGTCAACCAAACTTAGGATTGAACGACCAATGAGTGGTAATATTATTCCAGTTGTATCCTTCTCCACACCCACACCTCGAATACCTGCAGCATAGAGTCTCGTCCTTCTTTCTGAGGGTCCACGTCACTACCCCATTCCGCGCTATCTCCTTATCTTACCAGCCTCTTCAGTAAGCGGCAAAAATGTGATATCAGTAGTAATATTGTGATGAGGTATCTGCTGATCTGTTTCAAGTACGTTGAGACTAGTTTCTGAAAATATGTAATATACATCAAGTAAAGGTTAACGGTTTGGGGGGAGTAAAAGGAGAAATTATCAGACTGATTCTGGCCTCCCTCTGTGATACTAAGTCCATGAAGTTTAAATGATAACTTTGTCACTCATTCTCAGTTATGCTTCATTCCCGGCCACAGTTTCAGCCAACCAATTCCCATTTTCATGGAAAAATATTGAAACTTGGAAAATGGCGACCAGTTGCTGAAACTATGGCGTTAATTGGTACTTGCGTGGATGAGTATTTGGCATTTGTTTACTAAGAAGGGGGAAACGAGATATAGATCATTCCAGACGGGATACCGGGTTTTTTTCCCGGAAAAAAGAGAGCCAGTATAAGTTCAAGGGTAAAATAAATGGAGATGGGATTCAGGATATAAATGCTTGCGTGGTTAAGGAGAGATACGGAAAATTGATAGAGATAGAGGCTGAAGCCATTTAAAGGTTCTCGGAAAAACCGACGGAAAAGGGGAGGAGTAAGTGAAATGGAGAAGGTTAACGGTAAACAATTCCTTGAAGTTCGCTGCCCAGGTTTCTTCAAATAATTGCGCATTCCGCGAAATGATCCCACAATTTCCTTCCCAATGAATGAAAGGGGGTACATTCAATTGAAACCAAACATCGTGTCGATTGAAATGAAATCAAGGTGGATATTATTGTCACGATCTACATCAACATAATACCCTGAGAGCCGCCGCATGGGCATATGACAGGGGGTGTTAAGTCACCAGCCGTCTAAAGAAGTAAGGTTTTGGCTGGTGAAATGGATACATATAAATGGGAGAGTAATTAGTGGATTTTTTTATTGCGATTGCTTATTGTGCTTGGAAAGAACGTGTTCTTGTTCCTATATTTTCGGCGATGTATCTCTCTAATTTTACCGCTTCTGTTAGACCTAGAGATATGGTGAGACGCCATGATAAAATTATGTGTCGCTCTGAAACAAACCAGTTCTAAATTTCTAAATCAAGCTAAGCCTAGCGTGTAGCCTCAGAGTGTCCAGGGGCTCCTACTATAATCCGTCTTAAAGTTTTCAAACACTATATGTTCGCTAATAGCAGTTTTTAAGGAAGCTAGCAGCATTTCTTTGTATTTTATTAATATTTTTGGTTATATTCTATTTACCATGGTCCCAAATGCTCGCGGGACGATGGAGCTAGGCGATCAGGAAAACAAAATAAAAAAGGAACTGAAATAAGTATTGGATGGATATGCCTTATATTTTTATCTTAAATTGATAAGGATACAGTTTAAAAATTCTCAATATCTTATAGAGGTGAGTATGGTGTGTCTGAGAAGTTATTGCCCTAAGAGTAGAAGAATTAGGCTCTGGAATAAGTGGGCCATGAAATAATTCGGGTTGAATGTTCCAGTAATGAACGAATATGAAAGAAGTGAGCTAAGTTCCTCTGGCCAAATAGAAATTATGGGTGAGAGTCGAATAGCTAAACATATTGTAACAGGAATAAATTATATTAGAGGATGGGTAGACCAAGGAAGTCGTTACTGGATGCGGTGGATTAAACTCCTATGAAATGGAATATGAGAATTGTTAAGTGCAGAAGAGCGTGTATGAAGCAATGCATAACTGTAATTGAAGCAAAGGAGGTATGCAAAGATAGGCTAATGTGGTGAAAATTGTTGAAGATGAGGTTCACCGAGAATTAAACATTTTGACCGTGCCGACCCCGAATGAGATATGCTTGATGAGTATGGGTGGTAATATTTTACACCGAAAATAAGTCCATTGCAAATTGAGCACTATAAATAGTGAGAGAGAGAGAGTGAATCAATTGATATGAGCGTTAGTATTTTGTTCAAAAATATTTCGGCATCTGGATTTAGGATTAATTCTTGCAAACTCGCTCTTCCATTGATGCAAAGAGAACACTTGGTATTTTTTTCTAGTTTTTTTATACCTTACAACTAGTTTCAGCGCAAAGGCGTCATCTTCAGGAGTCACGCCTGAACTTTTTGAGGCTATAAAAAACGCTCTCCCATCGTTTAATATGTATCTTTGCCCCCAAGAGCAAGTTTTACGAAATAAACGTAGCATATCTCTCAGAACTCATATTTTTTTAATCTAATAAAGTTGATTCATTGTCTCTCATCAATTGTGTGCATTTGTATTTACTTTCCACGGAACGGAGGGATAAAAAACTGTTACTCGTAGTATTTCTTACTACTCACATTCATTTATTTTGCAGATATAGTTTGAATTTAAGTGCTATTACGATGGATATGTAGGGTAGATTTTAGTCAGAGAATGCTGGTAGGGGTAAAAATAACTCTCTCCCTCTTACATCATTTACTTTTTGCCGTTAACCTACTTTGAAATTTTGGTTTAAGGTACTTAAATTCGAATAAATAATTTCGAATAATTAAGTAATATTCGAAATTATTTAACCTGGATAACTATTATTAATTCTTCTTGTTTATTAATAAAAAAGATTTCTATTTAATTTTAAACGAGCACGATATGTTTAATCCGGATAGTACAAACACTTACTATGACACTTAGGTAGACACCGCATAACGTAAATGTGAACTCTTTTATTGGAAAATTTCATATTCTAAGCATATTCATAATGTTTTGCGAATGCTAAATATTATAAATAGGTAATTTTCTTTCAAAGAAGTTAATCATTAACTTGGCATGTTTAGTTTTCATCCACGGGAAGTTATAATGTTCCCACATGGTTTGCATCCGGCGGTACGCGTAATGCAAAATGAAACCCATCTAAAATGGAATACACTGAGGATCCTTGAAATGTAAAAAATAGCCAGAATCCACTTCGAAATAGATAACAGAAAAACAAGGACGTTTACGGGAATAAAAATATCCAGCGCTCAACAGTTTTACATGTGACCGACTTTAAAAAAATACCCTTTTCTTTGCACTCGGAATTCGCTTTCGTGGCATCGTAATTCTCCTAATCTTGACTTTGGATATTTATCCATGGAGATAACAGGAGCAATGGTAGTCCATGAGCACGATTGTGGAAAAAAAAAGTTTCTGAAATTCCAACGATCGAGGGCTTATCTAAATTTGTGGGGAAAGTGAGTACAGTTAAAGATGAAACGCAAATTCCATGAAAAGCTGGCGCAATAAAAATGAGATGATGAGCAGGCAGACGAGCAGTGAGGAAGAAGTTTCGACGAAGAAACGAGGAGCGAGTGCAAAAGTTCTTGGAAATTATAAAAATGAACTTTCCGTCAAATAAGACTAAACAAGGTGCTAGGAGCTCTTGGCAACATGTGTTTTTATAACTTCCATACAATTTTAAGCCACATCACCAATGCCTCAATGAAATATTTATCAACCATTGCATGAACAAATGATGTAATGCGAAGTCAATTGCACGGGTGCATGTGTACCAAGTGATGAAATTCGCCAAGAAAAAAAGTTTGATCAGACCGGGATTCGAACCCGGATCTCCCAGTTGTCGGTCAGGTACATTAGCCAGTTACAGGCTCGGCAGAGTAACAAGCTAACACGCCAAACAGTCCATTGGAAGATCCGGGTTCGAATCCCAGTCTGGTCGAATAATTTTTCTTGGCGGATTTCGCACCTTGGTGAAATATTTTTCAGCTCAATTACTCTTGAACATTTTAATTGAAAATCTTACTAAAACAATGGCGACAGTTCAAATTGAATTATTTGGAACTTTGTATGGAAAAATCCAATATACTCGACTGTAACCTAGGAAGAAAAAACGGTATTTTAAAACAGAAGCGGGACTGAGGTACTCTCACAAAAGTTCCTGCCACAGATCAGTAAGGACGGAAGGTAGAAGTGGAGGGCTTTAAGGGAAGGACAGAGGTGAAAACAGGCAGGCTGCTTGAGAGAAAGGGAGGGAGGCAAGTGCGACAAGTGGTTATAATCATTCATTGCTTTGACCAATACCTTGGCCGAAAATCCTCTTTTAGTTCTGGCTCCTGCCGCAGCCTAGGACAGATCTTCGCCTTCTTCATTTCCCATACAGTGGAAAAATGCGTCGAATATGATCAAATGAATGTTTGCTGTGACGTTATTATGTGTAATTTGCAACATTTTTCAATCCTACATGGAGATGAAGGTTTCCATCTGATGATAAGCGCAAATATTATTAGAAACGTACGTCGTACTAGTCGTGGCGATCACCGAATTTATGACAAATTAACTTTTATTCTGCGTTGGAAATAATTATTTAGAAAGAAAAAAATAAGTTACGCCACTTACTATCAAAATTAATTATAATTTCAAAGGCCTGTGAAAACAAATTTGCATTAAGGTGCATGACAGAGCCGTATAATGAAAGCCCGTCGACGTTTGCGGAAGTGTTTTCGGCCGTCGTACCCAGCCCTTTTAACTTGGGCATCTACCATGAGGGTTCGTTTTTAGATGAGTCCAAAAGGCTCGGTAGGTATTGGTGAGTCAATCACCTTCCTAAAGTGCTTGTAGAAACCATTTAGAAAAGTTCTCTGATAGAACCGCTTTACCAAGAAACCTTCCTCCCCCGTTCTGCAGAATACATAAAGTTTTGTAGGACATGTCCTAACATTGCCCACTCTGCAGCGTCAGAAGGTTTGTGAGAGCTATCGTCAGTCGTGTCATTTGAGCATTCACGAGTGGATGGGTGGGTTCCTGGACAGTTCTTACGCAAAATCGTATGTTGCAGAAACGTAAAAAATAACGCACCTTTGACTTCAGCATGTTGCAATCACCAATCTTCACTGAAAAAAAATCAATTTTACTATGCTACCCCATTTTCAGTTTTCTCGTTGCTTCCCAGGTTCGCATGCTATTTTTTTGGACCGATTAGACTTGGTGACGAATGAATATAACTCTTCAATAACACACGAGAGTCGGTAGCATTGAGAGAGAGAGGAAAAAAGAGATACGAGTGTTTTGGAAAGCCAACGCTTCGCTGAGGACGCGACATTAATAGGCGTCTACAAAAAAGGCATCTCTCATGTTGCGCATGACAGCCTCATCGAAGTGCCTGACAAAGCGTGCAGCATGGGCGTGCTAACCGTGGAAAAAAATTGACCCGATTCCTAAATGCCACCCCGCCTTTGTTTGCGCGTTGCTTAAAAACATTCCGTTGGCTGATGTTGAACTTGTCATAAACTGCTTGAATTCAGCGTTGCGCGCTAATGTATATTCTGTAGCACAGCTCGAGGTACACCCGGGGCGACACCTTTTTCTGGGCGGCATTATTTGGCGGGAAGATTTTTTTCCGAATAAAAACTGATCACATTTTGCCATTGATCCAGAGTGAAAGAACTGTGAAGAATTTTTTCCATATCATCCGCAGATCATGAAGTATCAAACGAAATCTGATACTAAATGGTGCAGATACTATAAAAAAATATGAAACCTATATTTTTGTGACATGCAACTAGCGTAGATGGCCTAACTGATCGAAGGGAAAAATATAGGTTTAATATTTTACGCAAGTATGGGGCAGACTATTATTTGCCGGATGTTCAACATATTTTGCAATAGCCGGAACATTATGGTAGAAATCATCAGAGGCAAAAGATAGAGAAAATAGACTGCAGAACCAATAGATTCACAATACCATTCATTCCTTGTACATGAGGGTCCACAATCGTTGCGATAGATCAGCTCTAAGAACCATACGGAACACCATACGGAAAACCATACAGAAAAGAAGAACAATATGGATTGGACACACCCTGAGACTCAATGGGTTTGTGAGGAAAGTAATCGAAGGTAAAATAGAGGGAAAAGAGGAAGACTCAGGAATAAGTTCATGGACTAAATAAAGAGAAAAATACATAGGAAGAGATACAAGGAGGTAAAGGAACTAACATTAAATAGGGAAGGTTGGAGGGATGAAGTCAACAAATCTTAGGAGTAAACGACCAATGATGAGATCAGCTCTACGAATCTCCGATCCTTATTTTTAAAAAGTATTCTACCGGTTAAGGTAGATTTCGCTGAATGTAGAGAATCTCATCTCGGTTTTCTGTACTTTCAGGGGTCTATCTCCCTCTAGAATATCCTTTTCTGCTTCAGCATACGATCTACCCTTCTTCATCCTGTCCATGAAACCTATCCTACTTCTTCATCTTTCCCGCTCTATCTCATTATCCAGCAATCCCTCACCCTTTTTTTACATCCTTCAGCCATCGACCCTGCCGATCACGACTTTCATTTAGAAGTTTCCTTCACTCGCGAACGATCTCTAGTACTTCCTTGCTAGTCTCCTATCCATCCACCTCACCTTCTCCATCCTTCTCCACACCCACATCTCAAAATGCCTGCAGTCTCTTCTTGTCCACCTTTCTGAGGGTCCACATTTCATTAAGATGTACGAATCTCCGACCCTTACTTGGTAGATTAGACTTGTACTTTGTAGAATTTGATAACTTTTCATCATTATAAACGACTCACGCCGCTTGAAATGTCCTGCATGATTGTATCTTGTAGTGCTATTTATTAATCATATTTATAATACTAACCTGTCGTTGTATCTCAACGATTAAACTACATGTTAGCATGTTCGTCTACATCTGCATCCACGTACTACCCTGCGAACCGCCGCATGTGCGTGTGGCAGGGGGATTTAGGACACCAGTTGTGTAATGATGTAAGGGATAACGTTTTGGGATGTGAAATGGTGGCGTGTAATGTAATATGGCATCATGATAATTTTCTGTGTGTCACTCTTAAACACACCAGTTCTGAATTTCTCAAGCTAGCTAAGCCTAGCGTATAGCCTCCAAGTCTCTACGTACTCGTTACCTTCTCCTAGTTTCTGGTTTGACCGCGCATTGTTCTGACTGCTCTTTAGTATCTAGAACAATTCTCTCTTTTTATGTTCAATTTTTTGCCAAGCAAGGCTCCTGAGTACTTATATGAAAGAATAATTGTTGACTTAAGTAATGCTGATAGGGTTGTTAGGGCACGAAGACGCTTCAAATAACTAATTGTAGAACAAACTCATTCCAGCAATCACCTTTAAATACTGCAATGAGAATTTGGAATGATATCCCTGACCCAATTGTCAATGCAAAAAATACATATCAGTTTAAAAGGCTCATGTCAGCTCACTTGTATGAAAAATCTTTGTCGAAAAATTTTCCTGTGGGACCTTAATGGGAAATGATTTGCCTTATCCATTTGCCGATTTATAATTATGTGTGTATATTTTTATATCCGTACAAGTGTAAATATGCATTTTTGTACATGTATATATATGTATATTTTGCATGTGCATATATGTATACCTTTGTATGAATATGTATGTGTTTCTGTAGGTTATCAGGACATATCATTTCCCAATTTAGGTACGTTAGTTATGTAAATCAATATTTTCATATTTCGACCGCTCCTAGCCGCAAAGTAGTATCTCAAAAAATCATTCCATTCAGCCGTATCTTGAATTCCTAGTCCACAAAATCGTATGTGTAAACTTCGAACCGTATAATCGTATCTGAAATTTTGTCCATAAAATCGTATGTCAGAATACCAGTCCACAAAGCCGTGTCTCGAAAAATCAGTCCAGATAGCAGTATCTCGGCCAATAATTTAATTTTCGCTTTGGGAACTGGATTTTCATTCATCTTTTTAAAATTATAATATATTAAAATATATAATATAATTAATAAAATTATAATATAATTTTAAAAAAATGAATGAAAATCGAGTTCCCAAAACTAAAATGAAATTATTGGCCGAGATACTGCTATCTGGACTGATTTTTCGAGACACGGCTTTGTGGACTGGTATTCTGACATACGATTTTATGGACGAAATTTCAGATACGATTATACGGCTCGAATTTTACACATACGATTTTGTGGACTAGGAATTCAAGATACGCCTGAATGGAATAATTTTTTGAGATACTACTTTGCGGCTAGGAGCGGTCAATTTGATACTGCAATCTGAGGTCATCTCTATTTCTGTAAATGTTATAGTATCTAATGTATTGTCTGATCTCGCCTTATTTATTTATTTATTTGTAACAGCACCGAAATATAACAAGACACATTGTATACTGTTCCATAGGACACCAATCCTAGAACAATAAATTTCTATTTCTATTCTATTCTACTCTTGCGCCCTGCAGCCGGGGGAGTGTGAGAGGTTCTGATTTGTATTGGGATGAATGCAGTATGCATAATGTGGAAAACAAGTGGTAACTTACACGGTGCTTCGTATACGAGGATGTAGAATGGTATTTCCCGGCATTGAGTCTCTAACGGAATTTGTATAGCGGAAGCTATCCTAAGAAAACCCAACCAACTATCTGGAGTTTGGTGCATTCTCGTGGAGGGAAAAGTCTAGGCAGGAAGTGGCATCTACATCTACATCTACGTAATACCCTGCGAGCCACCATGAGGGTGTGTGGCAGGGGGTGAAGATCACCAAACATGCACTATTGCCATGAAACTAGGATATTTAAGGGAGACATGCTAGATAACAGGGTCACATGCAGCTATATGGTTAGTATCTACATTATAAGAAAGGGATTAATGGTTGTTATTACTTGCATCATGCACTACAGACTACTCTAACTATATTTCACCAACCTATCACTTTGCTACGCTGCATATTGTTCTCTTTATAGTACGCGGGAAAAATGACATTTTAAATCTATCGGTACGACAATCTATCTCTCTAATCTTGTTAATATGATCAAACCTAGCCTAATACGCAGGGGTTCTCAATATATATCTAACGTCATCTGTGAAAAAAATCGGTTTCGAATTTACTTAAAAGGTTTAACCTAAATTTTAACCTGCGTTCTGATAGTAATTCCCATCCTAGTTCTTCTATTAAACTCGTAACACTTGTACAATTATCATAACGGCCTCTAACAAACCTAGCGGATCTCCTTTGCACGCGCTCTAATTCTTTTTGTTTACATGGCATGGTGCTATTTTGTTTACATCTCTTCGGTTGAACGCACTATTCAGACTGGTCTCAAGGATCTGAAACATTCGGAACTCAGCAAAGGAGGTGCCAAGGACGATTTTAGAGTTGACGGACTTAACAAGGGGTGGCACCTGTCCAACTGGCCCACCCAGTGAATATTCCCCCGTCAAGGTCGGAGAGAGCATTCTTCAAGCGCGCGACCACGATCCGAGGTGGATGGTGATGAATGCATCGTAGCGACAAAGGGAACAGAAGCAGACTGCATTTGGGAATGCAGAGGCAACAATGTGTTGAGGTAGGGGAAGGATAGATGAATCATGGGCACATTCTGCTACATGATGCATGATGATACTGGTGTCCACTGCTTAGAATAATTTCGAATTAAGGCGGTTGCAGCGCGAATCTATAGTCGTTGAGAGCATACAATAATAACTCTTCAAGTGACTAAAAAATAATAAAAATAAAGATTTAAAAAAAGTGAAATGGAGTTCCATGTGCGATAACGAGCAGAGGGATAACCATCCGATCGTCTACGGAAGTGTTCGTCCACCTTGACTGCCTAATTGTAAAGGACTTGTTACGTGTTTCTATAGGTTATCAGGACATATCATATCCCAATTTATGTACGTTAGTTATGTAAATCAATATTTTCATATTTGATACTGCAATCTGATCTCATCTCTATTTCTGTAAATGTTATAGTATCTAATGTATCGTCTGCAGATATCGGCTGCAAGGCGCAGACTAGAATAAAATAGAAATAGAAATTTATTGTTCTAAGATCGGAGTCCTATTGAACAGTATACAATGTGTCCTGATATATTTTGGTGCTTTTCCAAAGAAATTGTTAACATTTAGGTTAAACCTTTTAAGTAAATTCGAAACAGAGTTGTTCACAGATGACGTTAGATATATATTGAGAACCCCTGCGTATTATGCTAGGTTTGATCATATTAACAAGATTAGAGAGATAGATTGCCGTACCGATAGATTTAAAATGTCATTTTTCCCTCGTACTGTAAGAGAAAACAAGAGGCAGCGTAGCAAAGGGATAGGTAGGTGAAATATAGTTAGAGTAGTCTGTAGTGCATGATGCATGTAATAACAACCAATAATCCCTTCCTTATTATGTAGATACTAACCATCTAGCTGCATGTGACCCTATTATCCAGCATGTCTCCGTTAAATATCCTAGTCGCATGTCAATAGTGCATGTTTGGCGATCTTCACCCCCGGACACACATCCTCGTGGTGGCTCGCAGGGTATCACGTAGATGTAGATGTAGACTGTTGGATGCCTATTAATATATCTCTACTGCGATATCACCACAGCAGACGTTACCCCACATTGGCACGGGGAACGTGTGATCGGGTGCTTTCGCTATATTCTGTCAAATACACGGCATGTTTTTTTTTAAGTAAGTACCATTTTGAAATTCGACCACTGCAGTGTTGCGGTCGGCATTTGGCGCATGCGTGCTGTGTACCCACATCTGTAAGTAAGCCACAGACGCTATTACGGAAACATTCGACCGTATTTACGTTTTTTTTGTATTTTAATTGCCTCCGCAGATTGAGAATCCCGCCGACTATGAAACGCGTGCGTTGATTCGTTTTATTAGTGTTAACGGGGCGAAAGCGGCTGAAATTCATCGTCAGATAAGCGAAGTTTATGGAAAAAACATGATGAGCGATAGAATGGTACGGAGTGAGACCTTGAAAAAACTGCGCCGTGCAATCCAAACAAAAGCCTTGGCATACTGAGTAAGGGGATCGATTTGCTCCTTGATAATATCCGTCCACACAATCGAACTAAAGATCTCATCGGATGATTTGGCTGGGAACTACTTCATCATCCTTCGCACAGTCCCAATCTAGCTCCTGGTGACTACCACCTGTTTTTGCATTTGAAGATACATCTGGGTGGTCAGTGACTCGACGACAATGATGAGGTCAAACCAACCGTGGTGCAGAGGTTGTCACATCAGGGGGCAGACTTTCATGAGGATGGGATACAAAAGCTGGTTCTACGATGGAATAAGAGACTTAATATCATATAAAATTAGATAGTAAATTAGATTAAGGTACAAGTTTTCCTGTAAAAATAAAATTGTTAAGGAAAGTACACTTTTTTAAAATTTCCAAACGGTTAAAAAAAAGTATCCTACCGGTTAAGGTAGGTTTTGCTGAACATCAGAGAACCTCCTCCCGGTTTGCTACACTTTCCGGAGCCTATCTATCTATAGTATGTCCTTTTTTCGCCTCAGCATACGATCTGCCCTTCTTCATCCTGTCCATGAAACCTATTCTCTTTTTTCCTCTTCCCCGCTTTCCCTACATCCTTCCCTCTATCACATTCTTGAGCAATCCATCCTGCATTACATTGTTACATCCTACAGCCACCTACTCTCTCGAATTTCATTCAAAAGTTTCCTTTCCTCGCCCACCATCTCAAGCACTTCCTCGTTAGTCTTCCACTCCGTCCACCTCACCTTCTCCATCCTTCTCCACAGCCACATCTCAAAACGGTGCTTGCTTAAAAAACACCCCTCGCAAACAAGTTTCCCGAAATGGCCGAGTTCTATCTTCATTATACAGGACGCTTCGAGAATTTACCCTGTCTCTCACTCACGCGATCGTGCGATTGTATCCTGTACTGAGGGGAATTTCTTATTTTTTCTATCCACGGCAGTGATGGTCAAGGTAAAGAATAAACCTCTCCGCGACTCGAAGCGATTGCGAACTAAATCCCGCGCAGGATGGTGGATGTAGCAGGAGCAGGTGGGTTGAGAGACGGGAGAGGAGATGGAAACCGGAGGTAGTCGCGCAGGACTTTCTGGTGCACTAAGATACTGCCTGGCAAAATTATACTTAATACGTAATAAGTGTTCAATTCATTTCCACAAAACCCTATATTGTTCACTGGTTCAGTCTAAGTTAAGTTATGGATTAGTCTGATGGGGGGGAGCTTATCAAAATGTACTCCAACCAATTACTGTACTGCAGAAAAGAATAATAAGAATCATTGCTGGAAAATCAAAATATCATCATTCTTTCCCCCTATTTTCAGAATTAAAATTGCTACCGTTGAGACACTTATATGTGTATAAAGTCCTTAAATTATTTTACCTAAGAAGTAGGAACAAACAATTAAAAATAACGAAACATAATCTCAGAAATAAATTTTACGCTTATCCAATCAAGCCAAAAAAATCGCTCTTTAAGAGATCATTCTTGCACATGGGACCCAAGGTTTACAACTTGCTACCAGAGGACTTAAAAACCGGAAATTATACTAAAAATAAACTTCTCAAACTAATAGCGGAATGGATTCTAACTCAGCAAAGTGTAGAAAATTTCTTTAATATTATCGTATGAAGTTGTTTTTATCTTTTTCTATTTATTGTATTCCATTTGGTTCATTCTGAAATCTATTGTAAAACTGCTTTGTATGTATAATTGATTTGTATTGTTCAGTTAAAAGCAATAAGCAGCTATATAATCTGGGATGGTAGCCTCATCACAGATATTTCTTAGAGGCTACCTAAAGCTTCCCCTGGTATGGAAAAAAACCTGTAATTTATTTGTGATGTTTGTTTTTTTGGGAAGTAATTTTTTAAAATAATCAATCAATCAATCAATTTATTCAATACAATGCAATATGTGTTCAATATGTTACAATTCAGTACAATATTTGCCATAAATTTAATTTGATACAATATATATTGCAATATTTGCCCGTTGGATGGATTACAAAAGGATTTAAAACTACTGAATTAAAATTACAGCAGCTGTACAAAGTCCGCCTGAGTCAATAGACTCGTCAGGCGGTAGTTTGTCAATGAAATATGATACAATATCACCTGGTTTTACACATTATGGATAAAATGTTTCAATTTCAAAAATGAATCAAAGGACAAAATGTTTCAAACTTTTACAAAACTCACAGTTAAAAAAATTAAAATCACAAATTAAAAATCACAATTGAAATAAAAAAAATCGCAAACCCACTTTTAATGACAAATTCAAATATCAAAATCCATCTTACTCCATCAGGTCCCTTGTGCTAATAACTTTTGAAAACATATCCTTTTCAATTCTGACAGGGATATCTCATCTGATATGTATGTCACTATCCAGTTTAAAAGTTTTGGCACAAGAGTGCCAAGTCTTCTGTCTCCATATCTAGTGTATGATATTGGGACATCTAATTTACATGAAACTCTCAGTCTTTGTTTGTCTCCCTTCTGTAATGTTTTATATTTATTTATATAATAGTTTTCCGTTATTTTTTATTATTATAAACTTGTTATTATTATTATTATTTGAATTCTTCACTTCTCAGCCTTTTTAAGGGCTGGGAAACATTCACCTATCCCGGGTGCAAGGCACCAAAGGGATTAGGCTCAAGTACTGTTTTAATGTTCATTTAAAAATCTTCGTACTATGGAGCACGTGTTAATTATTGCGGTTTTTTAATTTTCATGTACAAATGATTTTCTATTCCTATTGTTTCTAAGATTTTGTGCAAGCTTTTTGGTATTACACCAGTCGCGGATATTATTATTGGTACAATTTTAACTGTTTTTTGGTTCCATATTTCTTTTATTTCTTCAGCCAGAGGAATATATTTCTGTATTTTTTCATTGTATTTAGCCTCTAAATTTTCTGTATTTGGAATGGATACATCTATTAAGTATGTTCTTCGGTCTTGTTTTAATTGAAGAGTTATATCCGGTCTATTGTTTGGGCGAGGGCGGTCCGTTATAATACTTCTATTGTAATATATTTTGACAGCTTCATTTTCTATTACAGGCAGTGGAGTCATTAGGTACCATGGTTTAGTTTCATGGCATACATTGTACTTACTAACTAATGCAAGTTATATTTGTTTGCATATATTATCATGTCGTTGCGTGTATTCCCCGCTTGCTAGTACACTGCATCCACTTGTGATGTGTTCTATTGTTTCTGGCTTGCTATTGCATTTTCGGCATTTGTCATTCACGTTTGGTTCTTTAATTATGAATTTACTGTAGTTTTTAGTTTTAATTATTCTATCTTGTATGGCAATCATAAATCATAATAATAATAATAGTTATTATTATACTTCGTACCCCATTCGCGGAGAGGAAGGGAGGAAAGCTGGGGGGATTGGTGGGAAGGAGAGGGTGGGGGTGGCCGGCCCGAATGATACCATCGATTGGACACCTACAACGCAATCACACATCTTCTCACGCACGCACACAACCGTATGACATGCGACCTCACCGCGGCGACCCTTACGGGTTGGTCGGGGAGATGAGGGGGGGAGAGAAATTGAGGGGTGGGAAGGTGTGCACATAAGTGGGGGATGTAAGATACAAATCGATACATCCAAAGCGATGCGATGGAAATATCGCATTGAGATATCGTTCTCCAAGGCTAAGCGAAACATTCCAGCACAAAATCAATTACAATTTGCACCATTTGTCATCATCCGATATTACATATGATACGATACACGATATCCCACGATACAAGCTCCCACTCGATAATACACGATATTCAGTTCATCGTGAAAATCAATATCACTCATAAGATACATGATAGCGATACACGGTCTCATGCGATAGCAAAATTACGCAGTGTAACGCGAAAATCGATGTCACTGCGTCAGCGATGAAATGAGAATATGGTTGACGAGTAGCATTGCGATAAGCGATATTTGATATCGTGACATGCGCGATATTGATATGGCGCGATATCCGATATCATTCTATATACGGCATTACGCGTCCTCATGTGATAATGCTTACGTTTTCAAGCGAATAATTCTCAAAACGTGACGTTCATATTGGTTGGCCTAAAAAATTGGCGTTTTAATTGGTAAACGGGGCGGATATTGTTAGCGTGTTACTTCGCGATAAACGATATTATATATCGTATTATGCGCGATATCGATATCGCATATTCGATATCATTCAATATAAGATAAGATCTGAGACATAACGTGTTATTATGTGATAAATCTCGTGTTTTAAAGTGTAAAATTCTCGAAAACGTGAAGTTGTAATTGGAAAATTAGAGCAATTTTTTACTTGTAAACGTTTTAATTTTCGGCCCACAGGGTTCACTTATCGGAGGGTTGAGGTTGAGTTGTAGGAACCATAGAGGATTGGGACAGCAGGACGCGAACGTCCGGGCACCGCGCCTCAGGGACCAAACATGACAGCGGGGCGGATGTCCGTCATTGGAGAGGGAAGAGTGGGAATAAAGAGGGTGTTAGTGGGAGGAGAGGAGTCGGTGGGAATATCGCGGGGAATATATGTATAGAGGGAGTCGGAGATGAAGAGGGGGGGGAGGAAAGGATGCAATAAAACCCAAAACCAAACAGGCGTGGGGACGACGCGCGGCGGAACAAGAAAAAGGGTGGGGAAGAGAGAGGTATTTTTCGGCCACACATTGGAAAGGATGAGACGGGGAGATTTCGGGGCCGGGATGAAGAGGGGAGGACCGTACGTGAGAAAACAATCGATGTTTGTTGCCATGGAAACGGATGTGGGGATGCCCGAGCGTTAGGGAGTGGGGGGGAGGAGGTCGAAAAGGGAGGGGGAAGTGGAGGGAGTGAGGAGTGGAGGGAGGAAAGAGAGTGATAAAGGGAGAAAAAGGGAGAGACGAATGATTCTGAGTGGAGGCTAGGGACGATATAAAGACAAACGGCTTTATCCAAGCGGCATTAAGACCCTTCTTAAAGTCATCTCCTCATCCCTGATTGTCCCTCATAATAAATTAAACGCGTGAGAAATCGTCCACAAACCAATCCTTTTATTTGGTGGACAATTAATAACAAGTCTCATACGCAAGCAATACACATAATCTTATAACACAGTTCAACTATATGCTATGGATGAATCATTTGAGAAACAAATAGTTAAATAGTTGCGATAGGCGTGGAAGAAACTCATGTGGCCTCATGAAATAGAATGATAAACTACTTGTTCTAGTTATTTACATTGGACTGGGAAGCAACATAATGAGGAAGAAGTCACTCTTTGGGCCCCCGCGCACTGGCAACTTTTTCAAAGCAACTATTTAGTTACTTTGAAGAAGTTCCAATGAAACACACGGTATTAACTGTGGCCCCGCGCACGGGCGACTTTTTAGTTGCCGCAACTAAATAATTGCGTCCGAACCTATTCCGAAGGTGGGTAAACTGTTGCTGGCAGGAATAGACCACGTAGGTTTTTGCCCAACCCCGCGCACTGTCAACTATTCAGTTGCTTGACGGCCCTTGTTCGGAGCGCTTTTCGGAGTACTTCAATAACTACTAATAGAAAGCAATAAAAACATTGCATTTCCATTTCTTTTGCAATAAATAATTTAAACTATTAGTGGTATTAATATTTTCCTTACCTTAGAGTCACTGCCAATCTTTCTTGAGGTGTTACAGCCTGTCGTAATGATGTATTTTGGTAAGTTGCTTGAGGTCCAAGGGTAGCCAGCAGTTGATCAAAAGTTTCTATGCTCATTCTAAAATAATTAAATAACTTATTTGGATGTTCTTTCAATCTATCAAACAGCTAAAAAAATTGCCCATCAAGAAGTCTTGAACTAATTATTGGATGTACCCAAAACTTTATGCTCCTTTGCTTATTTTTTCGCTGTCTCAGAATGAGCGCAAGAACACAAGTAACTTCCACGAGATCCATTGTAAACTGAGCTGAGAGGCAACTATTTAATCGCCATTGCGCGGTGGCGGGCAACTCACGGGTGAGTTAACTGTTTAGTTGCCGGTGATTTAAGTTGCCAGTGCGCGGGGGCCCTTTCAGTCATCTTGAAGTCACTCTTTCAGCCCTGATTATATTGCAAAATAATTTTAGCACATGAGAAATCGACTATAAAGGTGACCATTTTCTCGTTGGATAATTTAGAAAAAGTATCGTCCGCAAGCGAATAAAAAGTATGCAGTGAGACAATGAAAAAAAATACTGCAGATCAATCCTTTGAGTAATGAACAATGGAGAACTATATTGTACAAACAACTCTATCCTTCACCGAATCCTGACCTAAATCCCTTCATCTCTGGTAGTTCCTCATAATAATTTAAATACATAAGAATCAAGCACAAACCCATCATTTATTTGTTGCTTACTCGAAAGGTTTAAAAATATTCTACCTTATGACTGCGCTTGAAAAATTGTCACGCATAAATCATTTGAGAAAGATATATATTTTTTAATATTTACGGTACGCATTGAAATTAACAGAGGAGACTGCCTATGTGCGACAGTCGCGTGAAAAACCGTACATTGCAAAAGGAATCAGAGGGGTGAATACAATTTGAATGTACTGAAAAATTATCCAATTAAACCTTATAACAATGAAATGGGATACATTCAAAGTTTTTACTCTGCGCTGTCACAATAAAGTCGTATTCCGAATTTATTGTGACAGCGCATGGTGCATAACCCGGGGTCACAGAAGACCACATATAAAGAAATATTTGCGGTAGGTCGTGGTAGGAGTTGAAAAAGGACACCTCCAATGGGCAGTGAAAATGACGTGGCGTTCATCACTGTAGGAATGAGATTTTACGAAAGAAATTGCACCCTTAACCACCTAAAACTGAAATATATTTCTAAAAATACAAAAGATCAAATGAAGACAACATTTTTGGCATATTTGCGGAAGGTCATGGTAGAGGCCGGAGAGAGAGAGAGAGAGGTCATAGCAACGTCATGTTGAGAAAGAGACGGAAATTGTGTGTAAATATCTTTCTCGGGCTTCGCACCGAGTAATGTTTTCAAAATCCACCGACTTTTCGGAAAACGACTTGTTATAGTGGTCACGGCGGAAATAACACGTGCCTTGAAAATGGAAAACAAGTCGTTTTCCGAAAAGTCGGCGGATTTTGAAAACATTACCCGATGCGAAGCCCGAGAAAGATATTCACACATAATACTCCGGGAAAATCTTAAATCATTTATTAGACGGAAATTTTGTTTGTCATTAATCTGTTACTTTTCGGAAAATAATGAATAAAATAAATAAATGAAAAAAGTGCCTATCATCAACAGGAAATAAACAGAAGCTCGAATCACGCCACTCAAGCACAAAACAGAAAGAACATAAAGGAATTCTCCTGAGCACCTAAATAAAAATGGTAGGAGGCTTACTGAAATCACTTACATTGGACAAATACCGTGTGCATGAACAAGATTTATGAATTACAATCTAGCTATCAATCTGGTATCCTATTCGACAAGAGCTAGAAATATCCGAGCCCCGACAGAGACAAAATTTTGACATGTATACAGCTTTGATAAATTTCAACAAATCCATTGAAAGGTTGCATATTTTCAGTGGCTGTGATGCCACATCCACGAACATTCTGAGGATAAACCGTATCGAGTCATTTCCAAAAAGGGCCGTAAAGGTACCAGACCAATGAATATATCTATGCTTAAAGACGACGGTCATTATACGTGTCGCTGATTAGTTTTTTGTATGCTTAATTTAATGCGATAAGGAAAATTATAATACATTTGAAGTTTACACATTTACTGAATTAGGTTTAACGTTCTTGAATAGATGCATAAAGGAGAGGAATAGGCAACAAAATGCAGGTTCTACTAAAGTTTTGCTCAATACGTCATTCTCAGAAGGGAGGACGAGAATATTCTGCGGGCATTTGAGATGTGGGAGTGGAGAAGGATGGAGAAGGCGAGGTGGAAGGAGAGGAAGACTAACGAGGAAGTGCTTGAGATGGTAGGCAAGATAAGGAAACTTCTATATGAAATCCGGGATAGGTAGAGTAGGTGGTTGGAGGAAGTAATGAGGGGCGATGGGTTTCTCAATCGTGTAATAGAGCGAAGAATGCTGGGCAAGAGGGAAAGGGTAAGAGGGAATTGAATAGAATACTCATTTATTTTACTCTGGGGCAGGCTGGGACAGATTTGTATGCACCTTAAGTTGATAAAGCGTACTATTATTTTTATTTGAAATATTTAAAATATGGTTGTTCCACGAAAAGTTGTCATTGAGGGTTACCCCTAGATTACGCACAGTTTTGGAATAAGGCAGCTCAATATCCCCAACTTTGATTTTGGGCATGCTGTTAAGGTCAACTTTATTTATTATTTTCGAGCTCCCGAGTAAGATAGCTTGAGTTTTGCTACTGTTCAGAAGAAGGAAATTCTCATCAGCCCAATCCACAATAGCAGATACGTCTTGATTAACCCTAGAAATCACATCATAAAGTTTATGTGGATAGCTGTGACAGTATATTTGCAGATCGTCAGCGTACAGCAAGTGCTGGCAGTTTACAATGCATTGCGGAAGGTCAAGAACGAAAGGGGAGAATAATAGTGGGCCAAGGACGGAACCCTGAGGAACTCTACTAGAAACAGAGCCCCGCCTGGAAAGGTTTCCATCTGAATCCTTCACTGCTTGATGTCTATCGATTAGATATGAGTGGAACCAATTCAGCACTGTGCAAGAAAAGTTTAATTTTTTCATTTTGAGAAGTATGCGTGAATGGTTCACGCGGTCAAAGTCTTTACTGAAGTCAAATAAAACGAGAACCCTGAAAAACCTAGCTACCATATTTTCTTCTTCCCAATTTAGTGGATTAACTACTTATAACCCTTCATTTTCTGTATTCTTTGCCTGAAGATGCATAACCATAGGCTGAATGAAATGGAAATATAGTGAATTCTGCATAAATGATGATGTTTCTGCATCATGTTATTATTGTATATATCCTAAGCTGCACGCTATGAGTGACATTTCAACTCTTTACATCGAATGATTAGCTAAAAAATTGCGCTCGGTCCATTTTCCGACACAGAGAAAGTCTATATAGAATTCCTGCGGCGTCATCATTGAGGAAGCCTTCAAAGAAACTTTCCTAAATGTGATTCTCGGGTTTCAAAAACATAATGGCTTCGTCATCTTCATTCGGAGTAGCAGTGATAAATTAGATCGTTCCTCGGGCTGACGCAATGCTTTCGCCACGGTCTTGCAATTTACTCTTCAATCATTTCACCAATGAACGAGAATTGATAAATACATTTTCCGCATTTTCAAACTACTTGCAGCCAATTGGCTGGTGGAGATTGCCGCTTGGCGACTTTAGACAAAACAAAATGCATGTGAATACTTGGGGTCTGAGAGCTGTAACAAGAGAACTGACGACATTCTCTTTTTCTGTACACTTGAAAGACATTCGTAGAGGATTAAAAGTGCATGTAGAACGACCATTAAAAGTCCTTGATGGAAGCAAGGAAACGCTGGAAGGGAACACTAAATGCATGATAATGGACTTAATTTTACACGTCTAGAAAATTGTTTTGATTTCCATAGCTGAATATGAAAACTTTAATTACGTGTTGCCTACTTATCTCATGATCATACGTGTAGTTTTCCCACGGCATACTACAGATCTTACCACGCTCGCTTCGAATTTACGCACCCTACGGTACGGAATTGAGGAAAATGGCGAAGACTTTACTTTTTCAGCAGCGCACTAAAGTGATAAGAATTTCAAAGTGATACTTTTATGACGGCTAAGTAAAGCAGTTTTTGGAACGATGTCATACCCAGAGCTTATCTGGGGGGTGGGTGGAAATACAAAACGCTGTAACATTTCGAAGAAATTAAATATTCCGCTGGCATGGATAAAAATGGCTTCTTACCTTGAGGAAATAAATGCCCGCATTACATCACCCAAAGTTTTCCATTTTCTCATGCTTCATGCAGCCCTTTACGTCGAAAAGTTTCGGAGAAGGACGTATTTAGGTCAGAGGAGTGATGACAACAAAGCCATATAAGAGCAGTACCTAATTATTTTTGAAAGAAATGATGTGCCCATCAAATTCAATACGCTGCATACTCAAAGAATATGAACAAGTTCCATACGACGAGTGTGGCAAGCACTTCACCATCCCTCAGTGACTTCGAGTCACGAAACGTACTGCCTCTTTGAACGACGAGGTTTTCTTTTAGGGCTGGCATAGATAAATTTATATACCTCCAGGTAGTTTAATGATGAATTAATATTCTTGATGATTGTTAAACGCTCAGAAAAAGGAGAAGCAGTACGGGGAAGCATATTGAAATGGAATATTTAATTACACATAAAAAGGATATAACGGTCATGTTTCGGTAACATGAATCCTTACGTAAAAATAATAAAGGAATTAATCAGAAGAATTTCGATCTACGTCTTAGTATTTAAAAAAATGCCTTTTACGAGATCAAAAAGCATGATAAAATTATATTCGAGATGCGTGATGGTGAAAAATTTCAGATTTAGAATTAATAACAAAATAGAAGTTAGAAGCGTGTGCATAATGAAAAAAGAGTAAAAGATATTTTTATATTTTAAAATTAATAGTGTATAATGAAAAGAGTAGACTATTTTAAAATACTCTCAGAGAAGAATCGAAACAGTTATTGATAAAATAAAATACCGAGTACCCAATATAATATTTATGTGCTCTGAAATGGAGAAAATTACTCAAAATACGCGTTTTATTTAAGATAATGTGAGCGAGATAGTTCCCTAATCATAATAGAGACCATATTCGATACATACGCTTAAATTTCACCAGCTCTGAGACACACGAATTAAATATTTTATCATTAATGCTGCAATAATATAGTTTTACATGACAGATATTGTAAGTAATCAAAAGAAAATATCAAAATATGTCTTTAACTTGACTCATTTTTTTCTCGCGGTACGTTTGAAACTCCATCAAAACGGAAGGTTTATTGTGATACCGAAGAATTTACTGCGGTGAAAATATGATCAATTTTAAAAAATATTGGATAAAACACACAAACTACACACTGCTGATTTGTTGACAAGATCTAAGCGTAGGAAATCCTCATTTTTAATATAAGGTCTCCCTGGAGTGCATATTCGTTCTATTTCCCGTATAAAAGGGCTGGTATTTTTTGGCAAATATCTCGGAAAGTAGTGTGGTAAGGGGTTGTTTTTATGGTGTCAATGGAAGGGTGATATATTTTTCTTTAAAATGAGATCAAATTCATTGATTTCAATTAAAATGATATTTTGCTGAAATTACCTTAAAGGAGCGTCTACATAGTGTTTCACTATGCATATTTTTAATTTATTAGTGCGTACTCTATGTAAAATTAGTCGTTTCGTTTCATTCCTAAGAAAAATATTACAAAAGATCATAGTCAACGATGCTAAACGAAAGTACGGGTGACTATTTTGAAAACTCTGAGGTAAACAGGAGAATTCAACGAAGGTCATTATATAGATTGGTATATTGGAGAAACTATCAGGGAAAATATTTCGCAGTTGAAGTAAAACGGCAGTCAAAAACTATTCGGTGGGAGCGGATGAACATTTTCAGTTGCCCAGATATCGATCACCGACTATTGTGACATTTCCCTTATTGAAGATAAGACTATGTTCGCATCCACTTGAAGTGATATGATATTTGGTTCCTATAATTTTCCCCGTCGTCGGGAAAATTTTCCCCATACCAACGTCGGGCGGATGTGGTAATGTAATGATATAATCCACGGGATTCGTGCGGTCAAAAGTAGAGCACGTTCATAGTATTTATAAGTATAATTTATTCAATTGGCAATGCCTCAAATTTCTACTGTTTTACTCGACGCATTATCTTCAAACAGTTGGTCATTTAAAAGTCTATTTACAATGTAAAGCGGGCATATGATAATTAAATCCTCAAAGGGTTAAACCACTTATTAGTGAAACGTTTGTTTTTTGTGTCGTTTATATTTTAAGGTATTTCGTCGCATTATCTCACGTTAATACTATGCTATACTATACTTCCATACTATATTATTCTATGCTATACTATGCTATACTATGGTATGCTATGCTATCCCATACCATACTATACTGTGCTATGCTTTGATATATTATACTATTCTATACTGTACTCCACTTATTTGCCATTAACATAAAAATTTGCGCATACTTTCAGCAAAAAAATTCCCAATAATTTCAACAGATTCAGGCGATATATCGTAGAAGTTCGTCAAAATAAAAAAGAAACAACAATTACTCTTTTACTCAAAAACTACAATTACACAATATCTTGTGGAAGAGTTCAATTGTTGTTTCTGTTTTAATATAACTTCCATTGGTCAGTGTATTAAGTCCTACGGCATACAACTCTGTTACAATCATATTATGGTGGGTTACTTACACAGAGCCACGAGTTACTTCCATAGTATCGCGTGTGGCTTGCGGAGGCAAACAGAACTCGCGGAGGAAGAACCGGACAGGAAGGTGATGGTTATCCTTACTCACAAAGAGATTTTCGGGGGATAAGTAAGACATAGTGTTAGGTGCTTCTTTTAAGTGTTTCATCAATAAATATATTATTAATGCTTATAAACTCAACGAAGTCCGGCGAGATGTTGTGGGACATTTTGTTAAGAGAATAAAACAATAAAACTGGTTAAAACTTTTGACTGGGAGGTACTTTAGAGTACGGGCAGATGAACACAAGAGGTGCTTCTTAAACAAGGACATCAGATCTCTAATCGCTAAACACCTCATCGACGAAGTCCACCACTGTAATTTCACCCCAAAGATCCTGTGGCTGAAGGGAAAAGGACGACGCCTTGACGCTCTAGAAAAATAGGAGATAATTAGAAGAAGAAAACGAAGGGTCAAACTAATGAATGATAATGAATTTGTGAACCATTCCCCCATTTTTTCCCTACCGACGTAAACCTTGGTCAAAAAATTCCCCCCCCCACCCACTCTCACAATGCCTCCCTGCCCCCTCCCTCCCTCTCCCTTCAGCCCCTTAACCTCCCCTTCCTTCCCCGCACACATATATATGACTGAAATTTTCCAAAAACGTTTTCCAAAAATACCTGATGATGCCGCATAAGCGTCGAAACGCGTAGTACCTACAATAAATCCAGTGGACATTGCCAAGTTTTAATCAGTTTTATAATTTTATTCTATTATTTATGCTCATTGGAAAGCAAGCCGACGCTGAAAAAGATAGATAACTTTACAAGGGTTAATGGTCTGAGTGGCTGAGGTCACTGGTTAAATTAAGGCTATAGATTGGTGGGAAAAAATTCAAGATATTAAAAATCTTTCTAATGTAGTAAATCAAGTGTAAATGGAAATTTACTTACTCTTTCAGAATCCAAACTCGATGTGCTGCCGAGGTAAAATCTCCGAGAAAATCTCCAACTCGTATTACATGTTACCTACGGGGATGAAAAACATTACACTATGTAAATTTCCGTTCATTTCAATTTGAATTTATCTACTTTATGCAAACGTACTCATCCCGCGGACTACAACAGTGACGTGGTGGAGGGGCTTGCACGTTCCAATGACCCCCAGATTTGACCCATGTCAGATAGGTCAAAGGGTTTGAGCCAGACGAAAGGCAGTCCGGATTTGTTCTAAATGATACGTATTTCCGCTTTTCCTAGTGCTACGCGGTAGTATTATACTGCAATTTGTGCCAAAAAATTAGAAAAAAAGTCTTAGGTTCATCAAAAATGTGTAGAAAAAACCTTCCATAATTCATAGAAAAAAAAAACATTTAGCGGTCACCACCTATGAAATACTGTTCATATTGTAGCTCATTCAAATTTTCTCAAAATGGCATACCAGTTAATGAGATAGAGGGTTTATGGGAGCAAAATAATTCCGAGTATCTCAATAAATTGACACCTTTACTTTTTGAATGTCAGTATCACTTCAAGAATTCAGTGGAATATGACGTCAATCAGGTTGGCAACAATTTTGACTCAATATGTTGATATCATGACTCCATCACTTCTTTTGATTATTTCCGTATCATTAAAACTAGATGAAAGGATATATAACACATCGTAAGGTATAAAATAAATTTCTCGTGCCATGAACTTGTTTTTGCCAAGCCATGTATTCAGATGAGGAGTTGAATGCATATTATTGTCGTCAAATGCTGAATTTAATTGAATCACAATGTTAGATGGTTATAAAGTAGGTGTGGCATTACCTTAAGACCAATGGGAGGAAAGGTGAGAGAGAAAATCCAACTACCGTGCCAGTTTTAAATAACTTAATATGAAGTCGATATTTCGAGGAGACCCCAAATCAACCTTTGCACCCTTTGTGAGTATAACGAGGATGGGAATATTAAGAATGCATCTGCATCAGTCAAACAGTTTTAGCAAATGACAATGCAAACCACGACCTCGGATAGCAACATCTCATTCCAAACCTGAGTTATATTTGCGGAAGAAGGGATTTGAAGTCCCGAGGGATAAAATTATCCGAGACTTTGACATTCCACACCGTTTCAGAGCTCCCGGTGGATAAAAAGCTAATTAATCATGAAGTTCGACTGGAGACTGGATGGCCCTGATTTTCAACCCAGTTTAAACTTCTGGAATGAGACAATTTTTTGTGAAAATGTCAGTAGGTACACCACGGTATTCAGAGCGAAGGTTGTAATTAGGAAATTTAATAATTTTTAGAGGCATTATACTAATCAGCGTCATCGAAACTTAAGGTTTCGATGAACATGGGAGCACTACCGTCAGCTTATCCTCTAGCAATGGAGGCCTACGCCTCGTCTTTGCATCTTTGCGCTTATTTCCCTCGGCTTACATCCCTCAGCCCTTCAACTCCTTTCCTTTCCACCTTGCCAGTCGAGGGCAGATTAAAAAAAAGTTTTCTACCGGTTGACGTAGGTTTGGTTGAATGTCAGAGAATCTCATCCCGGTTTTGTACATTTTCAGGGGCCTGTCTCGCTCTATTATATCTCTTTTCGCGTAAGCAATCGATCTACGTTTCTTCATCCCGTCCATGAAAGCTATTTTCTTTCTTCCCTTCCCCGCTAGCCCAACATCCTGCCCTCTATCACATTCTTGAGCAACCCCTTATTACATCCTCCAGCCATATACTCTGCCGATGTCCAATTTCATTAAAAAAGTTTCCTTTCCTCTCCCACCATCTCAAACACTTCCCCGTTCGTCTACCTCTCCATCCTTCTCCACATTCACACATCTCAAATGCCTGCAGTCTATTATCGTTCTCCATTCTCAGGGTCCACGTTTCTGCACCATACAACGCTACGCTCCTCGAGGGCAGATTAGAGGGCAAATAATCCATGCAGTATATAGTATTGAAATCTACTATTTTGACTTCTTTTACTAAAGAGATTTGATACGTATAACCATAATATTTTAATAACCTACCCATTAACGCTTAATACCTATATCTACTAAGAATTATAAAACATGTTAACGTTATCTTGCATAGTATGTTATCAGTTTTCTTCAGCACTCTCCCCTCTAATGAGGTCTAAATCAGAACCACCACGCCTTTGAGACATTGAGGGGAACCACAGGCGGCATGAGGAAAAAAGGACCCTATTCGCTGAAAAGTTTTAGGTATTATTTAGCCATAAGTTAGCTTTACCCATTATAGGAAGACTCGTTTCAATTTCAATTTTCGCCTAGAGAGTGTATTTCGAAATTCTTGTGTTTTTGTGACTAAGAAAGTCAAATTTTTCTGTTTGAATAGCCTCGTGTTCCGGTGCCTTTTCTCAGTCAGTCATCAGTAAGATTTTGGGCTCAACAGTTGCGATGAATATGTTGCTCTGGTATATAAATCAAATTACAAGAATTTAAGTCATCATTTTCGGAATCCGCCTGGTCCTCCGGAATCTTAATCGAGTACACCCATGCTTGACAAAGCTAGTAGCAAACGTATAAGGGTCGATTACAAAATAAGTGTTACAATCTTCTCCATCTTGTTACTACTTCCCCAGTTCATTTAGCATCTTGATTTAAGTGAAAAACCCCCAAATAAATTTCCGCCATTTGACTTGCTAGAATGCAGCTGAGTATGCCAAGGTAAGCATAGAAGTAAGAATGCAGTGAAAATGGGGTTACTGAGGAGTGTTTGCGACAAAAGCAGGATTGACAGGAACACTGACGAAAGGGTCCTGAAATGATGCAGGTGGGATTCTCCAGTATTTACTATACATGATAGTGTACTTTATTCGTTGGCTAAGTTGAAAAAATGTTACGAAGACTTCAGCGGTTTTCTCGCTATTTAGAACTTTCTGAGTTCTTCCCGCATTTCAGCATGTAATGGACGACAGTTTTTTTCCGGATTTCCAGTCAGAATAATCAGGTTTCGACCTGAGTCCATGTTGGTGATAAATCATCCTCTGTCAAACCCTTAAAAAGTATGACACTATCACCATCATCAAAGACCAAAAACCTATTGGTATCGACGATATTTTACCATCACATATTATTCTGTTTTCAGTGGATCAAATTCGAACTATTTTTTTTATAAAATCCGCAATAATGCACAGCAGCACGACGGACGAACCTTTTAAAGCCCCAATGACCCGATCACCATCATCAAAGAACGATAAACTATTGCTATCGACGACATTTTACGTTAATATATCATTCCATTTCAGTGAACCAAATCCTACCTCTATTTTTTTAATAGAAAAAACCGCAATAACGTACAACAGCGCGACGGACAAACCTTATAAAGTCGCTCCGTCTCAGTGTCTCTCTCCCAGGATTCATCACGGGAGGGTGGTTAGGGCGGGATGTGCGAATTTGACGTCTCCTTCTGCGATTCGATCGTTGACCTCGGCGGTATTCGGTCGATAAGTGCTGAAACACTCCTCCCTCGTCTCTCTCTCTCTCTCACCAAAAGTCCCTTTACCTTGTCCCTCCCGTGCACCGCTTCCATTTAACTCTCCAAAACCTCCATTCTCTTTCTCTCCCATCTCATACTCACTCTCTCCAGGAAAATCTTCCCACCTCATCCAAACAGCCTCCCTCCACCTCTCTCCCTCTTCCACCTTACCTCTCTCGCTCCCATATAAACCTTCCTGAGGGAGGAGGGCGGGAGGTTAGTCTTCTCCGAGTACTATAAATATGGATCCCCTGGTATAATTCCATTACCTCCTCCACACACAAATGACCAAAAGGAATTCCTCCCCCCCCTTCTTCAAAGCCCACTTCCCTCCATGTTCCATCCGGACTGCTCGTGTGTACGTGTGAAACGGTGTGGGTATGCGTGGAGGGGGGCGGGTGGAATGGTCTACTCTCTCTCTACCCCTTTCTACTAACTCTCTCGCCTCACATCTTTCCTCTCCCAGCTCATCTTGCCCCCCCCACTCATCCTCCCGCGCCGAGTTCCGCAAACGTTCCTCCCATTCCTTCCTCACACGCTAACTCTCCCACAGTTCTTCCATCACCACCCCCCTCACCCAATTCCCCACTCATTCCCACCCCCTCACCGCCCTCCACCCCACCCACACCCTTTACGCCTGCGGGGCGGGGCGGGAAGCGGTGGCATTCGAAACGTCCAGCCTCGCGGAATTATTCATGAAGGATGGACAGCACCCAGGTCCCTCCTCTCGCTCCACACATTTCTCTCTATCCCTTCCTCACCCGCTATCTCCATCCTCGTTGCCCTCCCACCCTGGGCCCTCACACACTGCCCATACCCGCACAGTACGGGTCCTCCTACCTCTCGGAAGCTGCCCATTGAACTCATTCTCCTCCCGCATCCCCCCCGTAAACGAAAGGGCAAGACTTGCCGGAGCCGACGGCCGTGGGGAAAAGGAGATCCCACCGTTGGCCAGTCTCACCTTCGTTAAGGGGCGCTCCTAGATTTCTCGTCTTCGATGAGGAGAGCGGTCCAGAGGGAGGAGAATGCGAGCCTCCTTCGAAGGAGGGATAGGACAGGAGGTTTATGCCCTCCGGGGGGAAAGACGGTCTCTTTAGCCGTGACCGCCGCATGTGGCGGTGGGGAAAGGGGGATTCATCGTTAGGACGGCACACCACGGAAGTGGATGAGTTAGTTAGTCGGAGGATGAATACATAAAGAGAGCATCGGGTAGGATTTCGGAGTCCTAATCCAACGGCCGGACACGAATGAGGTCTCAGTCATGTCGCACCCCTCAGGAAAGATGTTGTTCAAAGGTATTCATAAGTTTCGGGTGCTTCGTTTCCTCAGATCAAGATTTTGTGCATACCCATCACGCTGTTCCATGTCGAGTTTGAGTCAAAGAACTAAGTAACTGATGGAACTGCTAGGGTTAAAAAAAAACCTTGCTTCTTTTATTAACTTCCAACATGCTGCCATTCATGCGTTTCCGCCTCTATTACATCGATACATTGCTCGATACACACTCTCCTTTTCTGAAACGTATGATTTCTATGTGATCAGAAGAAGTAGAGGATACAAAGGAGTAGGAAATAAAGATTTTCAGAATAATCCTACAACTATTAAAAACAAAAAACACCTCCACAAAGATGAAGAAAGTAAAAAAATCAGATACAATTTAGAAAAGAAATTATCGGTTCTTAGGCCGCATGACAAGTATGACAACAGTACATACTTACATATACCCAATATTTCATTCCTTTTTGGAATTGGCAAAGTCAAAGGATTTCAATACTTCCGTCAGCCCTAGAAAAATGACTCCCTTTTCATAAGTTTACCGGTAATACCATATAATGATAATAATTTATTTACTTTCCTGAATACAACATTTAGATAATTCTTGGTACATTAAGTAGGAAAGCTTTAGGTAGCCTCTAAGAAAACACGGAGTCGAGCCTATCTTTACAGTAATAATAGTTAATTAATGTTATTACTTTAATGGAGTACAATACACATAACCTAATTAACTAATTATCAGCTTAATAAATAGACAAAAAATAACAATGACTTAATACAATGATATTAAATAAATTTTCTGCATCGGGTTGAGTGAATAACTATTGTATAGCCACTTGGATTAAATCAATGCTCTTACCTTTTATGTTGACTGGTGGTAGATTGTGACCTTTTGGACACATTCATAAGAAAAATCTTTTAAAGGAAGTTTTGTTTGGTTTTAAAAGTGTGACATAGTACATGACATCCTCACAAATCACTTTTGCTTCCATTACACTCGTGCGTCGCTTCGTACGCGCTCCTCAAATCTTGGGACCCCTAACATTCCAGCTCTTTAACTAACAAAATTTTTTATCTCTTAACATAAAGACATCGCTACAACAGAATTGTGGCCTTTCGGTATTTTCTGAAATTGAAGTTTTTGCTCTACATTAGTCCCCTAAACATAAATGATCATTTAGTGGTTCAAATCGCACGCTTATATAAAAACACAGCTCCCCAGCCCAGTATGTCGCGAAGCTTGCGCGTAAAATGTGAACATGGAGACACATAAAAATTAATTTCTACCTTAAGAAAAAAAATTGCCATCGTAATTTTTTTTTAAATATTACATAGCCAAGGTATTTTGTTGCAAAATATCAAAGGATGTACCTACATTATCAAGTATCAAGTCGGCATATGTTTTGAGAAAAATACGTGTGTAGTTTTCAAAATATGAATTTCTGCACAAAAACGCAGTCATAAATTAATGAGGACGTGGCATTATGCGTTGTTGCTTTTTTTCAGATGAGTGCGGGTGATTTTACAGAAATACTTTATGCCTTGAGAAATCGAAGATAACAAAATGCAGCCTACAAAAGCTCAATTTTTCACGCTCCCGTAACTGGGCAAGGATACATATTTTGCAAAACTATTGGACACACAAAAATGCTGGTAAATGAACTATGCCTTGCAAATTTGGCATGAATCGGAGAGGTCAAGAATACTTTCGGTCTTCTATTTATCGTTTTGACTTTAAGGAGAGGACTATATGGAACACTACAGAGAATAGAAGAACCAAATGGATTGGACACCCTGAGACATAATTGGTTTGTAAAGAACATGATTGAAGATACAATAGAGGGAAGAGACCCCATAGGCAGACCCAGGAATAATTTCATGGACCAAATAAAGAGGAAAGTATATATATGGGAAGGGATACCAGGAGGAAAGGGAACTATCATTAAATAGGGAAGGGTGGAGGGCTGTAGTCAATAAATCTTAGGATTGAACAATCAACATATATTACTCTATTCACTTTCTTTCCCTTCCCCGCTTACCCAGCATCCTTCACTCTATCACGTGGAAAACACCATCAGCATTTTTCGCCTCTCATACCCTTTACAGCCACCAACTCTGCCTCCTGAATCTCCCCCAGATGTATCTTCTCATTAACCGCGCAAACCATATTTGTTCGCTTTCCTTTCCATTCACCGTACTTTCTTCGTTATCCACTTTGAAATGGCATTTTATAATATTTATCTATCTTTTTGGGCTTGGATACAGTGCATTCAACCTTCATTCATTAATTTAAATGAATTTCAAGAGAACTTCGAGTTACAGGAAATCACATATTTTTACGATTAAGTATCCCTATAAGAGCTAACTAAACAAAAGACCTTAGATTGAGATTTTTATTTGGTTGCTTTAATGTGCGCCTTTTACTTGAGATTCTGTAATAGCCCAGGTTTTCCCGGTCGGACGCACTGGATAAAGCGTACTTGGATTTTCCATAGAATTTCATGGCTGTTTATTAAAGACGCAACGTTTCGTCAGCTACAACTACCGCCATATACTTCGTACAAAGGAAGTATAACCCGGGATGGCATCCTCCAAATTTCCTATAATTTTTATTCATTCGAATACCGATCGTTTTTCGTACATTTTAGTTATGAATAACTAAATGCTATAAATTTAATATATAGAAATTAATGATTGATTGTTCGTCGTCTATGCGTTCCAATATCATTCATCTGATTACGATGAAACTTTGGTGAGTTATTGTGTGCGCGCCCGCGAAGGTTGCTGAATTATAAAAATCCATTGTACAATCGCTGGAGCGCTAGTCGTTTCAATAAATGAGTGTTGACACGCGAGCTTCTCAAACAAGCGAGGAAAGACAAGCAAGCTACGGAGCAGATCATTTACGAGTTGCTCAATTACGTGCATTAGAATCGCATCAGTGAGATATAAAATCGCGTGCATCAGAATCATATCAGTGCGATATAATATGTGTCCAAAGGTATGTCATTTATTTGAACGAAGAGTAAGATTTGTTGAAGTGGCCTCTTTGTTTGCTTTGTTTTTTAATTTTTTCATTCAAATTTCGTATACGCTTCGCTTTTTCCAAAATTTGTATTTGTAAGCTCGAAAATGTTAAATTTTTGCTCTACTTCAACCAAAAACTTTTTTTTTTTACTTGGAGACCGCAGCGTAGGCATGGAATGGAAACTCATGCCATCATTTGTGCGTTACAAATTCCTGTGTAGGTACCAGGAATTCATTGGATTACAAAAAATCATTGTCTTTCATTTATTTATACTTATATGTACATGTGTCTGCTTTGTATGTGTGTGCCTGCTTAGATAGAAAAAGAGACATTGCAACGCATGCCGGGCACAGCTAATAGAAAAATAAGTACGGCATCAATGACAAGAAAAAAGCAGTATATTATACATTTATAATTAAATACATAATATATCCTTAGTGTTATTTCGTTTCTGATTACCGACTTACCACAAAAAATGCACTACGCGAAAGATTTTTCGCTGATAACATCATCAACTGTCTTTAGCATACGATTTCGTAATTGGGTAAACGTATTCCGGGGCTTAAATCCCATCAATTCCTTTGTTTTTTTGCCTTTGTTTTTTTATGAAAAGGTTTCCCACCAGCTGCCAATCCCTCATCACGCATTTCTCAAACGCCATTTGGATTTGTTCAATTTCGAAGCCTGTTAGCGCTCGGCTCATACATGGATGACATTTCCTTGGTACTCTTCCTAGTGTTCCTAATTGGCAAGAGGAAACAAAGGATGAAAAAAAAGAGCGTCAAAGAAGCGATGTTCCATCGACCACCTAGTCGAACTCAGTCGAGCCGTGAATGTCAGGGGTGTACGGGATGGTAGAGTGTGAGGAGGAGGGGGGAGTTTGGCATGGGTTAAGGCACAATGCCTGCAGCCGCCAAGCCATTAGTCACAATGGGGTTGTTTTTCGACTGAAATATTGTTCTCGCATAGAGCCTTGGAACTGGTGTCAGCGTTGCATCACGCCGAAGCCGCTGGGGGATTGGAGTGGCCCTGTTTATTCCATTGGAAAATGTTGCGATTGGGATTGTGAAATTGGATAACGAGGAGAAATCTGGGAGGGAGATCTTTCACACGGCTCCCGGTAACTGCCAACATATTCAACAGTGTGTGGGGGCGGGGGGCAATAGTATACTAGCTTAACAAGCGAAATCTTTCGGAGGAATTGATTGAAGGCTAATTAATGCTTTTATATTTAAAGCTTTGATCCCGCAAAACGGTTCATATTACATTATTTATGTATCATCATCCTATAAAATTTAAGCTATCTCTGTAAATTGCAGTGATCCAAATCAGATTATTTTGTGTGTTCCGGCGTAATCAATTTTATTTTTCCATTTTATTTTCTTATTGTTTACATTTTTTTGTATCCTCCAATAATTTTTGTAAAGTTATTTTTTCTTCGCGGCACAGTGACTAATCTTTGTTTTTTTCTATATTGGTGTGATTTTGTTAGACGAAGAAGAGTCGGTTAATACCAAACAGGATATTATCCTCAAGGGAACCTATGTCCATCGTTTTGTGATTATGCAATTTACTTTAATTTACTTTAATGTGTATGTGCTCATACGACGGACAAATAAATAAATAAAATAAATATCCTTCTTAATATGAATTGGGTAGAGCTCTGCCTAAGTCCAAGTGGGTACATGCGGATATATCCTCGTTACTTTTTTATGTTTTGGCGTGGTATTTTTTCAATGTATTGGAGCACAATAATAGATGATTTTTAAGCAAAGTAATGCACAAAATATTTGCAAGCAAGAATTATTTTTTTTCATATTGGTATTAATTTTCTGAAACAAAAAATAGCATAAATGCCTTTTACCTTGGTGGAAAATTGTTAATGAAAGTATTTTCTTTGAATAAGGTGGCTATTCAAATATATGTCGTGGTTTTTGCTCTGTTAATGAGAAAAAAAAGTTTCAAAATATTCCGAAAATGGGAGGTGAAACGTTTACAGTATTTCCTGAACATGTAGCTGATCATTTTCCTGCAGGTCCGAAGTTAAACTGTTGATAGTAATTTTTATGAAAAAAATTATAGAGTTAACGGAAAAATTAGAATTTTTGTGTACATAATTCGGATTCATTTTAAGAACCAATAATAAAAACATACACGAGGTATAATTCAAACTTTAGTTCTAGCAATTCCACAAAAATACTCCGTTATTCTGATGAAATAAATGTACAGCCGTTTTCCACTATTCACTTTAATAAATCGAGTTCCAGAATTAATATGTGGAAATTTGTAGTGCTTCGGATTTTTAGGGCCATAATTTTTTTCCTTTTCACGGTACATCTCTAACACCTTCATGAAACTTTCAGATTTATTTAGCCCTAAATTTTCTAGGTAACCAGAGGTGAATTCTTTGTTTTCCCTTTTCGCCCCTGACTCCGGCTGGAAATTTAAAATTTACGTCTATTTGCCCATACTAATTTGGAAAATGTTTGATTGTGGAAAAATATTGGGTTACAATTAACATTATCAATACACCTAAACTTGTGCATGTGGCTTCTTGTTTGTACGAAAATAGTTCTACGAATTAATTCGACAATTGGGGACAAAATTAGCAAATGATAATACTAAATTCGAGGTTCACCAACGCATTCCTTCCACTGTTTTAGAACTGGTGAAGAATATTTGAAAGCAAGGGCTAAGGCACAAGGGATTTTTCAAAATTACCCAATTCTTCCGGTGACGCTATAATTTAATACATTATTAATCGCAGTGATATAATTACAGTTTTTAAATTACCGAGTGATATCTAGAATGGAATGTTATTCATTATAATAAACAGTGATTATATTTTAAAACAATCACGATGGACATAGAAGTGTTTTCCATAATTAGTTTCCATGTTTTCCAACTTTTTTCTTTGTCCTCTTTCACATTCACTTTACGTTCTTTTTCACGAAATTAGAGGTTGCTTGATTAGACCTAGACTTAAAATCATGGTGCTTCTTATTTTTCAGTGAGAGCTCTATGCATTGTTTTCCAAGCGTTATGCAGGTTAATTGCAAACGGATGTTCCAACAAATAAATATTTCCCTTCACTCTTGAGAGTAAAAAGATATTTCCTCGTTTTACTTTAAAGCAGATTTTAGTGTATTCAAATGTTCTCCAGTAAACCGATGTTCTATCTATTACCTTCGATACATGTAACCGCAATATGTTAAATTACCCATTAAGCCCGGAATGTTCTCTGTCCGAAGAGGCATTATCCTTTGAGGCCATCTAAAGGAAGTTACGTTCAAATGGCAGGGAAAACATTCAAGAATTTCGTAAAGTAAGTGGCGCAGCTTCCGAGTGTTCCTCCACGTGATGTCCATGGTTGACAACTGTTTCTCCAGCTATCCTGCTGGCGTCTTCAGGCCTAATCGCCAATCACGATGGGATTGGCGATTGGACCTGACGTGGCGATGCGTTGTTCTGACGGGCCAGAACAATGCATCGCCACTTCAGACCTGAAGAATTTAGAATAGAATGGCTGGAGAAACATTTGTCAACCATGGACATAACGCGGAGGAACTCCCAAAAGATGCTCTACTTCGAATCAAACCCCGCGGAAACCTTCGAATCAATATAGTAAAGGAAAGAAACCATATTAAATGTCTTTTTTTATAGAAACCATCTTATTATATATATGTAAGAAACGTTTTGGATGGATATCACTAATAAATTCAGGCTTCACTTTGTGGAACCTCTCCATATCGGAAATCAAAAACTTTTAAGTAATGGTCCACTAATATTTTTACTGTTTACGACCCGGGTTTCGTCACGTAATGACATCTTCAGGTGTCCTGAAGATGTCATTACGATGTCATCAGGTGACCAGAAGATGTCGTTACGTGACGAAACCCGGGTCGTAAACAATAAAAATATTATTGGACCATTACTTAAAATTTTTTTATTTCCGTTTTGGATGGATATGGATTCTGAGAACTCGGGAATTAGAAAAACAATAATGCAATAAATTATATTGATATCTGAATAATTAATATGCACTGATACCTTTAAAAATGTCAAGAAGTTATTCTCTTCCGTTTTCCAATGACGTACAAAAATATTGGTGTGACGGAATATTAGAGTTTCGCGGGCTTACGACCGAAAACTTCATCTTCGTAGAAGACTTAACGGTAGACGAGGTAATGGAAAGTATCATTTGACTGCCAAGACACGTCGAGTCGGGAAAATTCTCTCTCCTTGTGACCGTGAGCCCCTCAGCCATCCTGCACTGTTATATTATCTGATAGCAGACTATGAAATCCTCCTCGCTCAGACCGAGAATTTTCCTATCCCTATTCTATTATAAACAGACTCCTTTTATACCTCGCCTAGTTTATTAATTACCAGATAAAACTCGTCTATGACACTCTTATCTAGGAGCAACAAGTTCAATCCGACGGAGTAGACGGTCACGGGAGCCTTCATTCACTCTTGCGCGTGCTCTCTGCCAACTTTTGGCTCATGCACTTCTTCTGTTCGTTTTTCGCGCTACTCGAGCGTCGCTTACTTCGATATTACTGCAAAGAACAAACATCAATAAACGGTTGTCTCAAGTCTGGGCCTTCGGTGTACATTTCTCTTCCCCTTTGCTACTCTGAAGTATGTGTCTTGGTTTACTGACCAACTTGATTGTCTCAAAGATCATGCTCATCTGTTGCATTTGAGATTTAGCATCCTCTGAAATCCAATGCCTAAGTTCCCGCAAGGAATATTTGGGTGACATTTATTAGACACGAGGCAAGAACACTAGCATGGCCGTCAATTTTCTTTGGGAGGAAATTTCTGGCAAGATAGACTTAGCCTCAGTACCTCCAGAATCTATGGGAGCGCTGGGGCTTTAAGTTTTGCCAAATATAGTATTTTTTTATTTGAGTATTCTACTAGTGGATTGATTGATTATTGGACGGTTCCTATCTTAGCGTCTTAATTTATGGCATTTCGTACCGTTTTCCCTCCTATACGTGATTCACCATTTGATCTCTCTTAAAATTTTCATATCATCATCTTAATTTGTCCAGAATTCCAATCGTCTGCCCTCCTCTTCCATGCTTCCCGAGTGTTCTCCATTCCATTACTCTCTTAAGCATTCCGACTCTTATCAATACGTCCTTCCTCCATCTCTGCTGGCTCCTTAGAACCTCCGCCACTAGCTTCCTCTCCTCTCCTCTCCTCTCCTCTCCAACCTCTTCGTTCGTCTTTCTCGCCACCCAGCTCACCCTCTCCATCCTTCTACTAACCCATATCTCAAACATCGCAAGTCTACGTGCATCCTCCTTTCGCAATAATTAATTCTCCGACCCATACAATGCCATGTCCCATATTAGAGTTCTCACCAAGCTTTCCTTTACGGCTATACTCAAATCTCCCATATAATTTCCCTCCTCTTTGAAAATGTTTCTATAGCCATGGAAATTCCACACATTATGCTCCTACCACCTCGAGTACGCCGCGAGCATTTGGGACCCTGCACAGTGGTCCTCGGCCTATGTATTTCTGGGACATGAAAAGATTTTCTCGGATCAAGATGAAGTTTGGTGCACATAGGTTTTTGGGGTCGCTGAATACGAATATGATGCCAAGACAATTGAATTTTGCGTGAAAACTTGCTGATTTCATTTTTTGCAATATTTATGCGAATAAATTTTATTTAGTGCAAATAGGACCAAATTAACAAATAACATTAATATAGGCAAATGTCGAAAGATACTTATGAGTTTTTTGTATACTTAGTGATGTTAGTTACACTTTCCAACAGATTTTTTAATGAAATCTCATGAAATGAGTGAACTTTTCACTAATTTTAATTATATTTCGCGGATTAAAGTTCACTAATGTTAATGATTTTTAATTTGAAATTGCATATAACGACAAATTAACAATAAATTTTTACTGAAATATATAAATAGTACATACTTTACGGAGATGAATCTAGCTCTTTGAACTACAATCGATGCAACAGTCTTCTATGTAATCGACTCCGAAGTTAACGCGCATTTGACTTTTGATTATTAATAGATTGCATACCTTACCCGAGCTTTCTCTTATATTACCTCTATCAGTAAAGGTGCGTGATACCGGTTCAGGATCTTTGAATTCTGATGCGTCATCACCTACTCTATCCAAACGTACTGCACAAAAGATTTATCTGAATACTTTATTTTTCTTACCATGTCCCATTTTTCCATAGGTATACTGGCACCACTGTGACCTGGTCAAATAGATTTAACCAAAAAAATTAATAAAATACAAAGGAAAGCAGCGTTTCGTTAAAAACTCCTACGAGCGTACATATAGTGTCTCACAGCTTTTAGCGGGATTAAGGTGGGAGCCCCTAGAGACTCGGAGGATACACGCTAGGCTTAGGTTGCTTGATAAATTCAGAACTGATATTTTTCAGAGCGACACATGACTCCTCCGTACATCTCTAGGCCTGACTGATACGATATAATTAGAGAGACACTGCTGAACAGATAGGTACAAAAACTCGTTCTTTCCGCGAACAATAAGCGACCACAATAATAATTAAGCTCCACTAAATACACTCCTATAATATATGTCACCATTTCATCTCCAAAAACTTACACCTTTACACGGCTGGAGACCTATCACCCCCTGCCACGCACCCATGCGGAGGTTCGCGGGGTATAGTTTAGATGTAGATGTACCATTAAACCTATTCTTCTCCAAATTCTCCCCATATACGTTCCCATACGAAATTAGGTAACTCATGTAGTGTCTACTGTTATAAAATTTACGACATTCAATATCAACGAATATTATAATCTTGCCTTCGAAACACCAAAAGATGGGACAAACAAAGATCATCACAATTTTCCAAGCGTTAAGGATTCAGGAGAATATTCTTTGTCTGAGAATACTAGCTTAATCCATATAACTTTTCTACAAGGTTATATAATCCCAAGGTGCTCTAAATTGCCTGTATATTTATTAATGTCAATTGGTAAAATCAGAATATGGATTCATCACTGCCGGAAGTAGTAATCTACGAACTATACTAGTTTTAGCGATGGAAAGCTATGAGGGAATTTGCAGTCGCAAACCTAATTAGATTAAGCCAGTATGGTTTACTATCACATTTACTGTGCTTGCAAGTCGGTGCTAGTCTCGTGAGACAAATCTAATAGCGTATTTTTTGTAACAAACAATACTCAAAAGGGTATGAGCATTTCACTATCCAGTAGGGTAGTGTGCGATGCAAATATCGAAAAAAAAGCCGACTCTCCAGAAATCAACAATGTACCGCTGGGGTTATGTTATATGTAAGCGAGTTCTATACAGCCGTCGGCCGTCTCTCGCATCCTCTTCTCCAAGCCTCCTTGTCTCTCCAGTCTTCATTCTCTAATTGTCTCCTTTTCATATCTTGGGTGACTTGCTTTGTCCAGTCTTCTGGTGGTCGTCCTCTCTCCCTCCTTCCGGGTGGTTGCCAATTTAATATCTTTTTTGGCCAACGTTTCTCCTCCATTCTTTTTACGTGTCCATACCATTTTAGCCGTCTTTTCTCTATTTCTTGTATGACGTTTTCTTCTACTTGCATAATTTTTCTTATATTTTCATTTCTTATTCTTTGTAGTTTAGATTTTCTGCTGCTTCTTCTTAGAAAATCCTTGGGGTTATGTAACATACAATATGTGTAGCGATTTCACGACCTGAATTATGGTTCTTCACGCTAGTGAACACGTTGTACACTCTTAGCTTGCGAGTGTTATAATATTCAAATATATGCGTAGGTGATAAGATGAGGTATGTATATAAGCCATTTAGTGAAGTAATAAGAATTATACTTTGAATTGAATGAGGGATATAACATTTTAAAATGAGCGTGGGGATGTTTTCGAAGTTACACAATAGGGTTATTTCTTTCCCGGTTGAAAAATTTTGGTGAAGCTTTTAACGCTGCATAGTTATAATAAAAACAACGCTTCTCCCGAAGCAGAACATACTTTTAATTTCCGATTATCTAAGCTGATAGGAGATCTCTCAATCTCTCAAAGAATTGCTCCTGCACATTATAAATAGTATTTAAGGAATAAATTTTATACGTTGTTCTAATTAATGTGAATGGTGCGCTTCGTAGTGCTCACGGTGGCAACCGAAATACCCCATTTTGAAATGCTAATTGTTATTTGAAATTTCCTTCGGAGATGATAACTATCATACTTTTTGCCCGATTCCTTTGAAATTGAAATTGAAAATGGTCTTTATTGTTCTGGGACTATAAGTCCCCTGGAACATAGAAAAAAATAATTACATGCCATGACAAAAAATTAACAAAAATAGTTAAAAATGAATTGGTAACGAGACAAACAGCATTACTAAATTCAATATGGAGATACGCATACAAAACAAATAAAAAATCGGTAAGTAATCAGATGCTTCAAAATTGTCTGTATATTTATAAATGTATATGCCATGGCAAATGGCAAAAATATGTTACACAACAATAAAAATCAGCGCAAATGTTCGGGGATTTAAGATCACAATTAATGGATTGAGATGGTGACAAAGCCGTTAAAATAGGCAGATAAATACAGTGGTGCATGATGAATTTCATTCAACATTACTATACACAATTGAGGAAACACGTAACATCGGTCACACATAGCCACATGGTCACGCAGGAATACTAAATGCGTTATGGCGCGACACATGAAAAACAAATAAAAAGCAGTAGGTAATAATTAATATGATACGCAGGGAAAAACAGAAAAACAAATAACATCGGTCACATATAGCAGTCAACTATGTGTGACCCTCATATTACAAAAAACTAAGCAATTATACATAGGTAATCATGTTTGTCTTGAACATCGAAATTGTGAAGTCCTTTCTACTCAATGGCAAGCTATTTTTTGTAAGCCCCACTCTTTGTTATTTCCACTGGATGACTAGGGAGGAGAGAAGCTATACGGGGAATCATATGGAATGAAAGCATGTTGAAGATAAGGGGGGGCGTAGAGATTGTTTCTGTTCGAATTACGGCGAAAATTACAGTAGAAAGGGCGCTGTGACTAAATGTATATCCCTTTATTCCTCTCCCAGCCATGACTCGGATTCCCAGCGGTATTCAAACCGCTACCTTTTTTATCGTTATATTCGTCCCTTCTTTCGCTCATACAACCGCCGACATGAGCTTGGGGTGATAACCCGCCATGGCATTTGTTCCCGCTCAGTTATCACGATGCGACTGACGGTGTTTCGGGCCTGACTACCGGTAAAAATGAAAGCCCAAAATCGCTGAGCTCCATGACCAGATGCTATGTTATCAAGCTCGGTTATGCCCTTGACTTCAATAAGTAATTCAATCTATGGTTCTATGCACATTCGAAGGAGATTGATGGCGAATTTCGACCATTGATGAGCTATTTCACTTTTTTTACTTAAAACATTAGATTATGCCCATGTTGGCAGAGGGGTAAAGTACTCGACTGCTCTTCCTGGGGTCACGGGTTCAAGTCCCGCCTGGGTGAACCACCCAGGGCATGGATGTATGTTAAGTTCTGGTGGCCCGGTCCCTGGAAAACCCGATGACAGGCATAACCTATTGCGATTCCAGGGACATACGGGACAACAGACTCGTTCGAAACGCAAAAACACGTTGTTTTAATAGCAAAAATTAAAGATGAACTAAGATATCTTGCAGAAGATCTCATGAACTCAGATGGACTAATAGTACTGGCTATTTGAGATGAAAAAAAGAAGTTGTTAAGAGTAGGAAAAGATGCTAATGAAGAGAACGTTCCGCTAAGAGTAACAGTTAAAATTTCACAATATATACATAATTGGAATTTCTAAGGTAATAGTTAGTCAAGACAATTGAGATGAGAAAGAAATAAATCATGAGTAATATATGCAGGCAAGTGCTACTGGGCTATGCAATAACTACTCAAAAACAATATATAATCCAGAAAAACAAAATTTAATATTTTCGAGACTGTAATGCAATCAGTTTTCCTCTACAACTCACAAATATATGCTTAAAGCAAATAAATGGAGAGGAAACCGATTACATATCATAATAAAGTCCTGAGAACAATAACAAGATCAGTAGAAGAAGGAGAAAAGTGGCGAATCGGCACAAGCAATGAACTAAGAGAACTATTTCCAGATCCTGATAATCAAACTCTAACTAAATGAAGACATGAACTAAGAGAACCATTTCCAGATCCTAAATATTATAGCTCTAACTACATCAAGACATCTGAGGTGGGTCGGCCACGTCTATAGAGGAGAATAAAAAACAATACTGATAGAAATTTTAACAAAAGGACTTGAAGGAAAAATACCCAATGGATGACCCAGATTGAGGTGGTGGCACCAAGCCCAAAAAGACATACGAAAGATCAGAAGCTCAACATCTGCGATGGAGGACATGGAAAGATGGAGTTTAATCACTGGGGAGGCGAATAGCCTATTTCGGTTTGAGTGGCCACGGAAGTAAGTAAATAGATATACTATTTATTTACTTCATATATTCGTCCGATTTATTTATTTTTACAGTATTAGCTTTAGAGTTTCACTAAAAGTAAAATTTGTAGATTTCTAGTGGTGCAGTAAAATGTAATAGTATTGTGTTAAGTGCAAAATGATACGGTCGATCGATAAGGTTGATCACATGCATAAAGCTACTTCAATGAACTATAGAACCGATCGGTTTAAAATGCCATTTTCCGTGCTTAGTTTGGGACCGCAGTAGCTACGATCAAGGCCTCCAATTATGTTAGCGGTGTCAACAAGTAGACAATTTTTTACTCTTTTAAATATTCTTTTACTCTCGATTATTCGCATGGGATGCTAATTACTTTTGTTTCATATGTCTATAATATGTAATATATTTTAGCAATAAGTATTATTATCAGGTATTATCTCTAAAATTTCTAATTGTTCAGTTCCTACTGCTCACCATTGTCCCCCAAGATTGAATTGGTGATTGGATCTGGCAAACTGTTGTGTAGTAATAAAAGATCTAAGGCTCTCCAGCCAAATCTGACGCAGAAAGGATTCACATGTTCCTCCAGGTTAGAGGCTCCATATATAGCAAGGTTTCGAAAAACGACTTGCTCTTCATCTTCAGCGCTTTGAAGGAGATTAAGGACAAGTCGTACTTCGAAACGTCTACATATGCGGAGCCTCTAAGCCGGTAGAACACCCGAGAATTATTTCTGTAACACTGTACATATATATACCCTTGTCCTTTTCCATTGAAAAAGTCGAGTGGTTAACCCAAACGTTTGGGAGACGCACATACGTAGCGTCATAAGACAAGATTATCCGAATAAAAAATTAGCACTCAAAGGTTTAAAGAATCTAAAAAAATTGGTTATTACAATACAAAAGTGTGGAAAACCATTTCTAGAGTCCTGGCGTTGAATTGCTACACCTATAACGAATATTGAAGGGTATAATCTTCTGTAAATTTTGCTGTTTATCATTTGCTGATACTTTTATTGTCATTATTATTCATGTAATGAAAATATGAAAATTTTCTGTTAAATTTTTGTTATTGTATTTTGACATTTTTTGCAGTTATTATTCATGTGATGAAATTGTATTGAGAGTTAAACGTCCTGTAACATGATGATGCGCATGTTAAAAATTGATATTTTATGTATTTATTTTGTATTTATTTTGTATTTACTTACTTGTTTGAATAAAGTCATTCATTCATTCTCTTACGTTTAAAGTTAAAAATCAAACGACACATGGTCATCATCACGGCTTGACACAACACTCGCTCAAACTTTTTCACGCAAAGGAAACCGAGATGTCTATAGCGCACTACATTGAATTTTAAAGAAAACAAACCAACAGATTACTTTCGTTGAATCAAAATTGCCTTAATTTGGTGGTGAACGCATTCCAATAAATAATACATTAACGTCACAGCCTCTCCAGCAGCGCGGGCAGTACAAAATAAATACGCTTGTTTGAAATATTAGTAAGGCAATGACTTACGAGGAAAGGAATAGTCGCTCAGCTTTTGAACTCCAGGTCGCTCGTAGCTTCTCACAAGTACCTATCCCTTCTTTGAAAAAAATCGCAGTATAAGTCCCCGAGGATGCTTTGCACCGGAGCACATCCCAGAGGACTTGTGCAACACGGAATATTTTAACCTCTACGCATCCCCCAACCCTTCCTTCACTCCACTTTTTTGTTGAATTTCGGAGAGCATCGTTCGGGTGAAAACTTCTTTCCGTTTAATGCACCTGATATACGCCTTCGTACAGATAAAAAAAAGGTTCGCAAAAGTCTTTTGCATACTTTCAATGCTGTCAAGGGGAGAGGGGAAGCATTGGAGAGATCATTTTTGTTATTTCTCTGTATACTCACACATTCACACATCCTTGTCGTCGTGCATCTCCTTCTCTTTCCGCGAGTATTATGGCGGTTGGAGGGAAAAGATGGAGGGTAGGAGGATACTGGCGAGGGTTACGGGTTAGTCGCCGTGGGAGAAGAGTTTTTTTTCCATAACCTCGCTTTTTACTTTTCTCGGTGCATGCGTTCGGGGGGGGGAGGGGGTCCTCTGTCCCCCTTAATCCCCCTTGCGTGCATCAGCGCAACCCTCTTGAGCTGAGCTGCACCCTCCCACCACCTCCAAACTCCCACCTCTTCACAACCCTTCTGCTCTCTCTCTCCGTCCCTTTGCTCCTCTCGCTTCACCCTCCTCGCGATCCGCACTCTTTCGGTCGACTTCTGAGAGTGCGGGATTTTTTTTTCTTAGTTGAGTCCTTCCCTGCGAGGTTGAGGTCGTGTTTTCGGAAACCGCCTTGGCAGCCTTTTCACTCCCAAGGAGAGTTAGGCCACAGTCTCGTGTAATACGGTGGCAATATTCATTGTTAAGATTAAGGATGATTCGAATCCAAATGTCGATTCTCCGATTCCACCGATTCTCAGGATTAGAATCGGTATCGAGAATCGATCGCCTAAAGTCGATTCCGATTCCATCGATTCCAGATAAATTCAAACAAAATTTCAATCATCACATCATATTTGTCTCAGTAATTTTGGGTGTAGACTATCAATTTGTACTTGTTATCTCCCTCAATAAGCTGAGGATATATTTGCTATTTGTTGATAAGTAAGCTTCTTGAGCGACTAAATTGTATTTATTCTTTTATTTCAGCCAATACTTGAATTTAAATAATAGTCGTACGCTACTGGTATATCAATATACCACCTGTTATTAAGAATAAGAATCTATGGAGTCGGAATCGAGAATCGGGAATCGATTTGAAAGAATCTGAATCGGAATCGAAAAAAAGTGGAACCGACTCATCCCGAGTTAAGCTATTTGGAGTTACTGCTACCTTAGAACAAATTTCCGCTAAAATTTGCCAACGTTTTCTCATCAGCGATATACATAGATGAAGTAAAAACTTCATTTTACATATTTTATTTCATCATTGGTCGCTCAATCATAAGATTGGTTGACTGCAGCCCACCACCCTTCCCTATCTAATGCTAGTTCCCTTACCTCCTCGTATCTTTTCCTATATACTGTCCTCTTTATTTGGTCCATGAACTTATTCCTGGTTCCTCCTCTGGGGAATTTTCTCTCCATTTTACCTTTAATTACGTTCTTTATCAGTCAGAAAGATTTTTAACATCGGTCAGGAAGATTTTATTTATTGGCCATTAATTGCTGTTAGTTTAATGCTAATTAAGATAAGCGCTAGTCCGAGAGTTTTCATGTGCTCTTCATTGAGGTTTGTAATGAATATCAGTCACATTTATGAAGCACAAATGAGGTTAATTTTGAATAGAAAATGCATGCTGTAAGTTGGTAACTTTGCAACAATTTCCATTTTTCCTACTATCCAACCCATTTCACATCCAATAATAATGGCCCGCCGCATGTGGATTTTTTACCCACATTACCCTCGTGTTTAACGTCAATTAGTTTGAAACGTTGCATTATGATATACTTCACTCGCTTTACGCGATTACAAAAATTGTGTGAAAGTAATACGCTTGAGAATATCCGAATTCATAGATAAAGGATACAACTGGGACACGTTCCACTGTTAACGTATGCATCGCTCCCTAATGCCGAATCTGGAAAAATGTTAGATGCATAAGTATGTTTTCTAATTTTATTTTCCTATATATTTTGCGCAAGCAAAAGTTATTCATCTAATATCGTGCCACTCAGGCAATGTAAAAGCCATGGGTTGGAAATAGATTTTTCAGCCGTGGCATTCATTCCTCTAAACAATCGGCATAGGGGGAGTGCGAAGAAACCCGGCGTTGTCATATGCGACACGGAGTACACAGATTTACATTCCATTCTGCCAGGTTCCTTCACAACAGGATACATGAGGAATCCTCTGACAAATCTCAGTCCCTGCATGGCTCGATGGGCTAAATCCACAGGATAGGGAAGGTATAAAATATAGTGAGATGCAACGATAGCGTCAGCCTTCTCTGTACGACAGACAACCATGGAGTCCACAGCTATCAATCCCATATTACAGGCGGAAAAGAGCATACAAATTTCATACGCATAGCACCAGATCAATCATCAAACATGCTACATATGTGTGCAGGAATAGGCCGATTGGCCTGCTCCACTGGAGGTCGGAAGCTGCTCCTTCCATTGCTCTACGGTCACCCGCAATCTTTTCTTTCATACGATCAGTAGAGTATTAGTATCAAGATATTATGTCGTTCGATATCTTTTAAGACAGGGTGATTCAAAAGTCTTGTTATGACTACGGAAAATCTGAAGATTTTTTATATTTCAACATGGACATAAAAAACAAATATGAAAATATTACTTAATACATCATACATTTTACGATGTATGCCGTGCTTCAAATGAAGGTCACATTACACATTTGTAGCGAAAACAAATAAAACTTGATGTATTTTGTAACATATTCTTCTTTGTGTCATGTTTCTATGTTGAAAAATAAAAAAGTTTTGATTTTCCATAATCATAGCAAGACTTTTGAATCACCCTATATAATTCTGTTATTGCGTATGGTATCGTCCGATATTTTTGGTGATGGACGGGGTGTTCAGTCTGAACGAATGTCTCTATTTCGTTTATGGCCGTAGTATGAATATCTAGCTAAGTGTCTGAGTAATTTGATTTCAGCTGCTTCTACCCAGCAGATATGGCTTGATGTTAATGCTCACTCTTCTAAGCCAAGTAGCAGATTCAGCGTTGCCTCTGGGTCTTCATATTTTTTATTCATATTCAATATGACTGCTATTGCACACGCTATATTCCCTATTTCCCTATGACTGCTATTGCACACGCTAAAGAAAACTGGATATTTTGATATACATTCAGCAGAAGTAACTAATGTGAGTAGAACCTAATTATGGACTGGAATACCTTTGAAAAATCTTCGCTACATACACCTATGGTTTGAACCAAGGTCATCTTCGACTGGAAAATATGTCTAACAATATTCGAACTTTGAATCATCGAAGGGGAGCCTCGAGCGAAAGCCACCACTGCAACCCTCTATTCCCCAAAATTAGGTCCGACTCGCTGTAAAGAGAGGGAGGAATGGGAGGGTTTCAGAGATTAAATTTTCGTCACCGCCAGGGTGGGGAAAAAAATAAAACCTCACCGAGCACTCAAAAACCTACCGGCCGCAGGAACCGCAGCGATTTTTGACGTTCTCACACGTCCTTCTGTCCTCCTGCCGCCGCCTCACCCTCCTCAACCGCCCATCCAAAACGCTGCCGCGGTCACAGAGAGCGAGGGGGAGGCTCCTTTTTGTCCGTTTCGGCGGGATTTATCCGAACCCTGTGACCCTTCCTCGCATGCATTCGCCCTTTCGGCCCCCCACCCCGTCCTCCGTCCTAACCCTCCCCCGCGGACACGCAGGAAGGAGAGAATGAGGGTCAGAGGAGAAAGAAGACGAGAGGGAGACGACGACACCCACGCAAGGAGAACGTGACGTGAGATGAAGGGAGGGATAAATTATAAAATGCACGAGTGGGGCGGGTTTATGCGCGTGAGTGGGAGAAAAATGAATAAAAATGGGATGAAAAGAGAGGGTAGGAAAAGAGGGAAGCAGTTGAGTATAGGAGGAAACCAGGGGGTTGATTTTTCACGGCTCTAGTAATGGTTTCCCTATTCCGTGAGATCGTCATCGTTGGTCGTTCAGTGGTCTTTAACTATATTTCCTTTTGGGATCGGCGAAGTCAAATTATTTCATTACTGCTGTAAGCCCTAGTAAACTGGTTTCCTTTCAATAATTTCCTCGCAAATATAAAAAAAAAATACTTTCGCTTCCGTTATTGAAATTTGCTTATTTATTGAAATATTCCTTCCTGCATCGGGGGATAAAGGATTGGAATGAGTTGCCCAAGAAAGTGCTGGAGCCCTTCCCAAGTAGAACACCGTTGTTGATGACGAGATTGAGGGGAGTTGTACTGTGAGGGTTTCCCCCCCATATTTTTCTAAGGTAATAACTTTGCCTTTTTGTATTTTGGCAATGTCTTTGTTTTAATTTTTACATGTATGTATATTGGTATTTGCTCGGTGCATGCCGATCTGTGTTACCCCCGGACCATATGGTCTACTTGTACCAATTTCTTAATAATAATAATAATTCTTACTGTCGTGCATTGATTCGTATACGCTCTCTAATTCTTAAAAACTCGAACACTCTAATTATTTAACTAACTAATATTTTTATCCGTTAACTTGACGATATCGCTACTACAACATTGTTGCCTTTTGGTATTTTTGGCTGTTAAATCCTAAGATTGGTTGACTGCAGCCCTCCACTCTTCCCTGTCTAATGCTAGTTTCCATACCTTCTGGTATCTCTTCTTGTGTACTTTCCTCTTTATTTGGTCCATTAACTTATTTCTGGATCTTTCTCAGGGGACTTTTCCCTCCGTTTTGCCTTCAATTTACCTTCTTCACAAAACCCATTGTGATTCAGAATGTGTCCAACCCATCTGGTTCTTCCTTTCTGTATGGTGTTCCATATGGTCCTTTCCTCTTCCACTTTTCTGTACACTTCATCATTTCTTATTTTGTTCCGTCCGTTTTATCCTCAGCATCCTCCTCCAGCACCAGATTTTGAAGGTTTATAGTCTGTTCTGGTCAGCATTTCGCCTTTCCGTGAGATATAGGTTTGACACTGTCATACCTGACGGTCGACCTGATGTCGTACGTAAGACGTACCTGATGATGACTGATATTCAGTCGAAACTCGTGTAGTACGAGTTTTTAAATAACGTAGACAGTACGATATCCTTTGTGTATCGTTTAGCTGTTCAATCCTAAGATTGGTTGACTGTTGCCCTCCACCCTTTTTTCCAAATAATGCTCGTTCCCTTACCTCATGGTAGCTATTTCTATGTACTTTCCTCTTTTTTTTCCCTCAATTTCATCTTCAATTATGTTCGTCACAAACCCATTGTGTCTCAAGGTGGTCCAATCCATCTCGTTCTTATTTTCTTTACGGTGTTCCATATGGTCCTTTCCTCTTCTACTCTTCTGTACACTTCAGCATTTTATTTTGACGTCCATTTTATCTTTAGTATCCAGTGATAATGGTACATGTTTAATTTATAACTTAATTAAAGCATGCTAAACTAGAGCGTTCTGCGCGGTATTCCAAATGTTGACGAACTCATGCTGCAACGCTTTCTTCGAATATTACACTCATCTTGACGTCAATATATATGTAAGCAACAGTAAAGACTATAAACAATGCATTATTTCTCGTTTGGAAGAAAATCTGTATTTCTTTTTTCTCTATGGTGATATCTCTTTGATTTCTCCATGGGAAAATTTCTCTATGGTGTTACATATGATCCTTTCCTCTTCTACTCTTTGGTACGCTTCATCATTTCTTATTTTGTCCGTCCGTTTTATTTTCAGAATCCTCCTCCAGCTCTAGATTTAGAAGGCTGCTGGTCTGTTCTGGTCAGCTTTTCGCCTATTTGAGAGATATAGGTTCGAATACCGGCACTGACGGAGACGATTTAGTAGTGAGTCGATCGCAGTGAGGTAGATGGAGAGGGCATTACGTCATCAAACTGGCGCCTAAAAACCTAAATAATAACTGTATTTGTTATCCAAGCTGTTGCCTTATTTTCCAATGGATAGCACGACGGAATGGACGAATTAGGGGATTTAAAACAATAATATCCACCATCTGTTCGAAATTTGAAGGCAAGCAACTTTCGAAACATATACTGGCTACTTAGTGCATAATGTATTCCACTCGATTTTACCCCTGTTTTTAGTAGGAGGGCGGAAAATCATTAATTTTAATAAATAAACAATTTATACACGATAAATTTCATCAGATCAGGCGAGATATCGTGGAAGTTCGTCATATTAAAACAGATTCAACAATTACACTATTCCACAAGGTATTTTAATGCATACGACGCGTTTCAGCTCACAGAGGTCTTGTGCCTGGTGATGGCTCTGTGAGCTGAAATGCGTCGTGCGAATACCTTACGAAATAGTGCAATTGTTGTTTCTGTTTTTATAATTCATACACGGAGAATGCATATAAAAGAAATAAATACATGCTGAATTTTAGTAAGTTATCGATGGAAAACATAGTAAAATCGCATAACGAGTACGTCAGACCGTAAGCACTAAAGGGAATTCAGGGTTACAAACATGGCGTATGGCTACCGAGCCACGTTATAGCTTCTAGCAATATAGCGAGCGACTTCTCCATCCACCTCAATGATCAATTCGGACCTGCTCCTATCTGTAGAGCAATACAAAGGCAGTTATCCGAGAGGTTTGCCTTCTCTCCAAGCTACGCCAAGGATTTAAAACAATTGGTTGTTCAGGAAGTGCACACGGTAAACAGTAGAGTCCCGTTAATACGAACTAATTGGGTACAAGGCCTGTTCGGATTACGAGATTTTCGGATTGACCTAAATGCATAGATAAAGTGATATAATGCAATGTAATCGAGTGGTGTAAATAAAAAGCTACTCCATCTGATATGACGTTTATGAAGAGGTGGGAAAACATGACGTTTTCTGATAGTTTTACGCCTCCACAACAAAATTGTCTGCCCGATTTTTCTGATAAAATAGAAAAATTTAATTTGTTGAGTGATTCTAGTTTTTTCTCCAATCATGCAATAGATCACAATCAAAATAGGATTATTCGTGGTTTTTTGAAGTTTGGCCAATTAATTTTGTATTTTAAGGCCTCGGTCAAAACGTGGACCTATAAGTAATTCAATTAATTTGATTAACAACTAGAAACTGTAACTATGCTTCTTTGAAATTAACGTGGTACATAATTTCGATGAGCTAAGGTCTTTTAAGGAGTTGTTTATAATACTTTTCCTAATTTGAATGGAAATTTCGTTAAAATTAACCGGATTTACGGATTAGCATGGTTCATATTACAGGTTCTGGACTGTAACTAGTTTAGTCGTGGTAGAATGGGAAGCCAATATGGAAGGAATCTGGTTGAAGTGTTGGCTAGATCTACATCCGGATTATCTGGTAATCTTGGCTCAGGAAATCTGGATATGGATCTATATTTGGTAATCTTGGCCCAGAAAATATTACTCGTTCAATTTGATTAGATTTAAACGAAGTTCTTTCGGTGAAATTCCTAGTAACATTATAATTCGGTTAAAGCGATTGGACTCGATGAATTTGATCAAATATAGATGATTCTGACAGTGGGTTGACTATATCTTCTATCACTTCATAAACCACATCTGTAATTTTGGCTTGTTTATTTAAAACAATTCCGGAACTTTATGGATGATTGTCTTACAATAGATAACTCAAATTCTCTCATATATAGTTAGATAATCATCTAACTTTATAAATCTAAGTTAATCTAACTAAGACAAATTGATAGGTCTAATTCTTCCACCAATAGATTTTGTTCTCATTAAGCAAAAAAAACTGAACATGAAAGCTAAACAGCGGTAACAATGTAGAGCTGATTGAAAACTTTAATTTACTATTTTCATTTATTATATTGTTTTACTACAGAGGACGAGGAATTTTAATTACACAAGCTATACAGTAGTACACAATATTCGTGACTTAAGTGGCTTTCATTACGCGGCATATTATCGCCTAAGTTTACGCTGTGTAATAATGCATACATACATACCCATCACGCCGTTCCCTTCCGGGGTAGGCACAGTCAAAATGTTTCACTCGTTGATACATAATTGTACACCTAACTCTGCTTCAATAATTTCCTCCATTCTGACCTATCCTTGCAAACCTCCTTTCCCTCATTCACCCCCATACACTGTTTCATACACGCCCTCCTGTTTTTAAGACTCCTGATATTCCTCCTCCTAAGAATTTCCTCAATCACATTCAACCACAACTTTCTCGGCCTACCTCTACCTCTCACACCATTCATGAATGGTGTGTAATAATGAGTTCACAAATATTGTGATGCACATTTATATTTTATAGACATATACTGTTGATCTTTGCGTTTCTTCCATTGAAAACCATGCAACATAAAATTCAATTTACGAGAAAAATAGTACTAAAAGGTAACATTTTGTTGCTCATGGTCAATTAGAGACATTTTATGTAAGTATCCAAAAATTGAATAAAATGGAATTTATGACCTTTCTTGTTGGAACTACCTTAAGAGGAGGCTAATTTCAATGCCTGGTTTCCCTCCGCCAATCCTCTACCAGATTATTATTCCTTACTAATATGCCTACCTATACTTAATGGGGAAGATGCACTCAGTTTTTCGGTCGTCTTCCTCAGATACTCAAAAATAACTAACAAACCGGGATGGGAAAGAGATAAATAATATAATATTTAAGAGAAGGGACGTGCGGAAGAAAAATAAATAAAAATGGGATGAAAAGAGGGAAAGGGAAGGGAACGGAAGGAGAAGGGGAAAGCATTGCACAGAGTGGATGAGATAAAAAGGCCGGGCGGGGATGCGGGGTTTGGAAGTGGAAAGATCAGAGGGAAGAGTTTTTTTTGTAAGGTTCCCGAATGAAGAGGCAAGTAAGGGGGAGTGGGAGAGGGAGAGGACGTGCATGAGGGTGAAACCCTGACGCCGGGGTTTGTAGGGGTGTCAAGTCGGCGAGGAACGTGGGTGGTGTTCAAGAGTGCATCTACCTACATCCAACAACTGCTGTGCATTCCACCTTTAAGTTGAGCTACCCTGTTTTTTGTGACCACTCCTCTCAAATACACCACCATTTCTTTCTTCCTCTTAAGTTTCACGCGATACTAGATCCAGCACAAGCTCGAGGATTCATACTAGAATGACAGCTTTCCAACAACGTGTAAAATAGAGCTAGTATGCTGACTAGCATGTATATCGCTACCATACTGGCTAAGCAACGTGATTTCAAAATTGATTCGGTAATAGTTTACCTCTACCTATTCTGAATTCTGCCCTAATGATGTATTGTGGCTATAAATAATATATGCTTTCAGCTTTTGACTCGCAACACTCATGAAACTCGCAACACTATCTAAACACGAATGAGTGGTTACCTCAGGTATCTAGGCAGCGTAGAATTGACGTAAATTACGAGTTTACTGAAAGGTCAATTTTAATAGAGACTTTCTGCTTTCACATTGGTTGATGTAAGTTGATGTTGATTCATTTTAATTAAATAAAATTTGTAAGTCATAAACTTTAACTTGATTCTTATGACGTCCTTCCACCAAGTGAAGGCTTCCCTTTTTGATATTAATACATACTAATATGTTTAGAAGATTCCATGACTAAATATATTCTCCACAATAAAAACGCTGATAAGCACTTCAGATGGTTTGTCACTGTCTGGTGATGCACCCATCGTTCAAACTCTGCATCATCTTATTGTGAAACATTATCGAGAGTGAAACTACCTCCTGCAAAAAAAACTCGATATCAGGAGGAGACAACTTAAAGCAGTTGAAACCAAAATGGTAGACTTTTAAATCCAATTGAGAAGCTTTATTCAGCATTATATTGTATTAGATTCATTGAAAACAAATTTCCCATTTAAAGGAGCAATTACAATGCTTAATGGTCCACGACAACTTGGTTTCGGCCAGAAGCATTTTTCTGTTGTATTTTATTTTTTGCAGCTCTACATGCTTTGCCCATTGGTTTATAAAAGGAAGATATAATCAGTAAGAGCTTGAAGCGCGACAGCTGTTCAAGAGAGTACCTCTAATATGTTTTCGCAAAAATGATCTTCTATGCTCTCGACGGACTTTTTTTTTATAAAACTCCATGATATACACGCTGAATTGTAAGGTGCTTTTTACGGTGACTTGAGTATTGAAAATAACCAATCACGGTGAACTAGTTTTCCAATTACGAAATGCTGACCTCTTCAGTCATTCATTGCCAGTATGATGAAGGGAGAGTATTCTATCGAAACGTTGGCAGCAGCAAAATACTTAACCCGGTGTGAAACGCAAGAGAACTCGACACAGTGATGGTATTATTGAAAAATTTTGCCTTATATTTTTGAGATAAAAACCCTAATTTTATTTTCATCCTGCTATCTCTTTTCTTGCTTCATTTCTCATCCACTCACGTTTCCCCTACTCAGTTGCTGCTAACCCCATGCCTTCCTTCTAGTTTCATCACCCTTTCCTTCCCACCTCTCTCACTCTCTTGCAGGTAGGGGAACGGGTGAATGCAGGGAAAGGAAGATCTTCCCCTTCGCACCACTCGACGTATCATCTTAAGCCCTCCTCCCGCGATTCCCCCTCGCCCCCTCAGGGTCTCAACCCTGTCCTCGCCCTCCGCCAATCCTCTACCAGATAATTATTCCTTACTTTTGCACTGACAACCATGCTTCCTCCCCTCTTCTCCTCTCCCTTCGATTCTCTCATCAGCCCTTAGTAAAACTGTAAGTTTTCTCATCCAATAAGGGGTGTGTGATGCAGTCATACAGTTTTCACCAGAAAAACAGTTTATAATCACAACGTAATATAAACCCTACCATGCTAAAAGGAAATGTATTTCTTTCTCCGATCATCAATTTTTCTCCAATCAATTGTATGCCCAAGTGATATGGTGCAAGGTCACTTGCACGGGTGCATATACACCAAAGGATGAAATGCGCCATGAAATACTTTTTTCACTCGACCGGGATTCGAACCCGGATCTCTAGATCTATAATTCTTTAGGGTGTGAAAATAAATTTCATATTGTATTGCATCGTACAACATCCCTGATCACTGCACTATATTTCAATAAACGTCATCATTGTATCGTAAGTGAAATTAAATTGTATAACGCACTGCATCGTGACACGACCTATTCCATATTGCGAATGATCAGAATTGAAATGCGATATCTTCGATAAGATGGATAGAGGATGTTTTGAAAAGAGAGGAAATGAAGAAGATAATAGATAGGGTAGGCTAATAGCTTTTAAAATAGAAGATAGGTTAATAGGGGAGAGAAGAGTGGGAAAGCATTGAAGAAGATAGGAATCCTGGAGGAAATTAGGAGAGGAAGACGTTTGTCAGAAGAGAATGGAAGAGAATGGAGAATTCGGTGCATTCCTCTTCAAGACATTTGAACTGAAGTTGAATTGAGTATTGCAAAGATGAGTTGAGTATTATACTGAAGACGAGTTGAGTATTATAATAGGCATCTAAGTGCAGATCACGTATGGGAGGGAAAACAGAACAATATGCTTGAAATTAGGACCTTAGAATAAGTACTGACCAAAAACCTACCAATCAGCCGGAACTGGAGTTCTGCAAAACTGCAATGCAATATCTCCAAAGAGATAGATCGAGGACGTTTTGGAAAGAGAGAGAATCATTAAGATAGTAGATAGGGTTAGCTGATAGCTTTTAGGATAGACGATAGGTTAATTGAGGAGAAAAGAGTGGGTAAAAGTTGATGAGGATTGGAATTCCGGACGGAATTAGAGAAGGAAGACCATATGAGAATTTAAATAGGAATCTAATCACGGATCGTACATAGAAGGGAAAGCATAGCAATACGCCATAGATTAGGACGTTCGAATAAGTACTGTACAAAAACCTACCAATCAGCTGGTAGAATCCTGCAATGAAATCATTGGCACATCTCAGGATGCAGTCGATGCATCACAACATGCAGCACAGCCCTAACTCCCAATCCTCTCGTCCAGCTGGGAAATGATGTGGTGGGATACTCCAATCCCCTGTATGTTGCTCCCCTCCGAAACTTCACATCTACCCCAGTATCCTTTCTTTTCTCCCCTCAAAACCACCCTCCTCTCTCCCCGCGTCAACCCTCTTTTTCCTCCGCGAAACGTACTCCTCGTGACGATGTTGCGACATCAAAGAAAGTGAAAGGGTTGGAGGGGGATGGAGGAGTCAAGAGGGGAGAGAGGGGAGGAAAAAAATGTATGTGTGTCGAGGCAGTGGGGGCTGAGGGGGGGGAGAGGAAATGGGAAGGGTGGGTGGATACAAAGAAGGGATGAAATAAGGGGAAGGTTGAAAAAAGAAAGGTTTTTTTCCTGATATTTTTTTGGAGGGTAGTCTTGCCTCTCTCCACGCCGCCAACCCCGCAGCATCGGAGGGGAGATTTTCGTGGCAGCCGGGGAGCGTACAGCAGGGGGTGCAAAGAGGAGTGAGGGAGAGAGAGAGAGAGAGAGAGGGGGGTGTATTTCTTCGCGAGGCAGGAGGAGGGAGATAAAGAACGCTGAAGCTGCGCGTAACGGGGGGGGGGTACCGTTGGTAAGAGGAGTGATATTTTTTTGCTCAATTTTTTTCATTCTCATTTTTTTCAGCTTTTTTTTTCAACCCGGAGGTTTTTTTTACCTCATGAGGACACGGAGGGGGGAAAGGGAGGCACGGGGGGAGTGTAAGAGTTGAAGAGACGAGAGCGGTTCGTTTCTGCAAGAGTGAAGGGCGAAATAGTGAGCATTTGTGTACATTAAGGTATGACTAAAGCAGAAGGCTTCCCCTTTATTATTTTTTTCCTTCTCCTCGTTTCCCTTCCCACCCCCGCCTTACTCACTCTCCTTCCTCCCTCTCATGCATTCACTCTCCTCTATCTTTTTCTTTTTTTTCAGGAAAAGGATTGGAGAAACGTCGTACCTATCCACCTCGACGAGACAATAGATGAAACGCCTATGATTATAGTCACTGCTTCTGCGGGAGAGCGAAACTTTTAAGTTGCATTCTCTGCTGGGGTACAGAGAGAGAGACTCTGGGGTGGTTGGTTGCTCTTCTTTGAAGGACTTGTCTTTCAAGGAGAGCATCCCCTGGGGTAAAGGTGGTTGACGTTTCCTTTTTTTTCGTAATGCGACATCAAACCAAGGAAGGGATTACTTTTTTTCCTCACTTTTAATCATCGGGATTTCGTTTTGAACTCCATACAAAAACTGTTAGAATATTGGCGTTTTATGTAAGCGAACGGACGGTGAACTTTCCTTACCTTCAAAGCAATAAATTTAACTTTCTACAATTGAACGCATAATTTCATCAAAAAAAACTTTTAAAGAATGTGTGTGACATTTTTAAAATGTGCACTGTTGAATTCCCGAAAGGTAATTAAATTTTATATTACCAGTTTTCAAGATGAGCATTATGTATATACCATTAAATAGAATCAATAAATGTTCATAATTAATTTTCATGCCAATTTTCTCATGACTTCCGTTCTAAAATGGAAATTGCGTCGTTGTAACTGGCGAAACTGTTACGTAATGCTACCCACGAAATTTGCATGCCGATGCGTTTTGACGTCATATGCGCACAAATTTCAGCAGGAAATATTTTCAGAAAACTATATTTTTTGCTCGCCAACTTTTGTGCTCTGCATTTTAGAATACGATGTTCTCAAAAAAATGTTAAGAAAATAAGACACGATCGCGAATCTTCAACATTCCGGTCGGATAATCGAAAAATTGCCGGTTCGAATCCCACCCGAGGAATTTATGTTTTAGCCGTTTTATAGGAAAGGCTCTATGTTATTTCGTGAGACATTTACTTGGAAATTGGAACTTCTAAAACCTATTACTCACTCTATTATAGCATTATTACTTCTTAACCTATCAATATGCTGGAATAATTCATTAGAAAGGCTGTTTCTGACCGTACATATATTTTTCACATCCGTGAAATGATACAACAGAAGCAAATTTCCCCCTGTGGATAAAATATTTACTGTTCAAAAATAATTATCCTCTCAGAGAAAAAAAAACAAAGTAAGTACCTTATCTACAAGCTCATTTAAAGCGGGATTCTTCCAGCTGCACGCTGGAGGGAAACGAGAAGCGGAGCAAGTCTTTTCCGGCAGTCGTCAGGCATAAAATGCCATTAACATAGAGCGAACCATTCAAAAATAAAAAAGGGCTTTTAAAGCACCCCGCAACTTGGACAGGTAGTTTACTGAATCCAGATGTTGTCGCCCCGCAAACTGCCATGGACATCCTCAGAGGGTCGTCGACCTCACACCACTCGCCTCGTAAGGTAATTTCAATTATACAGCGAGTTGCCCATCGCTCCGGCGGAGTTATTCAACCTTCAGCCAACCGCCCGCGTTACATATCCGGCCTCCCGTGCCGCCTCCCCATTATCAGCCGAGATAAAATCGCTCTAAAGAGTCAGCAGCAACAGGGGAAATTCCGTTCAATACCACCAGAAGCTTTGGTGGCGCTCGCTGCGAGGTTAGACGGCAGAATTAGGTTTATTACGTCGAGAGTTCCGTCCAAAAGGAGGAAGTGCCAACGCGAACCGCGCCATTGCTAATGCTAGAGTGTTACGTCAAAGTCGGCGGCTACATGTGAATATTGATACCAAGCTATTTGCGTCATAAAATTAGGAGTGATGGAAGGCAAGTATAAATTGCATTTCACTGTAATCCTTCCGCACGACGAGATTTCCACATTTTGATGCATGCTTTTAGATTACATGAAAAAACACTAAGATCCACACACAGAATTTTTTCAAGTATAACTCGATATATTTATTTAAAATCGTCTTTGAATTTCTTTCTTGAAAGTGTCTCATTACGTCAACACTTAATCAAGAAACAGTCGATATATTTATTTAAAAGCGCTGTTAAATCTCTCTTAAAAATATCCCATCATACCAACATTTTATCAAATAGATTAATATTTATTTGTTTGTTGCAATTTTGCCGGACTAGAGTAATTTAATAAATATTAAGAATATATACTCGTAAAGGTATTATTCCCGAAATTTTGCCGGTAGAGATTTGTTAATGTTATGAAAAATTACTTAATTAGCAAGAAGGATGTCACTTAATTTTATTCAAAGCGTACGTATTAACGATCATTGATTATCACTGCAAGAATTTATTTCTTCAGCAAAGCGTTGCACCATTATTTAGGGTGGAAAAATTTTAAATGAAAAATGGAAATTAAATAATAAATATACCATTGATGAACATCTAACAAAATAGGACTATTATGGCCTTTAAATCCACTTTGATTTCCGTCATATGAAATAAAATATCAATCACACAATGAATCAGAGATAAATAAAAGGAAGTGGAAAAACTAAAAATTTAAATAAATGAATGATTAGATTAAACTATTTAAACACGAAATATTACATCTTTAAAGTGCATTCAGCATTTTGATAGTAAAATGCAAACGTTTTCAAAATGAATTAGCATTTTATCATATATGGCATATTAATATATAGCATATTAATCACGCAAATGCCACGTTATAAACGATTTTTTTTCTCCGGCAACAAGTTATTTTCACCAGAATGTTGAGATTGTAAATGCATAAATATGTGCAAATTTTTACTAAAAAGGAAACTTTTGAAGGATCTCAGCCTCATATATCAACATTCTATTCCATGCATTATACATTCTGTCAAATATGACGCCTGGTGAGAATATACTCCTATTATTTCACGCTCTTTGTTGTTTCAACTAACACTACTTACATAGCCTGTCGTAAATCAGGCGAACAGCCTCGCGTGAAATAAGGTCGATCGATGAGATATTGTACTTGGGCGCACCAGAGCTCATATTGAGCGACTAGCAAAGGTCGAAATCCTCCGTCGTCTGAGTCATCATTGTGGAAGTCTCTGGGATAATTATCCCGTCTGGTTTTTGAAAGTGCCTCAGAAAGCGCTGAGTTAAGGTTGGAATGCCACCGCGGTCGAGGAGAGATGGAAGGCAGTTAAGGCTAAAAGCGTCAAGCTAACGAATGGTACACAACGTTCACGTCACCATTTATGGCCATCTATTTAACTCTCGTAGTTTTGGGTAAATGGAATACGCATACTTAGCCATTAAAGATGCAAGATGCATTGATAATTGAAAAAAGTACTTGTGAAACCTTTATTTCAATGGAAAAAAGGAAACAGGTGGACGGACATGGTTGATAACATCTAGAAAATACCTACGTACACTTGGTATATATCACAAAAGATTTTCCTTTCGAAATGAGTAAGGGTAACATAATCAAGGAGAGCCATTGCAACGAGACCCGACAGTAACTTAAGTTGACAACTGTGTTGTGCAGCATTTACTGTTTATAAAAAAGGTGATTTGTTGAGTCAGTCATCTAAAATTTTTACCTAGTTAATCTGGAGAATATAGAGCTCATCTTACATTGCAATCATTTGTGTAAAATCTGCCATGTGATGCGCAAAACCGTGTTTGTGGTTGGTTCAGAGCAAGGGTTTATTAAATATAACTCGGTACTATGCTAAATTAATGGTTTCATATAGTGATAATAGTTGGGTGAAGAAAATATCCACATATATTCCCATTCTTCGACCAGGACATAGATTATTAACTATGAAAAGGAAGAGCCAAGTTATAACAGATTTATGAAAAAGTCAGAAACGCATGAATACATGGTCTGATATGCATAAATAAATATGGGAAAGGTACTTTCAAAATATTGAAGATTATCTGAAAAGTATTAATTGCCTAGAAAAAACTTGCTTAGCTCTAACATTAGTTGTAATTATTTTAGCAAAGGAATTGCTACTCACTCTTTCAGGAGTGACATTTTCATTTGGAATCCAATCCCGTTTCACCCTAATTAACACCCAAAGTTGCGTAAAAAATAATCCATTTCAATATTGACCTTCATCAATCTTAACCGTATGATAACTTTATGTCAAAGCACAAATGCACCTAACAGTCAGTTTCTCATGTGAAAATTTTGCCGAGTGGCGAGTCCTTTGTGTGGTAACGTTTAAAGGCACGTGGATGAAGAGCAAACATCAATTTTCACACGATCACTTATCACCGCAGCATCGCTTCTCATGTCCTCTCTCATCGAATAATACCATCAACGACGTAGAAAGCCTTTCACTGTCCCTACTTCCATGACAATCTCATTTCCTCTTCTCTTCCCGGAGAAAATAGAAGGAGAGCAAAGGGGAAAAAGTTTTCTAAATCTCCAATAATCTGCTGCATTTCTTTTTTTTTGACTCAGACGGTTCTGAGATACGTTCCGGGGCTGTAACAAAACAAACAAATAGTTGGAAATATACTTCTTTTTGACTCTGCCGTTGCGCTCAGAGGCACGATCAAGGGATTTTTGCTGAAAATAAATGACGCTTCCGTCTGAATTATGACGAATGAATACATCCGTTGAATTATGACGATGGGCCGGGAATGGATGCTGCGTATATTATATTTTTTTGCGACACACGAAGCAATTTATCAAGAAACTTTATTCATCTCGCAGAAGATACGTTGTATTGAGCTTGGTGTCGTTTCGAACTTTATTGGATTCACAATTACGGTCAGGTGGATATAAATCAGAAGACTTTAGGCATCCGCGGTAACATTTCATGCGGCTCTGTTCCAAACTTTTTAAAGTTCATGAAGTCAACTCAACGTCAGTATTGAAAAGTTATACATCGCTAAGTAATAACTAAAACAGGCGACTTTTAAACTATTTCCCAATATATAAACACTTTCCCATACTCCGCGCGATATGTTTTTAAATTCATTTCACTTCTTCTTTGCTGTTAATTTTTCCGATTAAAATTAACATATTTTGAAGAATTTTTCGAGGAAATGTTTGCAAATTTTATGGAAAATATTTCCAAGAAAAAAACCTACTTGCATTGAATAGAAAAATAAATTTTGAGTTAAATGTATAGACAAAAGGTATCTTTTACTTAATATAAGAGCTACACATCGATAAGTAATAACTGAGACAGGTGACTTTTAAACTATTACTCATGTATAATACTTCCCCGTACTCCGCGCGACAGGTTTTTAATTCTCATTACTTCCTCCTCGCTGTCATTATTTCCAATTAAAATTATAATATTTTGAAGAATTTTTCGAGAAAATGTTTGCAAAATTTTGGAAAATATTTTCAAGAAAAAGCGAACATCACCATACACATCTAAATACTACTCTGCGAACCGACACATGGGCATTTGGCAGGGTGCGTTAGGAAACCAGCCGTGTGAAGATGTCAGGGATAAGGTTTTTGGGAGGTAAAATGGTTTCGTGTATTTTGAGAATGCATTCAGAGGAGCTCAGTTTTTATTGTGGCCACTTATTGTGAGCCAAAGGAACGAATTTATGTTCCTATCTGTTCGGCAATATATTTTTATAATTTTATCGCTTCTGTTAGACCTAGAGATGTAGTGAGGCGTCATGATAATATTCTCTGCATCGCTCTGAAACACACCAGTTCTGAATTTCTCAAGCAAGCAAAGCCTATCGTGAAGCCTCTTAGTTTCTAGGGGCTCCCACCTTAAACCCTCTAAAAATTGCAGCAGCAATTGTAGCAGCTTTTAATGAATAGCCTACTTGAATTGAGAAGGAAAAATAATTTTGAGTGAAATTTATAGACAACAGGTACTTTACTACACGAAAGGGTTTAAAAGTAGTACGTAACGTAACGTACATTCATACATTCATACGTAACCCAAATCCACCTGTAATCAGTGGAGAAACAACATCTATAAATATTCTATTGAGGTAGTCCGAGCGCAATATAATTTTACTTAGAAATCAATGAATTTGGTCTCATTAAAAAGAAAAATGTCTCACCTATCCGATGACACCAGAAATTCTACCCCTTACCACGTTACTTTCCGAGATATTTGCCAGAAAATACCACCCCTTTTACGTGGGAAACGGTACTTGCATGCACTCCAGAGAGACATTATTTACAAAATGAGGTATTTCTAACACTTAGATGTCGTCAAAAAACTAACAGTGTGTAGTTTGCGTGTTTTCTTAACAATATTTGAAAATTAATCATATTGTCATAGCAGTAGGTTCTTGGGTATCACAAAAAATATTCCGTTTTGGAGTTTCAAAGGCACCGCGCGAAAAAAATGAGTCAAGTTCAAGACTTATTTAGATATTTTCATTTAATTACTTAAAATTTCTGTCATATAAAACTATATTATTACACCATTAATAATGCAATATTAAATTGATACGTCATACAGCTGGTGTAATTAAAACGTAGGTATAATTCGAATATGGTCTCTATTATGACTAGGGAACTATCTCGCTCGGACTACCTTAAAAACTAACCTCTGTTTGCGCGCTTTCTTTTTTGAACTTAATAAGTGAGTAGTTAAAAAAGGCTTAAATAATGTGTTTTGTCACCCTGACATCCCGGCATATATCAGAGCAGGGCAAAAATTGATAATTGATAGTATGCTCATATTAATAGCACTTAAATTATTCAGAATTAATGCACGTGTTCATTTTTTCCGGCCTTGAAAAAAATGTGACCCTTAAATAAAATTGCAGAAAGGAGGTGCACGCGGTATCTGCTTGGGATGTTAAAACGCGCGGAATATTCATAACTTCCGCTGCAAACACCAGCACAGAGCTAATGGAAGGAGGACGCGTTCCGAGAACTCGAAATTTTGAATTCGGAAGCGGAGTAGAGTGGAGACATTACTACTGCGGAGCTCATAAACTTTATTCCTTATATCCGGCTCATGTTTCGCTACACGGCTAAAAATGGCAAAAAAATGACTCGTCATACTGTTTACGAAGACACCATGAAGATTTCTCCAGATATCATCATCCCTAATCCACTGAAAAATAACGGGAGACACGAAAAATTATCGAGACTGGTATTTCAATGGGAACATAGCTAACAGTAAAACTCCATCTGTCATAAATCCATGCCCCAGATCTCGAGGAGTTAAAAACATTAGAAGAGAAACATGCTCCATTATGCAAGGGGATAAAATTATGCCAACCAAAATGTAATTTTTTACTTTGAGGGATAAAAAAAAGTCCAAAATTAGGCCACAAGATTAGAGCGACAGAATGGAGTTCCACTGGGAGGGATTTGAAGTATAGCACTCATACACAGCAAATACGATAACTTACAGTGACCTTTCATTCTGTAAACGTTGTTATTTTTCAATCGTTAGGCCTCATCTGGAATATGCTGTTAGTGTATGGGGTCCATACGAAACGGGGTTGATATCAGAGTTAGATCGCGTACAGCGAAGAGGAGCTAGGTTTGTGAAACGATGCTACGATAAGTCGGCTAGTGTGTCTGGACTGTTAGAAGAATTAGGATGGGAATCGCTATCACAGCGTAGATTAAATTATAGGCTTAACCTTCTAAATAAATTTCAGGAAAATCATTTCACTGACGACGTAAAAAACATACTATTAACCCCTTCGTACTACGGCAGATTAGATCGCGCCAATAAAATTAGAGAGCTAGATTGTAGAACCGATAGGTATAAAATGTCATTTTTTCCGCGTACCATTCGGGACCATAAAAGCTGTGATCGTCGTCATGAATAGTTCGAGTATTGACAATAGTCAGGCAGTAAATCTTTCTCATTATATTCTCTACTCTCTTATTTATGCATGATGTAAATGTTGATGTTCTTATTTATGCATGATATTTTGAATCTGTAGTAGTGGTCTTTGTATCCCTTGCATGTTGGAGCGATTGAAGATAGAATGTTTCTTGGGTATTAGATTTTTGATTGGCGCTTTGCATGTGTGGTACGCGGGTTTTAATGTAATTTCGGTGTCCTACCATATCATTCATGCATGCCTGGTGCGAAAGCACCCCCTGCCACACACCCTTTGGGTGGCTTGCAGAGTAATACGTAGATGTAGATGTAAAGAAAGGAGAATCACACCCACGACATATCCAAAAGGTGCACATTCAACGTTTAAGGAACGGCAGATGAATTACAGTAAGTACGCCTCTTCATTCATTCATTCATTCGTCCTTCAATCCTAAGATTGGTTGACTGCAGCCCTCCACCCGTCCTTATTCAATGCTAGTTCCCTTACCTCCTGGTAGCTCTTTCTATGTAATTTCCTCTTTATTTGGTCCATTAACTTATTCCTGGGTCTTCTTCTAGGGGCTCTACTTTCGATTTAAACTTCAATTGCGTTCTTCCCAAACCCGTCTCAGGGTGTGTCCAATCCATCGAATTCTTCTTATCTGTATGCTGTTTTACATTGTACTTTCCTCTTCTACTCTCATGTAAACTTTATCATATCTCATTCTATCCGTCCGTTTTCTCTTCACCAGCCTTCTCTGGCTCCAGCTTTCGAAGGTGTCTAGTCTGCTCTTTCAATGGTACACGTTAGTCCAAGCAAGCCGATAAAAAATAATATCAAATATGTCGAGGCTATATTTCAGGAGTAACATGTGGCTTAAAATAGAAGTAGAAATAGACTATCCATACTGGTAAAAACAAAAAGACGATAATAAATATCCACACTGTTTTAATAAACACCGACCGTGGTTTCGACACTTTATGTCATTCTCAAGGTACAAAAATTAAATTTCTAGTTCTATACAGGGTGTCCCATAAATGTCACGCCACAGTGACACTGGAGCTAGGGCAGCCTAAGAGGAACCGAACCAGCCTAATATGACCTCAGTAAAAGTTGCACGGTTTTCGAGATATTGCCAAATTAAAGCTTTTTCAAAAATTTCACTTTTTTTACATTTCTAGTCCCAGAATTCACTTGAATAGCTCTCAATTTGGCTCTCTGATGGGGCTACTGCCACAAATTAACAAAACAAGTACTCTATCCATCTCATTTTTTGAAAGCCGATAAATTTAGACAGGTATAGCGGCTTTCGCGTTTCTTTTGTTTGTTCGGACCTCATGACCCCCCTCCCTCTCGGGCCTCTGTTCCAGGTAGAAGTCGGCACATGAGTCTAAGTTGGAAGATTGAAAGAGCGGCCCTAATGAGAACGTTAAATTATCCGATTGAATTCTGGGACTAGAAATGTAAAAAAAGTGAAATTTTTGAAACGAAAATGAAATTCTGAATAGCTACTCAACAAGTAAGTACTCGAATTATGTACTTAACTATAATGTTCTTTTAGCCTGGCTGTGCAGGTAGTATTTTTACAGGAAAGGGTTTCAAAAATTGTCTCTCTACTCTATATTAAACAAGTTTTACAAATTTCATTGTTTTTATTTTCCCATGTTATTTTTTTATCATTCTGTCAATTTTTCAGTCATTTGACTTATAATTATTATTGTTCATGGGAGATATTGTCACATTGTTTACTTACTATTGTCTCACAATTGTATAGATGCTCTGCAGAAGAAAATATTAATTTAATAAAACAATTACTTGAAATGTAGTCTGTTATCACAACTACTTACTAACTCCTCACCTCTTATATAAAGAGTTTTGAAGGAAGTATGATCCCGAGCAACGCCGGGTAATTCAGCTAGTTGCAAATATTATCCGGGAAATTCACAATTTCATATTTCTCGTAGAAATCCAGTTTGGTCGATGGTGCCGATAGTCGGTGCTTATTAAAACAGTGTAGAAATTTACTATCGTCTTTTCATTCTTACCAGTATGGATATTGAATATTTCCACCAAGTTACGCCTGAAACTCTTTTATAAAAATAGATTATTCGGGTGTCAACTCTGTGGGGTAGTAGCGTATCCTGCGCTTGTCGCTTTATTCATTTTCGTCTGTGTGCGCTGATGCGTGCCGATATACGCAAATTTTAACCTAGGTAAAATTTGAAATGGAACAAATCTTTCTCGAAAATGTTTTCTATGGTATTCCATATGTTCTTAACCAATTCTACTCTTCTTTAATTTTATCTTCAGCATCCTCCCTTATCACCATGATTCGATTCAGGAAGTCTTCCATTCTGTTATGTTCTCCATTCCCGGGTAAATATTATTTAAATGGAATCAGTCAAGCTGCCCAGTTGCAGATTCAGGTAAACGAGGCGGGAGCGAAATCACGTCGAAAACCCGTGTAGTCCGGCAACGCGGGCGTGCATAAACGACTCCTTTCGGTTGCTGCTCCCTTGACAGCAACATCCACGAATAAACACACACAGCCGCACAGGCAAAAGCCAGGAAGCGGCAGGGGGGCGGGGAAACTTTTCTCGCTTCGTCTTGGTGCGTCAAGGATACAAGGGGCGGTGGGGCAAATGAGACAGAGAGAGAGAGAGAGGTTTGGAGGGAGGAAGAGGAAGAGGCGGAGCTGGGGAGGGGAAGAATCGGAGTAGGAGTCAGTGGCAGTGTTCACGGCCATTCATAATTCAGAGACGGCTTCACGATGCTTTTGGGTGAATAATTCACCGGGCCGCATGCCTGGCTCGGGAGTGAATAGGCCGAAAACGGGGAAATGATGGAGAGAGAGGGAGAGGTCGGCATTACGACGAATTTGTCGGGGGAATGTGCTCTGTGACGCGGGGTTACATAGCCACGGTGGCGACTGCTGCGAGAGGGAGCACCGTAGAGGAAGATTGCGTTGATGAAAGTGCGCATAAGAAGAAAAAACACCATAAATAGTAGCCTGGGGTAAAATTGAATCAGAAAAATCAAACAGAACAGAATGTATGAAATATCAATCGCAATGACCTTGTGAAAACAACAAATAAGTTCCTTAACCTACATCCCCAGAATTCCCCAAATTTCATCTCCAAAATTTGGGGTTGGAGGTTGAGAAAAAAGGGGGGGTGATGAAAAAACGAGGGGATGTTGGATAACTCACGGAAGTGAATGGATAGCGGAGGGAGAGGAAGAGGTTGCTAACTTTTGGCTAAAAATGTTACTTGGATGTTTCTAAAAAATGATGCCAATTTAGTACATTTCTAACCATTGAAATATGGCGCTTGCAGATACCGGGGACTACCCTAAAATGGTTGCGCTGATAAATATCCTAAAAAGGCATAAGTTATTAGAAAAGATAAAAGTAACATTTTTAGCCAAAAGTTAACCGAGGCTTGGTGGATGTTAGCGAAAAAACTGGAGTGAAATAGTATATTGGGAAGGGTCAAAATTTTAATGTCATTGTACTAGGATGTCTGAGGCTAAAATAGGGTTAATCATTCCATGCAACCTTTCTCCATGTGCTTCTAAAGATGTTTATATTTTCTCTTCAGGTATCAATTTAGTCAATCTATAGAGCTGTGAGTTAAAAAACAAACACACCTCTGAACTGCGACCACACATTTCAATTGGAACATCGAAAACCGGAAATGGAGATGCAATTAGTTTCTCATGGGCAAATATGGAATAAATGCAGAGAGACTTTTGGTATGAAATTGATAAAAAATGAATTTCCAAGCCAATAAGCAAACCTTTGTCTGCGGTATTCTTAATCCTCTAACAGCACCAAAATAACCGCGAGCCTTTACCATGGAGTGCTTGAACATTAACCATCAAAAAGGGATAGAAGAGGAATGGGAAGCGAGATACATATGACGGAAAGACAGATTAAATCAATTGCCCCCAGAAACCACTGAAGGAGGGCATCTATGAAAATATTAGCTCGCGGCTCTTTATAAGCCAGAAAAAATTGGCATTGTAAGTAAGATTTCACAATTTCACAGGAAAGATCATGCTAATTTTATTTCTTCTGTGACTAGAATTCAAATATGCCGTCTATAAACAAGAAACAAAAGAAACGTTGCCTCATGATGAAAGGGAACATAACCCATGTGTGCAAGTAATGGAAAATATGCCAGGGATAAGAAAACTGAGAATTGAAAAAATTAAAAATGAGAAAAATGACTAAAATAGAAAACACATGGATACAAAGGTAACGATAAGAATTGATGAAATGCATTGCTGCGATAAAGGATGGGAAAGAAATTTTTGGTAATAATGACTTCGACTTTACCTTATGATGAGATGCTTAAGAAATTAGAATCCTTCACCCACCTCGGATGCTGCATGTTGGGGAGGGAAAACGTACAATGAAAATTGAGTGAAGGGGAGATTGGGTTGGTGTGGTGGCTAGAGTACTGGCTAACTTTACGGGCGGCCAGGGTTCAAATCCCTGCTGAGCTGAGAAGGATGTTATTCAGAGGAAACCCGATCCCTACTTAAGTGTCTTGTGTAGGGCACTTCAAGTACAGTACCTACTCCGTTTGTCGGATGAGACATTAAACCATAGTCCCCTTGGCGCCTTTCGTTAAGAGCAGGCTAATGCCGACGCTGGGTTTCTATCCACCCTTCCTCTCTTCCCTATCCCCATAGGGCAAATGACCTTAGCTGTCGGTCGCCTCCCCAAAATCCAAATCAATCCAACTGAGTGAAGGTTAACTAAGGCAATAAAAGCATTAATTATGAAAAATCAAATATTATGTTAAAAGAATAAGGATTATGATTAAGGAACGAGTACCTTAAAAATTCTGGTGGAATGTTATAATTTATTGATCGGGGTCATGGAATATTGGTCAGTTTTAACTGAAGAGAATGGAGGGTTTTTGGAACATGGAACTGGAGAAGAACTCTAAATAGCAAATGGAAGGGTTGGATCAGGGACGAGGAAGGGCACAGAAGATTAAGAGATGTGAAAAGTAATTTAATTATTCCAAGGCCTAGAAATGAATTACTTAAACAGTACTACAATACATGGCATCTAAAATATTCTTTCTTTACCTCTTGATATTTCAAAGGCAAATAGTGTACGGGGGTTTAAAAAAACTTGAAATTTTTTGCAGATTCGTGAACTGAATTTATTAAATTTATTTAGAATTGATTAAAATTTAAGATATAATAAAACTGAAAAAAGTCCCGAATAAACTCGAAGTGAAATGCATTTGCTCAATTAATGTAAACTAAACACAATATATCGGTTTTTTCAGTTATATTTGACTCGTATATTCCATCTGTTTTCTAATAAAATATTTTGTTTATTAATACGTTGACCAAATTGAATCTCCTTCACAGATTCTTATTATTGTTGAATGCACTAATATGTATTTAACGAGTTGGCAACCCTAAAATAGAAGATATTGCCATGAGAAAAATTCGGCCTGGACCGGGAATGGAACCACGGACCTTTGGTTTGCCGGACCAATGCGCAGACCACTACGCTATCCAGCCTGGATAGCGTAGTGGTCTGCGCATTGGTCCGGCAAACCAAAGGTCCGTGGTTCCATTACCGGTCCAGGCCGAATTTTTCTCATGGCAATTTCTTCAAAAAATTCACCGGCCATGTTTAAATTTCAACCCTAATATAGGAATATTTTTTCTCAAGGATGCCCGTATTCCTTATACTCTCTGCTGAAATGAAACAATATATATTCTGTGAATTATTTTAAGGAAAAGATTGATTAATGTTATTATATGGTGCGCCATCAGAAAGAAAGGGTCCAGATGGATGGATCACATTTGAGAAATAAAGATTTTTATTGGAATTTGAAGGAACATAACCTATGGAAAAAGGGATGGTTATTCAAAGAAGACCGAGGGTCAAGTACACTAGTCAGCTACAGTCCGACATGAGAAGCAGAGCTACAATAATATTGAATTTCTCGCAAGGGTAAGGGTATAATGGAAGGCTGCCGTAAACCATTCTCTGAATTGAAAGACCAATGATGATTATGAAAAGCATGATGATAAATGTTCGATTGGAAATTTGTAGTTGAGAGAGCAGCATCTATTTCACAGCAATAATTAACAATTGTAATCAGAAAAAAACTGCGCAGTTTTTTGCATGCTTAAAAAAATTCGTCGTTTTAAAGGAGCTTCGTTAAAAGCAGAGATGAGCTGTTCTTGTTGAGAGCATTACTTACTCAAGGGAATTGAAAATCTAGTAAATTTAAGAGGCTTTCTGTTCACGGCCACGAACAAATGCCCGCAAGGGCTTAGCACGAAAATAAATTTATGAAAATCACGGTAATTCCTCTTGCTTGTCCCGTTTGTTTCTGCTAAGGACTTAATATGGGAGAGAAAGATCCTGCATTTAATTGAATATGATAAATTTTACTGTGGAACGTAACGAAATATGAAAAGGTTCATTGTGTGTTTAACACATCATAGACACGTTTCTAAATGGAAGGACGGCATTTACGAGATGATGTGGAACAAGAGTTTAAACTCACGCGGCATATACTGCTATGCGTTTTACGTATTTATCGAGGCGTTAGGGCATTATTTAACGAAATATTTACTCCCAAAATTAATGCATACGTTGCAGTCTCACAATTTAGCGAAATAGGACATAATCCCATTGAAAATTCATGCCGTAAACATCATGATGGGTGTTCTAATTTATATTGAAAGAAAAATAATAGACGAGCCGATGTCACATGTTTACCCTCCTCATGTCATAATTTTGCGCAAACCTCTTGATTCCAAGTCATGAATAAATTGAAGCATTTCGGCCACATGCGTTTAAACTGGCATATTCTGGGCGCGATAAATATTCGATTGCAACAGCAACACTCGTCCACGGCTTCCATAGTAACGGGTCACGTGAGATAGGTAGGGGGAGGCGTGGGGAGGAAGAGAACACCGCAGGGCAGACTGCTGACCACCGAATGCCCATTAATTATAATTTCACCCCGTGCTTGGGCAAACAACTCAGGCGACGTCACATCCCTGGCAATCAGAGGTCCGCACAGTTTCCGTCAACAGTTACATAACACGCTCTTTCGCGTCGAATGCTCCTCTCGCACAGTTCGGAAATCCCGTCGAAGTCCGCCCTCGAGAAACCTAAAGCAAGAATTATGCCGCCCGGGGGTTTATGGTGATAGTTTTGTCAGTTAGCACCTCGGGCGTTGAGGAAGGGCTGGCAGAGGGGGAGAGAATGATCAGCAAATATGCACCTGGCGATCTGGATCGTTAACGGTAAAAATATTACCAACACTAATAAGTTACACCTTAACAATTCGAAGATTTTGGTCTACAACTACGATCATCTGAATTGAAAGCCATTTTTTCCATTGTTGCTAACTTTCTGGCAATATATCGAGACTGGCAGACAGGGATATGGGTTGATTAAGTTGTTTTTAGGACCTTCTGTTAGCAAATTCATAATAAATATCATTATTTAAAAAGTATTAAAAAGTATTTAAAAAAGGTAAGATGGGTTTTGTTGAATGCCAGAGAATTTCCTCCAGGTTTCCTACATTTTCAGGGACCTATCTCGATGCAGTATATCCTTTTTCGTCTCAGTATACGATCTATCCTTCTTCATCCTGTCCATGAAACCTATCTTCTCTTTCCCCTTCCCCGCTTGCACAACATCCTTCCCTCTATCACATTCTTGAGCAATCCCTCGCCCCTTATTACATCCTCCGGCCACCTATTATACCGATCTCGAATTTCATTGAGAAGTTTCCTTTCCTCGCCCACCACCTCAAGCACTTCCTCGTTAGTCTTCCTCTCCGTCCACCTCACCTTCTCCATCCTTCTCCATAACCACATCTCAAATGCCTGCAGCTTATTCTCGTCCTCCTTTCCGAGTGTCCACATTAAATAATTGATCATAAAATAATAGAAAAAAATAGATTTTAAAACTCAAGGAATACTTTTAAAACCTATAGTGACTTCGTCCAAGAAAAAATGGAGTGATTTTCAAACTGTAAAAGATGATGCATTTTTAGGTCTTCGGACTACTCCTTAATTGAACTACTTTTACAGCGCCGATAGGAATGGAATATTTCAACAAAATCTGTTTTTCTATCGATATAACGCGAGTAAAATAAATTAATTATAAATTCTGTATTCTCACAAACATTGGATTCTAAAAATCTGATGAATTAGTATGAAGATTAACAATTTTAGGAGCATGGACATTACGAGTCCTTTAGCACCTTGAGTTTGAATTCTTATTGAGAGTAAACGCTAAAATTCTCATCAAATTATTAATATATAAATTCTCGGTACCATTGGAATAATTGCTTAAGCAATATATTTACAGTTTACGGTACCGCACCTCACACTTCCAGAGGAATTGATCAGAAGCCCTGAATCCAAAGGAATAATGCTTCAGCTGGAATATCCAGGTCGAAAAGCTCCGGTTATCATCACTTGTCGACGATCATGTGCAGAAGCTGTTTGAGGGGAGGCAGAGAGAGGGGGAGAGAGAGAGAGGGAGAGAGAGAGAGATAGAGTCCCTAAATGTCGACATTATAGCTTCTGTGAGCCTGGGGGGCAGTGTTTGGCATGAGAGTATTTTCCTTCTATCATTACGAAGAGAAAGCTGGACCCTGCTTATCCTGGGGCCTTAGTCTCACGATTCGTGTAATGAAAACACAAGCTCTCTACGCGAAAGGACAAAAATCACGCACTCGTCAAACGGAAAACATATTAAAACAAGAAATGTCATATAAAATCGCTTCGGATGGGAGAGAAAGAACGAATAACCGCCGAAAATGCCAAAATTATTATGCGAATATATATTCTAAACTCGGAAAGTATTAAATATATTAAGCGGTCAACTTGTCATTCGAAAGAGGAAGGTTGATGATGATAGTATAATTCGAGGAAATTTTCACTGTTTATGGCTTGTTATAGTGGAAGTGTGTGTTATGATAAATGAAACTGAAACGCACTACTCTATAAAATTTTTGACCCAACACAAGTGCATTTCAATTCACAGAGTCATCATCAAATACAAGACAAAATTTGAAAAAAGGTAGACACCATATGTACGTCTCATTAAAGAAGTTGGTATCCCCTTGCTGTTCTGTCTTTAACTTTTCACCATCTCTCTTCCCATTCAGCAACTTCTTTTTTCTTAACGCCCCGAATTTATACGCGAAATGTTTTAAGAAAATTAATTATCAACAAATTGATAACTTCGCGAAGGTAACATATTTTTCAAATTTTGAAGCATCATGATCACCAAATAAATATTTATATTTTAAAAGATACCGATTACTTAATACAGTAATTAGTTCTTTATCTACATAGTTCTACAAAGATAGAATTAATAATGTTTATTACAGCAAAAATGAGTAAATTAGCTAAAATAAAGATAGTTAATGTAATTTCATAGATAACAGATGCCTAAAATAATTCAGATGAAATAAAAAGTAGTGATCCACGCTTACTTTGTAGTACCAACCGGTTTAACTGAAAAATTTCATACTCAATATACACTGAATAAATGACACCGAAAAAATGAATAAAAAGGGTATATGTTTGCTCAAACTGGCTATGACCTACGAAACGAAAGTTTGGACCGTCATTAGTCGTGCTGTCTATGATCTGTGACAATCTACGAAGTCGGTAAGTACTAATAAAATTTGTATTATTCCTAAAAATAATTTACTATTTTCCAATTACCAACAAATGGTGACCCTTAATGGAACGCTACCCCACCATTGGTTTAAGTGAAACTGAGACTCATTTCACGTCTAGGTGATATTAAAATACTGCGTAATTTCATTAAAAAGTCATTATTAAGTAAAAGTAATTTCTACTACGTCAAAAATGCTTAGCCCCTCGAAATAACTTACGATTGGGGAGGGGGTAAGGTAACATAATATATATATATATATATATATCCACTTGGCGAAAAACACTTGTAGTGCACAGATATAAAAAAAGGTCACAGGCGTGACTAGCAGTTACATATAGAGCACAAAAAAAGGTAAAACTCACAGAAATTTTGATATATTTCGGCGGACACAACCGCCTTCGTCAGAATGTTAGAAGGTAGTGACGGGTAAAGGATAGAAGGGAGGGAGAGGTGGGGGAAGGGGAAAGGGGAAGGGAAGGAGAGGGGGATTAGTGAGAGACATTGATGCCAGGGGGGAGGAACGCGTGATAGAGCCAAATTAGGGAGAGCTCTACAGAGTTAAGTTCAATAGTGGAAGCAGATGGTGGAAGGGAGTACAAAACTGAAACATTGTAGCAGTTGTCAAAGGATTTCATGTGTTGAGAGGCGTGGATCGCCACGGGAAGGGAAGCAGATTGAGTTGGGTTCTTGCAATTGGCACGGTGATTATTAATCCGTATATTGAGGGGGGTGGAACTTTTTCCTATGTAAAATGAAGGGCATAGCCTACATTGTAGGTGGTAAACAACATTACTGGTGACGCAAGAGGAGGGAAGAGGGTTGGGGAAGGAGGCGATGGAGGAGTTGGGAGGAGGGGAGGAACTGAAGATGGGACATAATTTGCACCGGGGACGATTACAAGGGGAGGAGGTAGGTTTTGAGGCAACAGGGATTTTGGAAAGAGGCGTCGTGGATTTTAATAAATCGGACAAGTTAGGAGGACGCTTGTATGTGATTGAGGGTGGCTGGGAGAAAATTTTTGAAGTGGAGGAGTGGTTTTTGAGAATGGGGAAGAGATCTTTAAGGATAAAATTGATAGACTGAACACCCGGGAAATATGTAGTGCAAATAGAAAGGATGCGGGAGTCTTTCGTGGGATGAGGTTTGGAGGAGGGGCAATTTTTCCTGATTTTTTTGGCGAGAAGGGATTCTGGGTAGCCACGCTTGAGGAGCGAGTGGTGAAGGTTGGTAAGGAATGTATTGAGGGACTCAGGATTATTGCAAATACGATGGCCTCGGATGGATAGTGAGAAGGGAAGAGAGCGTTTGGTATGGGAGGGGTGGCAGCTACTATAGTGAAGATATTGTTGTTTATTCGTGGGTTTGATGTGAACGGAGGTCTGAAAATTCAGGTCTGATAATTTGATGTCAACATCAAGGAAGGTGATATTGGAATTAGAGATAGTTGATGTGAAAGAGACGGAGTGAGAATTGTTGAGATCAGAAAGGAAAGTATTTAGAGAATCGGTGCCATGAGGCCAAAGAAGAAAAATGTCGTCAATGTAGCGGAGCCACAACAGGGGTTTTAAAGGATATCCAGAGAGAAAGGATTGCTCAAGCCGCCCAAGATAGAGGTTAGCATAAGAGGGGCTGAACCTGCTACCCATGGCACAGCCCTTGGTTTGAAGGTAGAATTTTTTATTGAAGGCGAAGGAATTATGAGTGAGGATGATCTCCGTCAATTTAGAGAGGAATTCCGTACTCGGAAGCTGAGGATGTGGGCGTTCGGAGAGGAAAAGAATCGTTCCACTATTGAACTTAACTCTGTAGAGCTCTCCCTAATTTGGCTCTATCACGCGTTCCTCCCCCCCGGCATCAATGTCTCTCACTAATCCCCCTCTCCTTCCCTTCCCCTTTCCCCTTCCCCCACCTCTCCCTCCCTTCTATCCTTTACCCGTCACTACCTTCTAACATTCTGACGAAGGCGGTTGTGTCCGCCGAAATATATCAAAATTTCTGTGAGTTTTACCTTTTTTTGTGCTCTATATGTAACTGCTAGTCACGCCTTATATATATATATATATATATATATATATATATATATATATATATATATATATATATATATATATATATATATATATATATATATATATATATATATAAAGGTCACAGGCGTGACTAGCAGTTACATATAGAGCACAAAAAAAGGTAAAGTTAAGGTTTTCCCCCCTTTTCGCTACATTGTTTCTTTCTCCCGAATAGGTCTTTGGCTCCTTCCCTCCCCACCCTTCCCCACCCTTCCTACCTGCTCCTTCCCCTCACCGCCCCTCCTATATGGTTCTTCCTCCTCAATCCTCATTCTATCACTGATGAAGGTGCGGGCGACCCACCGAAAATTTTAAACTCGTGAGTTTCCATTTTATATGTTTTATGTTTAGTGTCACCCTGTGACGAAGCTATATATATATATATATATATATATATATATATATATATATATATATATATATATATATATATATATATATATATATATATTAGTCCTTCCTGAGATCGGATATGTATCCCTTATTTTACTTTAGTCGGAAGGAAAGTTTCATTGCGTAAGATTTCTGCCACGGCGGTAAGCCAAAATTTATCCTTCATCAAAAAGAAGGACGAGCATAGGCTTCAGGCATTTGAGATGTGGGTGGGTGAGGGGGATGGAGAAGGTGAGGTGGATTGAAACGAAGACTAACGACGAAGTGTTTGATATGGTGGGCGAGGAAAGGAAACTTCTGAATGAAATCCAGGTTAGGCAGGATATGTGGCTGGAAGTTGTAGGCAGCTGAAGGCAGGATACGTGGGGCGATGGGTTGCTCAAGAATGTGATAGAGGGAAGGATGTTAGGTAAGCGGGGAAGAAGAAGAAAGAGAATAGGTTTCATGAACGGGATAAAGAAGGGTAGATCATATGATTAGACAAAAAAAGGTAATACTAGAGGAAGATAGGACTCTAAAAGTGTAGAAAACTGGGAGAAGATGCTCATACAAGTCTTATAAAAACGCAGCCTTTTTGTTTATTAAATTGAAAAAAAATCACATTTTTTTGGGACAAGTGTTTTTCGAGCAGCCTTCATTTGATTTGCTACCGTTATTGATTCGCATGCCATAATCTCGTGACACCGTTCTTGCTATATGGCCAAAAATTCATGTTTCTCAGGTTTTCCAAAGGATCTAGAATTGTATGAAAATGAAAAATCTGGAATCGACAGTATGAGTTTACCTATGCGTTTAGTTCCAAAAAAATGACTGACTCCTTTTGTTAGTTTGCCAAGGAAGATGGGGGTATTAATGAATCCTAAGGTTGTCTTAGATGAAGGGAGAGGGAGACGTCAAAAGTTGCCAAAATCTCCCAACGTAATTTATGAATGGTACCCTAATACCCAGAAAGCTATAGAAGAAGAATGTAGGAGGAATGTACGATGTAAAACAGAAACAAAGAAAGACCTAAAGAAAAGCCAGCTGCATATGCCACAATTCCATGCATCGCAGGGACGGCATAAAAGATTAGTAGGCTCCTTCGGAAGTATGGTATAGTGACGAGATTCTCAAACTCGAAGAAAATTGGAGATATCATCCCAATACCCAAGGACAAAATTCCCGTTGCAATGTATGAGGGAGTCTATGAAATAAAATTTAGATGTGGTAAATCCTACATCGGACAAACGGGGAGAGCAATTCAATGTAGAATTAAAGAGCACCAGAGGGCCACCGAAAAGAGGAGATCAGCCTCTCCGCAGTTGCAGAGCATGCGTGGTTCGAGCCAGGACATTAGATTGCCGTTGACCAAGTGAGTGTACTCTCAAGGGAAAATCGTTATTTTCCCAGGCTAATCAGAGAAGCGGTAGAGCTGGTTAAATATCCATCGAATTTCAATCGGGAGGATGGATACCCACTTGCCTCAACCTGGGAGAGAGTGGTCAAACCACAGCGAGGAGCGGGCAATGGAGACACCCTATGGTCCTAGATGTACTAGAAACGAAATACATAACAACGGAAAATAAATAATAACAATTACAAAATGTCCAAAGGACCCGAAGACGCCCCCAGGAAGAGGGGAGAAACTGTTGTCAAAAAAACCAAATACGCGACGGAAAACCTGAAAAGAGCAATATTAACGATGTAAAACACTGTTTAATACTTATCTTCCTAGGGAACCGTCTCGAAATGCAATGGAAACAGGCGAAACAACTGTAACCGGTATAAATGGCACTCATCCCATCCATTTTTTGGTTTCGGAAACCTCGACCTAAACCATATCTTATTTCCCGTCCCATCTCCACATTAATGCGCGGATGAACGACCCAACTCCTCCGTAAAAGAAGTTTATATTGAAGAGTTTTGGGATGACGGTCTTAGGAGGTAATTGCTTGGCGATATGTCGCCCGACTCTCAGAATCACGGCACCATCATGCATCCAGCGATAATTGCATATAACAGAGGACGTGTCAATTAACACCGCTGTAGCGGATGGGTGGAGAGGTATTCCCGTGCATTCCAAAGGATTTCCGGGTAGCTCCTTCCCAGCATTGATCAAAGGAAGCGTACGGATGGATTTCTGCGACATTTAGATTAGGATCGTACACTGTAATCGTGAAATGACTCGGTGAGACCGATGCATAAATTTTTGAGAGCGTAAAAAATTACTCGATTACAGCTTCCACGCATTAGTCAGACTAAAAGATTTAGTGTGATTAATTAGAAGTGACACCTTGTGAGTATAACATTGCCCGAAGTTGCATTTGTGATTTAGCTTTTTCCAATAAAATCACGGAGTTAGAAGAAAGACAGAAATGTAATGAGTACGTACGCACTTAAAAAAATAGCTTGGATAAAAATGTGTTTAATATCTTTGATGGCTGGTGTTTGATGAAACTACACAAACAAAATAGTTATGAAAAATTATGTGAGAATGTCATGATGATAAGATTTATATAGTATAATGAATACAAAATTTTAATCAAGTCTAGTTGAATATCCCAAATGGTGAGTAGGAGGTGGCAGCTTTGTGAAAAATTTCCCGGCTTTGAGAATTAGGATTTTTTTTTTGTTTGCCGTATTTGCTTCAATTTGGGTTTTTAAATTGTAATCTTAAATTAATTTTGATCAAAGAGGCATATATTTCTATGAGGGTAAGCATAGGCGGTATCGGAAAAAATACTCAGGCAAATTATCATAAGATAAAGCCTGGTAAAGAAAATATTCAACGGTTTTAAGAATATTCTAACCCCTTCAGTGGGTTAATTCTTAATAACGTTGAATATTTTCCTATATTTTATTTTCTCGTTCCTTTGCAAAATATAGAGACATGAGTCAGTGGCTGTTGGCTCTTTTATGTAGCTTTGAAGAAGATGAGTTCTTTCGGTATTATCATTTCCAAAATTTATAAACTCACGAAGAGCACAAATAATTAGACAAAATCCTTAATTATGATCACTTCTCGTGACTTGCCACGTTCAATAACATTACGCAGAATCATAGCAAATGAACCCAATATGTTATCCCAAGTGATCGAAAGTTCAACCATACTCGTGCTACCAATTTCTCTTATTCACACCACGCTCAGTTCATGAATTGCTTTTTATCCCAAGTCAAGAAAAATTAAACCATGGAGTTAATTGAGCGAAACACCTCCCTAGTATCATTATGAGAGGCCAACGTTTCATTGTTTTAGTGGCTTTGGATGACCATATTTACTTTGCCAATTACTTAGATGCCTTACCTGGATGGTAATTAGCCAATTAATAAGATTTTTTTCTAGCTTTACTTTTTGTATTCTATGCTTTTCAATTTTGTTACGTGGCAAATGTTTACACGTCCAAAAAAATTTAATTTAAGTGAAACCTGGTTATGACTTGATAATGCTGAAGTAATTAACATGTTTGACCGTATCTAATGACAGTTACTCGTCGAAATCCGGGTAGTTACCTTTATATTTGGTTTTTAAAGAATGTTTAGTGATAAATTTCCAATACTTCGAGGGTGCTGGAGGGGAAAACACCAATGAGAAATCAAAGATTCTGTGTCTGGTCCGAGCAATTTCTCGCTCAAAACACTCTGGAGACTTTTCAGTAATATGATACCACCCTGAATTTATTTTTACACTCATTAGAGGGATCGCATTATTAACGTTAAATATACTGATGTTTTTATCATTAAATTTTTTACTGGAATGATATTTGATACCGTTTTTTTAATAATTCAAGTAAAATAAACAAAAGAAATTATGTTTTACTTTAAATTACCAGTGCTAAAGCAGCCTCCGGCATTCTCTGGTGATACACGAGTGTCTATTTCTTCCCTTCAGTCATTCAAGCATCATCAGACCAAGAAATGTTATCCGGATTGAGTCAAACAGAACACTACTGCTGGAAAAGAAGCCCATGACCCGTGATGCGAGCCTTCCCCAACGTTCCCAAACATCTTTGGTATTAAAAATAGCCGAAACGACGCGACAAAGTGAAGGAGCCGTGCTGTCTGCCCGGCGTGCCTCAAAGTTCCATCCTACGCTCACTCTCTCTCATACCCATTCTCAAATTGAACAGCTGCCCTCACATCCGACTTCAAGCTGGCCAAAGACTGGATTGTTTCCCAGTCGAAAGGATAAGGAGGCACGTTCACAGGAGGCATAAGGCTAAGCTATTCTCAAGTTCCTCATCCGTTCATTTCCAGGGTGCCTCTGGTGTAAGATTAGGGGTATTTTTAAAAACAATTTTCGGTTGTATTAAAAATAAATGTCTTGAAACATGACAGTTTGAATTGACATCGATGAGAAAATACGTATCCTTCTTGTATAATCTGTGGTCTTTCAAACATGTTATGGATTGAATTCCGCTCAGATTGTTAAAGGTATTTACGGAAAAATTACCCAATGAAAATAAAAGACTGGGTTTTATACCTTCATAAGCTAATGGAGAGAATCACGGAGACCCAGATGAAATAATATCAATACATTCTTGCTATTTATGTTTATGTTATATTTGAAACTGAAGCACTCTACGTGTATCGTTTATGAGTTGCTTTGTTACCGTGTGAAATAAACATAATTCTTCTTGATATTCTTATCTTAATTTTTAAATGACTGAATATGATAAAACTATGCATGTAGATTTACATATAACAATGATTATCCCTTAGCTAATCTTTTCATTTCTTCTCCCTTCTTCGTAGTCGGCCCCGGTGGCGACGACGTAAAGTCCTTGCCTACCAATCGCTGGTTCAATTCCAGGCTAAGCGGAATATTTCCCCGCTCAGTACATGGGTATCTGAGTAAGTGCGAATTTCCACAGAGAAAAAAATCATCCGCCTTGACCGGGATTCGAACCCGGATCCCTCGATTTCCGGCTGAGTGCTTTAGCCAGTTAGTTCAAGGCGTCTTCTTCCCCTGTGGAGTTTTGTGACCTTTACGGGACTAGATGTTCTCGACTGCCGGACATACAATGTAACAATCAGTCGCTACTGAGCGCTTAGCGCCAGTGCCCACGAGGAAAGATCGTACTTTGAACACAGAGAGGCGTTCACTCTTATTTGACAAATTTTAAGCTATCCGGGACTAGCCACGGAGTTCCACTTTTACGGAGTCACCCGCAATGCACACATGTGCGAATTTCCACAGAGAAAAATAATCATCCGCCTTGACCGGGATTCGAACATTGCGGGTGACTCCGTAAAAGCGGAGAAAAAAAGAACTCCGTGGCTTGTCCCAGATAACTGAGTAAGCTTAGAAGAAGAGGAGGCGGTAACGCCTCATCCAGTCCATTATAAATTAACGACATTAAAATAATAATATAGTAGTGGAAGATTGCATATTTTTTCTTCGTCCCTCCACCTTTCATTCTTCAATGGTTAGACTATCATAGAATCTTATTTTGGTCTTCTAATGACATACTGAGGTACACTTTATCCATAGTTAGTTAACACACGCCATTATTTTTGTCCATTCTTCTCCAGTGCGATACATGTGATCACTCTATTCGTGTTTCTTCCATGGACCACTCGTTATTGTATTCTATTGCGCAAGTTTTCATCAAATTTTTATTTCCTGTCCAGGAACATTAATTCGTAATCTTTCTTATGTCCTTCTACTCGCAAGTTTCTAATAGCTTCATTGATCTTGTTGTTTTTGGTCGAGCCTCCGCCATTTTTGCCTATTATTGGTATTATAATACCTTTACGCATTTCAGCTGTTGCTTCAATCCCAATAAGTCTGCTCTTCTACAACCAGTAATGTAAGCATATTCCTTTTGTTAGCATTTTAGAAGTTTTATTCCTGTCATACACATTTCATCATCCCTCAGACTAAGAATGATAAATGTGTACATATCAAAATTTTTATTTAGCATTGCTAGTGACCGACAACGAATTTATTTCACTGTAGGAACATCATTGCTCGAATATTGGTTTGCGTTCAACCCAACAGGCTGTGGATATGTTCAGTAATATTTTTAATTTAATCCCTACAATTAAAGGAGGGTTCTTTTTTACTGAAAAAGATGCTTTACATGCATACGAAATAATACCAGCATGAGACATAACCAGCTCAATCGAGGCTCACTAGTGGATTCTTTAATTAAAGCGGGGCCGAATGATTTCGTAAGTCTCGTCGAGTAAAAAAATTGAATCCCTTTGCAATTCTGAATAAATCATGGAGCTCCCTTCAATACGGGAATTTAAAAAAAAATTTAAAAAAAAAACAAAAAAATCATTCCTCTACGTACGGAAGAAACCATGCATTCGATATCGTGGAATTATATGCGCTTGGGGAAAGAAAAGTACATGTCTCTAAAAAAAATGCACGTGAGTTGATTCGGTAATAAGCTCCGGATGTCTCCGGTAAAAATAATATGTACTTTAAGTATACGGAGGTTGAAAGAGAGTAGTGGGGGCGAGGAATGAAGGAGGCAAGCCTAAGCGGGTGGCAAGGCAATGTCAGGATTGCCATTTTATACTTCAATTTTTTTTATTGGTCCTTGAAGCTCTTACAAACCGAATGCACACTCGTGTTGCGGAATAAAAATGAGAATGTGCCGGGGGACGCAGTTAGGGAGAGAAGATAGAAGGAAAGAAAAGAGACGTGCAAGAGGAGTGAAATAGAGAGTCAGGGAATAAGAGAGACGAAGAAGCCCACACCACGCCGATATTTTGACTTAATTTTATTTCAATTATTTTGGACTCTGGCAATAATGAAAGACTCATAAACTATAGTCATAAACTATATATATATATATATATATATATATATATATATATATATATATATTAGAGAGACAAGAGCGTAGACTATATATAGAGTCTACGTACGCTCTTGCGACCAAGGTGCTAGTGGCACCGAAATATCAAGAAAATTTGTGTGTTCATTTTTTTTTGTTTCAGTGTTTATTGTCTGCCTTGATGGCCGATTCCAAGCAGAAAAAAATCGACTGGACCGGAAATCGAACCACGGACCTTTGGATGTTGCGTCCACTGCTCAGACCACCGAGCTACCCAGTCTACTAAGAATCCACTGGAAAATTTTATGTGTTCCTATCCTCTTTCTTTCTACCTTTCTGTATGAACATTTATGTGAGTATTTGCCGCTGAGCGGTCTAAGTGAATGAACGAATATATATATATATATACATACTCATAACTCAGAGCCATAAACTATATTTAATTAGATGCTTCACTTCGTTGAAGTCTGATCGGTCGTTTACATAAAAAAAATACTCGCACACTAAGAGTAGCCGTGATAAAGAAAGAAATTGTTTGCGGAGATAGGGTCTGGCGGAGGTTAAAACCTAAAAAACCTATATTTTCACTTTAATGTGGACCTAACTTATCCGGTAATTGTTCCAAAACTTAATAATTAGTTAGTGAATAATGTCATCATCATTTGCCGTTAAATCCTAGGATTGGTTGACTGCAGTCCTCCACCTTTCCTAATCTAATGTTAGTTCCTTTATTTCCATACAGATCTTCTTATGTATGTACATTCCTCTATAATGGTCCATGAACTTATTCCTTGGAAGTATTGGTATGTGCAGTAACTTGGTGGAATTCCTTCATAGTGCAGTGATGAATTACTCCTACCTTCAACCCCTCTCATTTATGACTCATTAATCAATGTGTTTTTCTAGCTCTGTACATTATGATGTGCAGCGATGAAACCCGGGTCGTAAGAAAGCAATAAATCTTTTGTGGAAAACTAAGTAATTCATCGTTTCATTATTTCTAGGCCTTCCTCTGGGGACTTTCTCTCCATTTGGCCTTCAATCATGTTCTTCACAAACCCATTGTGTCCATGTAGTTCTCACTCTGTATAGTGTTCCAAATGGTTCTTTCTTCTTCCAGTATTTGACAACTTCAACATTTCTTAATTTTTCTGCCCAATTTATTACTAGCATCCTCCTTTAGAACCAGGTTTTGAAGGAAAATAAATTATGAAGGAGATAAAAATAGGAAAAAGTAGCAAAGGGGCGTGCCTGGTAAGGAGAGTGGGAGCATCGCGAAGGACACCAATCCATTGCAGTGAGTGTTATATGAGAAGGACGCAGAATAAAGCAGAAGTAGAGGGAGAGACGTGGAGAGGTAGAAAATAAGAGAGATGCAACAGTGACTCCGCCGCGTCGCGCCGACTGTTGAGGCTGAGAGAGGGACCCAAAAAAATGTATAAAACAAAATATCAACCTTTTCAAATATTCCGCTCCAGTCGCTAGCTGTCACAGGGCCCACTTCACCGAAAAAAAATTCAAATAAAATCGACGATGCAACCACACGCACGCACATAATCATCCACACAGATGAACACACGAGCGTGCCCGCTGCACCGAGCAAACTGACTGGAATCCTTCGAATCCCTTCCTTACTCTTTCTCCTCCGATCTCTCTTTCTCGTGCTCTCCGTATATATGCACAGGAGTGAGCGTACTTGAGAGTTCACGTGAAATCCGCACGCGAGGCACGGGCAACAGGGAGGATGTGGAAGGAGTGAGTATTGAAAGAGGAGGGAGATGGGAGGGATTCTATACTATTGAGAGGAAGGGCAGTCCATCCACCTCCCCCACCCGTCCCGCAATCGCAATTTAATAAGCGTCCGCTTCGGCTGATCCCTTTATGGCACTCGCCGCGGCATTTCCCCCCCTCCCGCTTCCATTATCCTCGCGAAACATCAGCACACACATACGCACACACCCCCCGCCATGCACCGTGCGGTGGAACCCGAAAAAATGATGGGGAAGACCTCCTGCGGCTGCGATGGGACGGGATCGCGCGAGTGGGGGTAGTCAATAAAGATCGAAGGAATTGTAGCGGTGGTCAGCTGAGGCCAGAGTGACGTGAGGATTCGACCTCGGCAGCAGGCGAGTAGAAAGCGGGGCAGACGTTCGGATGAAGGGCAGAGAATAGAGTTGGGAACACCGATAGAGGAAAAGGGAAAAGTGGAAATCAAAGGAATGGATTAAAACGGGTGGAGATAAAGGGAGAAGTAGGGAGGATGTGGCGGAAGGATGAGACAAGACAGGTGCTCAACGCTTACTCTAACTCAGCACTTAGGGTAGTGCGAGCAAGATAGTTCCTAAATAATAAATGATAACACCAACTATGTTTTAATCCACAGATTTAATATTATTGATACTTCTAGTTTCGACGCTTCTGCGTTATCTTCAGGTACCTGTTATCATTCATTAAAATCATTATCATCACAATGGTGTTATCATTAATTAAAAATTGATTTTCACAAGGTTACACCTGAAGCGATTGAAATCATAGTTCCTAAGTCACAAAAAAGACCATATTCGACATATAAATTTTATTTTCACCAGCTGTGACACATACGAATTATATATTGCATTATTAATGGTGCAGTAAAAAAGTTTTACATGACAGACATTGTAGGTAATCAAATGAAAATATCTAAATAAGTCTTTAGCTTGACTCATATTTTTCACGCGGTACGTTTGAAACTCTATAAAAACGGAAGGTTTTTTGTGATCCCGAAGAATCTACTGCTGTGACAATATTATTAATTCAAAAAAATAGTTGAGAAAACACAAAAACTACACTGTTGATTTTTTGACGAGATCTAAGTATAGGAAATCCTCATTTTTATTATGAGGTCTCTCAGGAGTGCATACACGTACCATTTCCCATATGAAAAAAGGCTGGTATTTTCTGGCAAATATCTCGGAAAGTAATGTGGTCAAGGGTTAAATTTTTGGTGATAATGGAAGGGTGAGATATTTTTCCTTAAAATGAGACAAAATTCATTGATTTCTAGGTATAATGAAATTTCGCTCAAACTACCTTAAGTAGGATTTAGGGATGTCTAAAAGTGTGCCGTATGATAGTATGGTAGAGCACCGTTAAACGGAACCGCGCGAAATGGAGATCCGGTCTGATGGAAAATCCCAACAAACACTGCAAGAGAGGGAGGGATAAGGCTGCCAGAAAACGTAGCCAAGAAAATTGTCGTTAATTAATCGAAATAGATTATTTACCATGACGTGGGACGGAAGACGTACAGCGGCCATCAAGCGGAGAATAGACCAATCTAAGAAGGCATTCATGGAAAAAAGACGATTTCTGTGCTTCAAAAAGATAGGACTACAAACCAGGAAACAGTTCGTGAAAACATTCGTGTGGAGCGTGGCACTCTATATATCAGAAGCATGGACAATTGGGAAAGATGACCAGAACGGATTAGTAGTCTTTGAAACTTGGTGCTGGAGGAGGATGCTGAAGATGAAATGGACGGAAAAAATAAGAAATGATGAGGTGTATAGAAGAGTAGAAGAGGAAAGAACCATGGGGAACACCACAGAAAAAAGAAGAACAAGAAACATTGTACACACTCTGAGATACAATGGGTATAAGAAGAACATAATTGAAAGTAAAATAGAGGGAAAGGTCACCAGAGGAAGACCCAGGAATAAGTTCATGAACTAAATAAAGTGCAAAGTCATGGGGAGAGATATCAGAAGGTAAGGGAACTAGAAGTAGATATGAAAGGATGGAGGGCGGCAGTCAACCTATCTTAGGATTAAACAATCAATGATAAGATTATTTAAGAAGCTCAGTTATTGATGGTATTATTATAGACAATTGCTTGATATTGACGATATTATTTAAGAGAATTTAAATCAATGACAGTTGTACGACTAGGTTGTATTTTTAAGAAGAATGGAGTGTAGCGGTAGGAAATAACTAGTAGAAATGACATGAACAAAGAAGAATTTTCAGAGAGTAGGGGGCGGGGGTCTGAGTAAAGAGGTGAGGCAAATGCTGATGAAAACTAAAATGTAGCGTGGCGCTGTATGGGTTAGTGATTTGGTCATTGCGAAGGGAGGACGTCAGTAGACTTGGGGTTTTTGAGATGTGGGTGTGGAAAAGGGTTAGCTGGGTGGCGAGAAGGACGAAGGAGGAGGTATTGTATATGGTTGAAGAGGAGAGGAATCTAGTGGCGGAGATTCGGAGGAGGCAGAGAAGATTTATGGAGGACGGATGAGAGGGAACGTTAAAGGGGGTAATTGTGGGGAAAACATTTGGGAAGCTTGAAAAGGAGGGAATAGGATAGGAATCCTGGACGAAATATAAAGATATAAAGATTCGTAAAAAGGGTTCTAGGCAAATGCGATGAGAGAGTACGAGAAAGAAGCTATTTTACACTTGTCAGGCTTCATTTAGAATATGCCGCTAGTATATGGGATCCGTACGAGGAAGGTTTGATAAAAGAATTAGAGCGTGTGGAAAGGAGATCCGCTAGATTTGTTAAAGGCCGTTATGATAATTGTATAAGTGTTGCGAATTTAATAGAAGAACTAGGATGGGAATTACTATCAGAACGCAGGTTAAAATATAGGTTAAACCTTTTAAGTAAATTCGATTTGTTCACAGATGACGTTAGATATATATTAAGAACCCCTGCGTATTATGCTAGGTTAGATCAGATTAACAAAATTAGAGAGATAGATTGTCGTACCGATAGATTTAAAATGTCATTTTTCCCGGGTACCATAAGAGAGAACAATAGGCAGCGTAGCAAAGGGATAGGTAGTTGAAATATAGTTAGAGTAGTGCATGATGCATGTAATAACTACCAATAATCCTCCTTGAAGTGAGCTACTCACCTTTTTTTATTCAAAGCAGTAAAAACGGAAAATATGCCAAAAATTAGGATGTTTGAATTAGTAATGTGCATAAACCTATCAATCCGCTGATAAAATGCTCAAATGGAAATGAAAAAGGATGAAAATGTACGCATATTCATCAAATCAACCTTTGGATTTCAACCATCGAATATATAAGAACGAAACGATTCCGCTTCCTTGATTTCAGTTAAAGAAGGTTCTGCGAAATATCAAAATGAACGATTTTAGGCGAAACTTTGAGGAATTTATCCATCACAGAAGAAACGAAAAAGAAATGTAAAATTCCAGTTTATAAAATATAATTCATTTTGACCCAGTTTTCCTCATGTCATGCCCCTAAAAGTCGAGGAAACTCCATATATGAACACATTTTCCTAATATGGCCAAACCTGGTTCAGAAGAAATCATATTTTCCAAAGTTGAATTTCACATTTGCGTTATTTGTTTGCATTCGGGTTTCAACATTCACAAGTTCTGACGAACCTCAATATTAAGATGACTATACACGATAAGTCATATACACTTCAGACTGACCAATAGGCGGAGAAAAGCTAAAAAGTATTCGATACGACCACTTATTGACGTGATTAATATAAAAAATTGTAATTCACAAAAAATACCGAGCTACAGATAAGAAATTAAGTATCGAAGTCCTTATGCCTTCATATCAATCGAAATCTCGGCATTGCTTTTTGTCTGTCAACACATCATACGGCAAGAGGAAGATAACATAAGTCTCTTGGTCAAGACTAACGCTTTTGTACATGAGATAGGTCCAGAGAAGTTTGACGTATCCAAAATATACCTACTTTATGACAATAAAGGTACGATTTTTATTATTTTCCATTTCTATAATCAGGGTAGTTACCGGCATATGGATATAAATTATGTATTTATATCCATATGCCGGTATTTATATTGCTTTATATTGCAATCAGATAGTTATGTATCCAAAAAAGAGCAATCAATTTTGGGTTGTTAGAAAAGGAGGAAAATAGATTTTACAGAATAATCTGTTGTGAGGGGACTGTGCCTGAAATATCCGGAAGATTTTTACTAATTTCCATTAAAATCAAGCCTTAACTGGTAGATTCCGCCAAGAACTATTGAAATGGCGATTAACACTGATCTATCGATTATATTTCTCTCAAGTTTGGAAGATAAATATTGATTTTTTGATGTGGTAAATAACTGAAGACAATATTAATAATGAAAAAGAAATATGTGTTTGATTCCACCAATTTATTTTAAGGTACTACTAGTTCCGATTCAGCGGCGTCATCTTCAGATACATGTACCTGAAGAGGTTCCGCCAATAGGTATGGTATGAAGGTCTACAGGTGCCTGAAGAATACGCCACTGAGTAGAAATCAGTAGTACCGTAAAATTAATTGGTGGAATCAAACAAAGTTTTCTTATGCATTATTAATAATGAGCTAACAAAAAGTTGAGCCTGAAACCATTGAGATCAATTGAAAAGACCTCATATTGACGAAATTGATTTGACCTACGATGGCTATGTCGTATTGCAAATCTAATCCATATTGAAAACGATCCTCGTACTTTTCCACAATAATTTATTTACATTTAAACGTACTCCGCGTTTCGCAGCTTGATGCATCTTCAGGTGCAAACCTGTACCTGGAATACCATTGTATCTGATGATGCAGCAAGCTACTAAACGTTAGTACGTTTGAATGTTAATAAATACTTGAGGAAAAACATACGGATTGTTTTCAATATGGATTCGAATATAAAATACTTCCATGAAGTGAAGCCTGGAGGTGTAAAGTTTTCTACAAAATTTAATTTCGCCCGATACGGCTGATTTTTCTCGATACGCTCAATCCGCTTTATACTCACGTCTATGTTTTTATCGCCGCATCGATAAACTTTGTCCTATCGAGTCTCGACATTGAAAATTCAGCGCCACCTACCCGTAGATAAGTGGAGTGGCCTCGAATCAAACCTCACGACTGCTCCGCCGGCCAACTGTGCCCGCTCGCAATCCCTTCACGTCCTCCCTCTTCGCCGGTATTTTGCCGACTCCGCCCCACCCGTCCCTCTCCCGGGCGAAGGGGTCAACAATGCAGATTGATTCGGAAGCACGAGGCATGGACAGGCCTCGGATTTTAATGGATTGGTTGCTCTGTGTGCTCAAGGGGGTGGCCGCAGCGACGGTGGAGCGGGAGTCAAGGAAGCCGAGAGGGCACGCCGTGGAATGGGCGGAATTCTCAAGTGTGGCCTCTCGCGGAAAAGGGGAAGGAAGGTAAACACATGGGATTGATTTTTATTCATTGGGCGAAATTTGGGCCAATAATAACTCAAACCACATTAATAAATGTCCAGTATTAGGCTGGAGAGCATCAAAATTATTGATGCGCGGTCAAAATATTGTAGCAAAACCAAACGATATTAAGGCATTTCTCTTAGAGGCTATCGGGACTACCCACGATATTGCCTCTACCCGAAAGAGCAAAATTCCTCTGTGGAAAACTAATTCTTGTAGTAGTAGAAGAATTATTGTTTAAGGGTGCGTCGACTACTGCGGTCATTTCGCACCACTCTCGTCCATAGGAAATACCAGGTTTGTGTAATGGAAGCTAAATCGTTTTAGTACTAATATGAGATAAAATTTGCATAACGTTGTGTAATACGCATATACTTACAAAAAATTTATAATTTATTAAAAACGTTTATTTCTTTTAAAAACGCAATTACTCGGTTGAGGCAATCGGGAGAGTCACCTAGGATGTGTCCTAAGGTACCGTTGACCTTGTGTTAACTCGAGAAGACAGGTATTTATCACACTCCGTCAGGATGTGTCTCACACTCAGAGGGAAGTCGCACTCATCACACCAAGGTTGTGTCTTCTCTTCTGTGAAGAGGTAGGAGTGGGTCAGGGCAGTGTGCCCTATCCTCAGGCGTGTGACTGCGACTTCTTCCCTACGGGTATTCCTGACGGAAGAGGGCCACACTGATACTACCGGTTTCACAGTCCGGAGCTTGATATTATTACTCCCATGCCACGATTCTTGCCATTTGTCTAAAATAACGCTTCGAAACATAGCCTTTAGGTCCTCCGCAGTCACCATGTTCCATACAATTTCTGGCATCTGTAGTGCTTCCTTTGCAGCCTTGTCTGCGCGTTCATTACCAGCTATTCCCATATGTCCAGGTACCCACATAAAGAATAATAAAAAATAATTCTTTAACTGGGTAATTAACCCAGCTACCTTGACATCGCAACTGAATACTTGAGCAATGAAAGTTCCTGCTTAGTTGCAGAAAAAAATTGGTGAGCAAGTTGTGTCAAAATTCCAAATTATCTAGGAAATGGGAACTAAGAAAGTGAGTGATCTTTGTTATATCCAAATCACTTCAACACAGACACTTGAAGAACATAGAATTTGACTTTTAAAACTCCGAAACCCGAAAATGATAAATAACACGAGGTTGTATTAGTATCCATCTCTATTTTAAAACGTTGAATATGTTTGATTTCAAAAACTTTGAAAATTAATTTTTAATTGCCATTATAACAATAATCAATGATAGGGTAGGATTAAATTTTTTGAGCAAGTTGATGTGTCAAAATTCCAAAATATTTAGAAAACGGGAACTAAGAAAATGAGTGATCTTTGTTATATCCAAATCACTTCAACACAGATACTTAAAGAACATAGAATTTGACTTTTAAAACTCCGAAACCCGAAAATGATAAATAACACGAGGTTGTATTAGTATCCATCTCTATTTTAAAACGTTGAATATGTGTGATTTCAAAAACTTTGAAAATTAATTTTTAATTTTAATGGTAAGGTAAGATTAAAAAAAGGATGGGGTAACGTTCCGATAGAGGGCAATTTTTATTGGACAGTGATAGAATTCCTTGGGTTGTACGCTTGAGAAAATGGGCTTGCCGATAAAGATATAAGGAAGAGAATATGTTAGCGTAGGATGCGTTTAGAAATAGAAGGGAGGTAATTATGGGGACCTATTACTATGGTAAGAATATGAAGGACAGGCTGGTGAAGAGCTTAGCGTTGTATAGGGCTAAAACGTGGAACCTAGGAAGAGAGGAGTAGAATAGGCTGTAGGCGGCTGCAGGCGTGGGTGTTGAGAAGGATAGAGAAGATGAAGTGGACGGTGAGGAAGACGAACGAGGAAGTGCTTCGTGTGGTGGGTGAGGAAAGGTACCTTCTCGATGAAGTCCAGGATTGGCAGGATGATTAGCTTGAGAGAATCATAATAGGTTTGATCGGGTCTGTGTTAGAGGCAAGTATTTTAGGGAAGGGAAAGGAGACCAGGGCTACAGTTTCTCAGAGCTACAAGTCTACAAGTTACAAGTCACGTGACTATTTTCACAAGGCGGATGGGTAACTTAGGTTTACCGAACCGAAGACTTGTACGAGTCCAAAAAAATGGCGGGCCTAATGAAGACCATACATAACTCGTATTTTGACGATTACGATGCATTTTCGGCGTGCACCTCGCAATATATCCAATTTAAAAGTTAGTGCAATGTTTTTGGATAATACAAATGATTTTATATATGCTGAAAAGTAACTTAATGTCGCTACTTACATTAAAATATCCAAAGCGAATGCGAGTTTTCGGGTAAACCTAACATAATAAATTTCCAAACATTGCATGTAGCAAATGATGTGGTACGAAGTCACTCGCACGGGTGCATATGCACCAGGGTTGAAATTCGCTATGAAAAAATCATTTGACTTGTCCGGGATTTGAAGGAAGATGGCTAGGTGGTGTAACTGGCTAACACACCTGACCGGCAATTGGGAGATCCGGGTTCAAATCCCGGTCAAGTCAAATGATTTTTTCATAGCGAATTTCAACCCTGGTGTCTAACATGATAAGATATAATCGTTTATTTCACCGTATTTCTTGAAGTATGAGCTCAAAATGGAAGTTATTAATAAACCTTACATTTAAAGATATCATGCTGAGTTCGTTTATTATTATTGAAACACAACGGATTTATAACGTAATATTATTACGAAACTTCATGATAACATACCCTATGTTGACGTTATGAATATTTATCGGAACTTACAGTTCGTATTTCCACTTATTTATGATCATATTATTTAACGGAAACCTATTTATAAATCAAATTCCTTTTAGCACGTACTAAATCATTTGTATTTACCCAAAACATTGCACTAACTTTGAAATTGGATAAATTGCGAGGTGCACGCCGAAAAAGCATAGTAATCATCAAAATACGAGTTATGTATGGTCTTCATTAGGCTCGCCATTTTTTTGGACTTGTACATCTACATCTACATAATACCCTGCGAGCTACCACGAGGGTGTGTGGCAGGGGGTGAAGATCACCAAACATGCACTATTGCCATGCAACTAGGAAATTTAAGGGAGACATGCTAGAGAACAGGGTCGCATGCAGCTAGTACAAGTCTTCAGTTCGGTATACCTGAGTAACCAATTCGCCCTGGGAAAATAGTCACGTGACTTGTAACTTGTAGACTTGTAGCTTTGAGAAACAGCCCTCAGGTGTAGTGGACGGGTTGGAGAAGGTTAGATCTTATACAGAGGCGAAAAAGGAAATAACTAGAGGTACACAGGACCCTGAAAGTGTAGAAAATCGAGAGGAGGTACTCTGAATTTGAACGAAACCTACCTTTTACCGGTAGGGTACACATACATATGTAGTTGGTTGTTAATGCGTGGAGATGTGAACACTTTGACGCCTTTAGCTACGGCCAAATGAGACTCAGTTGTCGAGCTCCACTCTATTCTGACTCCATTAAGCCCTCACATCTCCCTTGGCCAAACTTAAGCAAACATTATTTGACCAATAGCGTAAGCTAGGTAGGCGGTGCAAAACCAAAAGTTTGCCGCCTCTAGACCCACTCACAGCTAAGGGAATTCCGTAAACGCAGGTAATTTTGCCTCTCTGTGAAACCAATGGTGAGCTGACCTCGGCCATCATCTCATCGAGATCCCTGAGGGATATGTGCTAACACATGGTCGACAATCAAATGAATTTACATACAGCTTCAATAAATTCTCTTGTTTACTTTCGGAGATTTTTTATTATTGCTTTGATTGCTCCTAGAAATTGAATGCTCAAATTGCCAAAATTTTGATTAATAGATTTGAAGTTTGGAAATTAGAGCAAAAAAATAGTGGTGCGATAATTAAGATGGTGGTCATAAAATAATGGTGCAAAACGAGTTTTTTCTAAAGTCTCAGGTAAGCCTGAGATTCGGTGTATTATATACATGTATATTCATCTCATTTCAAAAAAATGAAATGAGTGAAGTGAAATGGCAAACGAATATTTTTCTGGAGGATAATCCTTTACATCCGGCTATGGGCGTCATTTGAGTATTTTGATTGGGGGGGGGGGGGGAGGGTGAGCAGATATTATGGAGGGAATCGAATAGATTGGTAGATTTTAAAGTCCAAGGGCATATGCCACCCCAGAGTGTTTGTTAATGTTTTTGTCTTGTTATTATTACTCCAATAGAGAATGCGTACAACATAATATATTTAGTTAAATCTGGGAGTAACTTTATGTAGCCATGAAGGTAAACCTGAATGGCTCCTATAGTTTACAAAATATTTTATGCATGCATATATGAACGAATTACATCATTTTAAAATTACAGTACATGTATCACATAATATTGCAGTGGTAAGAAAACATCCTCTAGACTGTCTTTTGTAAATAACACAAATCGTATATTTTTCATTGTTATACTTACAATGTTTGAATTAAAACAATAAACAGGTAATAAATTTTTACTTTAGGTCCTATGCACAAGAAACATCGTTTGAATAACGTCATGTTCGGACTAGGAAAGAAAATACGTGCTTTACGGAGGGGGTTGGGAGATGGATTGTACAATAATAAACCAGTATTACCACTACTTGGTTAAAAACGACGTAAAACTTAATAAATAAATGTCTGAAGTACAGCAACCCAAGACAACGGAATAGAGGAAAGGAACGGTCAAAGCGAGTCTTTTTTAAGATTACTCTATTCATTTTTTGTTGAAAAGCAGTGGATCTTATAGAGTTTTGGTAAGCCCCACCACAACAGAGATCCGCAAGCTCCGTAACAACCGTAGCTTTGTCTAGAGTTAACAAGGGCGTTATATATTACTTTCAGAAAATATATAATACATTTATTCCGAGTGAAATAAAAATTGGCTATGGTTCGCCGTATACTATTTGCAATATTTCCTATATTTTGCTGCCATTTTAAGCACTCATCCGGGGTTACTCCCAGATACTTAAAACTGGACACCTTTTCTAAGGGCAAACAATTTGAACATTCGTTTATCAGACAATCTTTTGAATGATAGTAAAAATACAAATAATGTCTATATTCCTTTTAATACCTATATTATCACGTAAATTTATGAAAAATATCGAGATTAACGTAGAAGAGGAACTGAAAATGTCGCTGAAAGCTTTTAAATTCCGAGTTTGTTAAATTTTCCTCCTAAATATTATGGACAACTGTCACTCCCGAATCACCTGCCCCTGTACCTCCGGACTCCGAGTTTTCATGGTAAGTCCATTGCATCCAGAAAAATAGTAATTAGATCAACAAAAACATGAAATCAACATAAAACTTTGATGAATACTGACCCCTTGAACTTGTCTTCTTAAAAACCTTTTAGAGAATAATAGCATTTGTGAAACATGTGTACGTTTTCTCTTCGGGTTATTAGCTTCAAATATATTCTTGAGCAAAAAAAAATACTTACTCGATGATAATAATTTGTAGAGCGGCACAGGTACTGAGGTTTGGCGGTGTTGTAGAGATAACATGATAACACTGAAGACAAAGATAATATAACCAACTAGAGGCGAAACTCGAATTCACGTTTTAAGAACGTTCTGGTTTTGTCAACTAGTGTCCAGTACATGGGACAACCGCCGTTATATACCACCTGCTTCCGTTCTTCCGCCTATTCCCTCCACATTAGAAATGCTCGTGCCTGTACCATATTCATATTTCAAGGCGACCTCACCCCGGCACACGGCATTCTTGAATTTGAGGTCTTATTAAATACATCCCCACTTGAGATGGCTGTTCTCAACGAATCCAGCAAATATTTCCTGTAATACATGTGACTCCTTAGACGATATCTAAATACCTGAATTATGAATAAGTAGTTAACACCAATTACGGACGCATCAATGCAGATTTGATGTAACATACCTTATTCAGCTTTTCCAATAGATTCGTTAATTTATGTATGAAACAGCCACATTCATTTTAAAGTTGTTAAGTTGATTAAATAGCGTTCATTTTACATGATTTGTATTATATTGCTATTATATGAGTTTGCTTTTGTATTTAAGGCATTGAATTTGTATATTTTTTGTAAATTCCATCTCATGTAATGTAATAAACATTAAAAAAAAAACGCTGCCGATAATACCATCTGTGCCATAAAAACAAAAATAGTTAATTTTGCCCTTAACGCGGACGAGCAGAGGCATAGTTATTCTTCCTTATAGTTTTAAGAGACATCAGTCCTCCATACCTCTATATCGCGTTCCTAAGAGCTAGGACCGATGCAGATTATTTAGCTCTATAAACTTGTTTCTCATTCTTCTCAAAAGTTTTTTTGTTCATGAATTCGGGGTATTGTAGCCAAATACCTTGGCTCAATGCCTAGCGTCCTGATATATATAATTCGAAATTATATTACTAAAGAATCTACTAAAACTATGCTATCTCATAACATATTACCATTGAGGTAATACGGGTCACACACAGAATCACTTGGTGTACCATTTCACTCCAAAACACCACCGTATATTGTTTAGTAACAATTCTTATGTGCCTTAAGGGTACCAATTTTCTCTTTTGTTCGACGGCATATAAGTTGTAATCAAGCAAACCATCTCAAGGATTTTATGGTCATATATCTTCGTAAGTCCAAATTTATTCAAGCAGGCTAATTATATATTTATATTTAACCTATATACGTCACTCTTGATTTAAACTCATAACTCTAGGTTTCAGGTTTATACCTCTGGGGACATAAAGATGTAGATGCTAGAGTTATGAAAATACTATCGCTGAATTTCTGCAACAATTTTGTTATAGGATAATTTTGTTTGCTATTTATTCAACTCTTGAGTGGTGATGACTTAAAAATACGCAAGTGAAATAAGAGGTTAGCAAATCTGAAACAATTACAGGCAAAGCGATGATAGTTTGAGGCCTCATCATAAAATGATATCTAGGGACTCCCTGTTAAATTTTATCATTATAACTGTTACGACCTACCTCCGGGACCCTTATCTTAGCGTATACACATAAAAATCATAGTATTTATATTAATGTCTGAATAATATTATTTGCATTCATAGTTTCGTGTCTTTCATTGACACACCTTATTAACAGCTTTGAAACTTTTAGCACTACGTATTGCATGTAATGCAAGTAGGATACACCCTACACCATTATTATGTTGTATTTCCCATCAGAACCGCAATAATATAAATAGCACAGTGTTTAAAGTGGAATCCAAACCGCTGTGGATGTAGATAATACACGTCTCAAGCCTTAATTAAAATAGGTGCCTCACAAAAATATGAAACTTTCTTATACTAGAAGTGAAAATCCATACTTTGATTAAAATGACCGCCACAATGGGATTGATATTGTTAATTTACGATATTTCACTGTAAAATTTAATTTACGTAATGTAGTAAATTCACCGTGCGATAGGTATATAAAATTTTGCATACATTAATTTTAGCATTCATGAACAGATTCAATGGGAAGTTCACCTATGTATTCACAAATTTTTAGAATATCCATAGCAATATTTGGAATATCTCATAATACACTTGGCCTGAATGTGTGAGCCGCAAACTTTAGGGGGGTTTAAATTATCGGGGCATTAGTGTACATTTCTCGGGCTCGCCACCGGGTAAGTTAGTCATAGGCAGCCGACGTTTCGGGTTCCGACTCATTACCCATTCACAATGGGTAAAGAGTCGGAACCCGAAACGTCGGCTGCCTATAACTATCTTACCCAGTGGCGAGCCCGAGAAATGTACACTGATTTAATTCGCCGGGAAAGTGTTAAATCATACATATCGGGGCATTTTTTAACTCAATTATTGACTAATTTTTAGGGCCTCAGATTTCATTCCGCGTCTTTTGAGGGCGAGGACTTCGAGTTAAAAAAACTCCATCGCATGACCTTGAGCAAACCCAAATGGTGCGCGATTTTTATTTGGACGAAGAGGAGTAATTAGATGACTAACGTGTACTACCTATCCTATCCTCTCCCCCCATCGTCTCCGAATATAAACACTCCTCTAGAATTAAATTCGAAACGTAATCCAACGCTCGAGAGGGAATGAAGAGAGGAGCAAGCTAGAATATTGTGGGATGGATACCAAGGGCAGGACAATGAAAAAAGGTGGGTGGGGAAGTGGCACAGTGTTGGAGAGAGAGAGTCCTGCAGCGGGTTGTTTACAAAAAAAATATAAGAAAAGAACTAGGAGAGACGTACGATGCCCCGGCACCAGGTACGCTCGCGTCATTTGCTTTGCCTACACCGTCCCTGAATAAAAAACACATCACACGCTTTCGAGGGCATTTGAATAAGAGGGTAAAAAGTACTGCGACAGTGTTACGTCCTCGCAGCATGTTTAAATTACCCGGAGCGCGAAGGGAAAACTAAATGAAATGAGTTGAACTGCCAAACGAGGCGCGAAATAAGGTTTTTGGGAGTTTCGATGGAAGAATCGGATGAAAGACTCGGGTTGTAATGGGATTTAAATTTCGTATATTTGTTTTGTGTGAAAGGCATGATGGGTACTTTCGAACGCAGGTACTTTTTGAAAGGAAATCACGCTAAGTCTCTGCTTTCCTTTGCTCTTCGAATTACTTTTAAAAATTTGTTTGCCAACGGAGGCGGTAATTCGCGCAGTAGCATAAAAGTAGCCTGGTGGCTCATTCACAAAGTAGAGAATCTCCGCTAAAACTTATAATTTGTCATAAGGGAAAATGCGCTTTGCATGGTTCGCGTGTGATTAAACTCGTTTAAAAGATTTAACATTTTCTGATTTAACAGAAAAATATAAAAAAAGAGAACAAATTCAGCATTAATAAATGATGTGCAAGGTTGGTTAGTATCACAAGAAATTAGCATAGAAAAAAATAGAAACAGCTCTTCTAAACAGATGTGCTTAATTAAATTGAATTATAAGGTTATTCTGAGAATATCGTCCTTCAGATTAAAAATTCTGATGATGACTGGTGGGTTTCTAAAAAATTAATGAATCACATGGGGGGAAAATTTACTCTGCATACTTCCTGTGTTTGATAATGTTAAATGATCCGTCTTTGACTGATTAAACGGAGAAAATCCGAATGCTTGGACGAATTCAGCATTTTTAGACGGTGAGCGCGCAGAAAGCACTATTTGCTACTCTACATGCTAGGCTTATCTTGCATGAGAAATTCAGAACTAGTGTGTTTCCGAGCGACACAGAGAATATTATCATGACACCTCACTTCATCTCTGGGTCTGACAGAAGCGATCAAATAAGAGAGATACACTGCCGAACAGATAGGTATAAAAACTCGTTCTTCCCGCGCACAAGTAACCACAATAAAAAATGAGCTCCAATAAATACACTCCCATAATACACGTCACCATTTCACCTCCCAAAACCTTATCCCATACATCTTTCAACGGATTGTGTCCGAACATCCCCCACCACACGATCACGTGGTGTCTTGCAGGGTTGTCTACATCTACATCTACGTAATACCCTGCGAGCCACTACGAGGGTGTGGCAGGGGGTGAAGATCACCAAACATGCACTATTGACATGCAACTAGGATATTAAAATGAGACATGCTAGAAAATAGGGTCACTTGGGGCTAGATGGTTAGTATCTACATAATAAGGAAGGGATTATTGGTTGTTATTACATGCATCATGCACTAAGATTGTTGTATGTAGATGTAGACTACGTTGTATGTAGATGTAGTCTTGGGTTCTACAGTGAAGAACGCTGTGGTTATCTTTGTTACAGTCACCTAATCTACTTGGGTAAGAGGCTTTTTCTGAGAGCTTAACTCTTTCAAATATAATGAAATGAAAATTTTATGTTCTTTGGTATTATGAATTTTCATAATGAACTTTCTAAAAGTAAAGTCCGAAACTATCGAATTGAATAAAATGGTCGGTAAAGCCTAGTTTAGTTTAAGGTGGTTTGTAAAGACGTAAGTGAGTAATGCAAGGTCAGAGGTTTTGACGCAATACTTTGGGAGCTCTGCTTAATTCAGAATGTCACTCCACTCAACGCCGGCTAGGTAAAACGGAACTTCGCGATACGGCATGTCAGTTGCGAGAGCGCTGCGTTCGTGTCCTTGAGTCTCGGAATAGTCGCCTTTGACCCGAAACATGTTTCCCAATTCTGTTGGAGGAGGGAGTGGCAGTCTGGGCTGCACTGAGCGCTTCCCGTGGAACTTGAAGCTGTTAATCACGGCTCTTACCCGTCGTCCTCGAAGAGATGAACCCTACTCTAGATTTCCCGAGCTCTTTCTGCCCAGGCTTGCAGTCCAAGGTCCGTTTAATTATTCACCCGAATCATTGACTGAACGGATCGGGAAGTGACACGTAAGGACGCTCTTCGACCGCATTGTAGATGATCACACGTGGACGTTAGCTCAAGACAGAGTCAAGGATTACTAAGAGGTTAGTTGAACTGGGAGGATAAGAATTTTTCGTGCATAAAACAATAGACTCTTTCTCTTATGGTTGGTTGCAAGAAAATTAAGTAATGGAATCAATAATTATGAGATTCATATAGTTAAAGATCTTATAAAAATATTCGGGTTGCAGGAACACATCTACTAGTTACGTAACTTATTAACCAGTAGTGGATAACTTCTAACGATCTAAATATCTACCGCCGGATATAATTTATGAAAGTTTAGCCTATGAGTAATTACTAATGCACGTAATAATTAGTCAGTAGGGGTAATTTCACTGGTCAATTGTCTCAAAATAACTATTTTATCAAGTAATTAAATCTTCAAGCGGTTCATTGTGCATCCGCCATCTTGGCTACTTATGGAACTCATAACTCTGCGCCATAAGTTATAAAACCAATCGAATAATTCTGCACTTATTGAATGGTTGTCATGGCTTATGGGTCCCATAAATTTATAGAATACATAGGTGGCTTCCTGCAACTGGTCATTAGTGACTTTAGAGTGAAGAAGTTAAATATTTGCGAGGTGAGGATTGGACTGAATGAAAGAATGTTTGAGAAAACATTCATCCCATGTTATTACCATTAAAGTAATCAACCAGTAAGATGAGAGTAATAGTAATGAGTGAACATTCTCAAGATTGTTACATATGCAAATCCCTATCTTTCCATATTTTTTTATCTCAGCGTAAGTCTATAAAAACCTAACCTCTTCTTTACCCTTCATCCACCCAAATGCACATCTCAAGCGTCTGGACCCTATTCTCGTCTTCTTTCCTCAGTGTCAGCTTTTCTGCTTCGTACAATGCTTCCTTCCACCTTAAATTGTTTACCAGCCTCTTCTACATATTCTTACCCAAAGTCCCAGAGCTCCTGCCTATTGGTGAACGCCTCTTTCGCTAGAGAAACACTCCCCCTGATGAATTTGCTTCCATGCGCATTTTCTTCTATAGGTTTGGTTTTATTAAGTCTGGAAAGTTCTCATGACAGCTGACATGCTTTTCTCATATTAACTGATTATCTAGATTAGGTAAAAGACATAGTGATATGTATCAATAAACGCCATTGCTTGATTAGAAAATAGGATAAATGGAGCATAAATCGGCAAGGTCCTTGGACGAAAAAGTGAGTGAGAGGTGCTACTTCGCTCTGGTTAGTCCAAGCCTCCATTACGCCGATTTATTTGGAATCTTGCACTAAAAAATTTGTTTCAAAAGAATTCAAAGAAAAGCAGCACGATAATCTAAAAGCTGCTGATGCAAAAATAATGTGTTTTTTCCAGGTTTTAGATAGATTTTGTTGGTAGCTGCTAAAAACTCGGAGGGTACACGCTAGGCTCAATTTGCATGAGAAATTCAGGACAGTAATATTTCAGTATGACAGAGAGAACATAATTTTGTCGACGTACTACATATCTAGGTCCGATATAAATGATAAAATAAGAAAGATTCGTTGTCGAACGTATAGGTACGGACATCCGTTCATCCCACGCACAAAAGGTGACCATAGTCAAAACTGAACTCCACTCTAAACACTTAAACACTTCAAACATATATTCAAGATTTCACCACTCTATAACCTCTCCTTTCTGCCTTTATACGACTAATGTCCTTACATTCCATGTGATACACCAAAGCGCCTATCATTAAGAGCATGCTAATGCCGACGCCGGGTTTCTATCCACCCTTCCTTCCTTACCTATGCCCTATGGCGCAAATGACCTTAGCTATCGGTCGCCTCCCCAAATATGCAATCAGTATGTAGATATAGGTGCTTCATGATTAACTTCCAGGAAGTCACGCACATGCATATCTTTTAAAGGCACTACGTACTTCCCTATCACAAATTTCACTGTTTTGACACGTTTCAACGTGACACAACATAGTCATATAAAAAGACAGCAGGGTAGATATATATATGGAGACAAAACATGGGGTGAGAGTTGAGTTTAAGGTGAATCATTTATTTAAGGCTTGCCAAATAATCTACCTTGTTTTTAACATTATATATAAAGTAAGTTTCATACCATCGGATGGTGTAAAAATATTAATAGGTCACTGCTCATTTGACGAGCAATCAATCATTGGTTGTTCAATCCTAAGATTGGTTGACGGCAACCCTTCTCCCATCCCTATCTAATGCTAGTCCCCTTACATCCTGGTATCTCTTCCTATGTACCAGCTTCTTTATTTGGTCCATGAACTTATTCCTAGGTCATTGTGCCTCAGGGTGTGTCCAATCCATCTTGTTCTTCTTTTTCATATGGTGTCCAATATGGTCTTTTCCTGTTCTACTCTTCTGTACACTCCATCAATTGTTATTTTGTCTGCCCATTTTATCTTAGGCATCATCCTCCAGCACCAGGATTCAAAGGCTTCTAGTCATTTCTGGTCAGGTTTTACAATTATCCATGCTTCTAATCCATCGATGAACATGAATTGCTTAAAAAATGATGACTTTTAACGCTTAAATCCATTGCCCTAATGGCAGTGAGACGATAACTCTTGATATATCCTTTTGTTCTCAATTTTCACCCGAATAATATTGTTCAAAAGATTGTATAACATTAACCGAATATTGTGGCACCATATTTGATTTTAACCCACTTAGATTATTGATAATACGACACGATTTTTTTACATTTAAATAACAGAATAACGTCTTTCACCGAAACACGTAGCCGACATGCTGTGATGAATGTTGCAACGTGGCCAAGGGAATTTCTGCTGTTTACCAAATTTCTCTGCAAAAAACTTCAAAATTAGGCATACATTATATAAGGCGGTAGTTTTTATTAAGCCTGAAGTTAATTATATCCTTTCCTTATTTAGTTAAAAGTCAAGATATCAAATTCTGCCGAAAAGCAATGTAGACTGTAGTCATTGTAATTACTGGTTTCCGTTAAGGCGTAAAAGCTTCGGTGTACGCTTTTTCCAATAAGATTTTACCTTAAGGAGTAGTTACACGGAATATTAAACAATACATGACAGCCCTTAGCCTAAATATACCATTTGTTTATTTGGTCCATGAACTAATTCCTGGGTCTTCATCTGAGGACTTTTCCCTATATTTTGCCTTCAATTATGTTCTTCACACACCCATTGTGTCTCAGGGTGTGTCCAGTTTATTTGTTTATTTTAAGCCGTGAGCATTTGGGACCCTGGTCATTAAGATTTAAACAAAAAAAATACTAAAATACAAAGTAAAGCAGCGCGCTTCGTTAAAAACTGCTACGAGCGTACATATAGAGTCTCACAACCTTTATAGGGATTAAGGTGGGAACCCCTAGCGAATCGGAGGCTACACGCTAGGCTTAGGTTGCTTGAGAAATTCAGAACTGATATTTTTCCGAGCCACACAGAGAATATTATCATGACTCCTCACTACATCTCTAGGTCTGACAGGTGCAATAAAATAAGAGAGATAAACTTCCGAACAGATAGGTACAAAAACTCGTTCTTTCCGCGAACAATAAGCGACCACAATAAAAATTGAGCTCCAATAAATACACTCCTATTATACATGTCACCATTTCATCTCCCAAAAACTTGCATCATTTCACGGCTGGTGACCTAACACTTCCTGCCACATGCCCATGCGGCGGCTCGCTGGGTATTATGTAGATGTAGAAATATAATCATTGCAGAGTAGTTTATTATCTTAAGAAAACAGTTTTTTGAAGCGCAGGTTCCTCCTTATAGTAGTTTGAGCGAGATACTATTTCACCTAAAAATCAATGAATTTGGTCGTATTTTAAATAAAAATATTCCACCTATCCAAATATATCTATATATCAGTCTCTTGAAGACATGGATTTACGGAGCGAATAACAAAATTAAGCGAAATCATACGTAAATAAGTGTTTTTTACTTGGCATGGTACTGTGATATTTGATAGTCACTATCATGAACAAATCGTATTTTTGTTCATGATAGTGACTATCAAATATCACAGTACCATGCCAAGTAAAAAACACTAATTTACGTATGATTTCGCTTAATTTTGTTATTCGCTCCGTAAATCCATGTCTTAACCGCGTTTTATTCAGACAAAAATGTTAATATATACTACTTGCACCAGTTATATTGCTATATTTATTGTTAATTCCATCTTTTAGAGATTTACTTAAGTTGAGAGTGATCCAAGAATTTCCTGTCGACGTTCTTGGAGGGCATAAAAATGTGAACTCAATGACTCACGATTCACTCTCCAACCACCTTAATCCTAGATTACTTCAGAGTTTAGCCCTCGCCAGCTAATAACGAGGTCCTGGGTTCCACATGGGTGGATGTTCAGCTTCAAGAGCATGATTACAATAATATTAATGAATTGATCGAGAGCCAGAACTTCCCATTCTTCTGTTCACTCAATAATAAAGGCAAAATTTCATTTTTCAGGAACAACAAGGAGTAGTTTGTAGTAGTAGAAAATACTATCAGTCATCCGAAATGGTCTTTCCCTCGTTTGTAATTGCCAGAAAATGCACGAGAAATGACATTATTCGTCGAGGTTCGCAAAACTAGAATCCTACCACAAAATAATATGCATCACGGCGAGTTGCCCGGAATTGTAAGTTCATTATCGGCAGAGTACACCAAGTGGAATAAAGTCTCTGCAACGATTGGTAACCAATTCAGGGTTCTCGGGATGTAAAAACCATCAAGAGGCCAAGGTGAAGCGATCGAGTTTGAAGTTGTTTTCGAGAATGAGGTTGTTACGGATTAATAGATATAGCAGTAGCATAAGAATCTGGTGAACTTCTGCGCGGCGGAGGGGAAAGGCAAAGTGGAGCGAGTGAAGTGAACAGACGGAGGGGAAGGAAGGAAGGTAGGTTTGCTGACTAAGGCTCCATAATTTACAACCTTCCTCCCCCGCCAGGTAGGGTTTTCAAGTTCCTAGGTCTATGTCCCAAAATCGTCCACTGCGCAGCGACAGGAGCTTTTGCGACTGCTATAATTTGACGAGAGTACAGCTGATGGATAAAAATGATTCTAAGATGATATTTTACTAGGCATTAAGAATCACCTAATTTTCTCATCACTTAGTTGCCGGCGCATTAATTAATAACCTAATCCCTAATGGAATCCCTAAAACTCTAACGGAAGGATGGATGTTCAGTATAGGACTCGCACAGATAATTCGCTATGTGCCAGAAGTATACCCGTGCCATGAACACTGGAGATGGCTTTCGTAGTGTTTCGGGGATGGAGATTTAGGCAGTGTTGAGGAGGATCACTTAATTTGTTCTCTAATGTTGCAAGTACATCTGTGCGATACCCTGCATGGAAATTCATAGGTGAGTGGTGGAGGGTGATTCCACACTTGGCATGCACAAACCGTCAAATATTTACAGACCGTCAAATATTTGCAATAAAACGAATTATGATGATATATGTCGTTTGTGTAAGCATATTTCGCATGAAATATGGCTTCTAACTATTATTCTGATCTCACGCTAATGTCTAAATTTTCTATCAAGTTCTGACAAATAATGTGCTTTGTGACTTTATTCTCTGTTCATTAACTTTCATGCAAAATATATATGCTTTCAGAGTTTCAATTACAGTGCTTGCCTGTAGTGTGGTGCACACTCACAAAATTTCACCCCATCACAGTCATATGCACCTTTCGCTAATGCCATAAGTGTGTCGTAATTACACCATCCATTGGTACATGTAAGTGAAAACACCCCCTTCCAAGCATTTTTTGGGATACCCGCTGGGCACAGGGTAATTGTAGATAGTTCGTCGATACAGAGTTAAAACATGGGGAAACACCAATAACGCAGGTTAACTTTGCTCAGGATTTATGCTTAACAATGCGATGACGAAGACGTATGGATACATATTACTTTATGAAACTCGTGCCGGGCGGAGGATTTATCTTCCGGGTCATAAAATTCTTGAGGGTATCAAGTCATTCTTAGAAGCACGGGGCAATAAGCCCTTGCGCCCCATTCGACATTCGAATGGGATTCGTGATCGCATCATCGCAGGGGTGAGGAATCACTTCCTACTGCTTCTCTCCGACTCTGAAACACAGAAGGCAGAGAGAGGGAGTGAGAAGTGGGATAAAGTTGGAGTTGATAAAGGCCTCCTCATATCATGATACACCCAAGAGATAGCGCACTGTTCTGCATTACTGTATCTATTCAAAGGACACTCAGAGGATCCGGAATAAGTCAGCAATCGTGAAGTCACTATTATGTTTATCAAATGTCTTGGGGGTTAGAGGGAAGAACTAACATTTGTGGGAGTGAGTTAAGAGAAAGTTACATGTCACGGAACTTTCCGAGAGCCAATGAGGTAACAGTATTCGTGGCGTATAGCCTCGTTAATTCAGTTGCACTCTGATCTCCGTTGTGTGAACATCTTGATTCTGCATCCTATGAGCAGTGTTGCCAAACCTCGTAACCAGAGGGCCTATCCCACTGTGGGCCACGCGGCTTTCCCGGCTGAGGGATAATAATGCGGGCAACGTCGGGTTAGAACTCCCCACTTTCGGTGGCAGTTCCCCGCCCTCCGGCAGCGGAGACCTTCGAACAGTTCCGGACAAGCACGATAGGCGCCCGCCTCCACAAAATTTTGGCCTGCCTCCTGGCCCCGAAGACATTTGAAAAAGATTGTACTCGATTTTTTGAATTAAAGCCATAAAAACATATTATCCTGTGGACTATACTCCAGCGGCACAAGAATGTACATATATTTGTAATGCTTTGTTGGGACAGACTAGGTGGACCTTACAACACATTCATTATATACTTATTAATATTATCTGATTGAATTACTCTTGCGTTAAATGCAAATACTTGAAAATCGTTAATACAAATCAACCAAAAAGAAGGAAAAATATCCTTATTCATGTTCACAAGCAATAATAATTACATTTTAGACGCCTCAAAACGCCACAGAAATGTGGTATTTCTTATTTCGTATGCTAGCTCTGCATTAGTTCGTCGCGATGGCCTCGTGAGGATGACGTAGCTCCCCATTCACGCTACAACAGTACGTACGTAAGTACGTGCCGTGCGATGGCAGTCTGAACGAGGCATAACTTATGAAACTTCGCTAACACACAACTCACCTCTGTCCTTCCCCATCTTTTTATCTATTCCACCGCCTGGTGTTCTAATATCCCCTGCCACATGCCTCTGCGACGATTCCCAGGGATAGTGAATAGAGTGAAAGAATAGTGCTACTAAGAGCGTCTCTTGACTGTATAAGCTCTCAGACTGTACACAAGGGGATCGTTCGTTGCCCCTTGATCCGTATAAGACTCGGGACAAGGCCAAACAGCACTGTGGGCACTTTGGTTTTGCCCTCGTGATCCCCCCCCTACCACCCCCTCCTCGTGACTCCCAGCTCTCCATTCCTCGGTCACCTGAATCATTTCCCTTAATGACATCAGTTGGGGGCAGAGGCATTCGTGCATGCGGACGGGGGATTTAACCGCGAGGTCACGGAGTGAGAGAATGGGGCGATGTGAGTATGGAGGAAGGGAGGGTTAATCCACCACCAACTCACTCCTCTCTCCCTTCGGCGGCAGCTGGAATGTCACCGCCGTGTGACTCATTTTCCTTCCCCTCGGCTACACCCTCTAAACTCAGTCACTTATGCAGGCCCACAATTCCGCCGTCAAAAGCCGAGGCGAGGAGGTGAGCCTGGCCGGATTGAGTGGGTGTGCTCAAGACGGAAGAAACGTAAGACATTCGTGGAGTAGGGAAGCAAATATTCTACATCTACATCTACGTGATACCCTGCGAGCCACCACGAGGGTGTGTGGCAGGGGGTGAAGACCACCAAACATTCACTATTGACATGCAACTAGGATATTTAATAGAGACATGCTAGATAATATGGTCACATGCAGCTAGATGGTTAGTATCTACATAATATGAAATGGATTATTGGTTGTTATTACATGCATCATGCACTACAGACTACTCTAACTATATTTCACCTACCTATCCCTTTGCTACGCTGCCTATTGTTCTCTCTTATAGTACGAGGGAAAAATGACATTTTAAATCTATCGGTACGACAATCTATCTCTCTAATTTTTTTTAATATGATCAAACCTAGCATAATACGCAGGGGTTCTCAATATATATCTAACGTCATCTGTGAACAGCTCTGTTTCGAATTTACTTAAAAGGTTTAACCTAAATTTTAACCTGCGTTCTGATAGTAATTCCCATCCTAGTTCTTCTATTAAATTTGTAACACTTATACAATTATCATAACGGCCTTTAACAAACCTAGCAGATCTCCTTTGCACGCGCTCTAATTCTTTTATCATACCTTCCTCGTACGGATCCCATTTTCGGGATGTCGGGATATTGTCGGGATCGATTGAAAATTAGACTCAATACTTTATTTAAATTCAAAACCATGTTTTGTATGTTCCCTGCACGACTCTTAGTTACATTTTCATTGTTAAATTATAGATAAATTTAGTAGTTTCTGTAGCTTTTGAAGTATACCGTCAGTGTGGTGCTTGTTGGTGAAAGTAAATTTCGTCCTTGTAATTCATGTTGGTGATAAGTCACCGCGTGCAATACACCAATGTGGTGGTTTGCAGGCTAATAAGTAGGTGTAGGTGTAGAAAACCAATTTATTCTTCGATGAAGATATCAATATCTTACCAGCTACGGCATACTACGGTAGATCAGATCATAAGAAATAAATAAGGGAAATAGATTGTTGAACAGACGGGTTTAAAATGTTATTTTTCCCGCGAATGATAAGAGACCATAATTCCTCCGTTAAAACTTTGATGCAGAATAGAATATAATAGAATTTATTTTTAGAACCTAGTCCTTCCGACTCTAGGTTCAAACATATTACAATTAAGATAATACATGCAATAATTATGTACTAATACATAAATTGAAGAAGGTTGGTTGACAGTTGACATATTAATTCGTTAGTTATTAATGAAGTTATCAATATCATACGAACTCCAACATACCACGGTAGATCAAACAATGAGAATTAATAAGGGAAATAGGTTGTAGAACATACAGGTTTAATATGTCATTTTTCCCGCGATTGATAAGGGACCATTATAGTTGCCCTGAAACTTTGAAATAGGTTAGTTGACATAGGTGGTTGAAATAGTTAGTTGAAATAGGTAGTGTAGCTGATTAATTGATGTGCACCCTTAATGCAGGTTTCTAAACCTGCCGAGTGGTGCTAACATTATGTTTTGCATGTTCCCTGCATGATTATTGTATCACGTTTACTTAGTTGCATTAAAGATTATTCTAGTAGTTTCTGTAGCATACCCATAATGTGGTGGATGCTTGTGATAAGTCACATCATGCCAATCACCCATGTGGTGGCCTGCATGACAATAAGTAGATGTAGGTGTATCATTTATTTCATCTATATATCTTCCATTTTCCATTCTTGTTCAGCATTAAAGAAGGGGATTACATTTAGTTAACAAAAAATACCTGATGGCCAATAATACACACCACTCCTCATCTCAACATAATGTAAACAGTGACGTGTGCACCATGCCTTTTACGCCCACGAAGCAACTATCCCTGGGCGTTGTTGCTCGCGAGCTCACCCGTTAAACGCGGCGCAGTCCTCATAATTTATCCCCATATCGTTTACGCGAAGCGCTCGCCTCGCAGTCATGGAAACCCACGTCTGAGCAAGTGGTATCCGTGCGCCGATGACAGCCTCAACGTGGGCGCCGTGTTCAGTAAAAATATGGGGAAAATAAATGCGAAAACATTTTAAATTTGAAGCTTTGCGCCTCGATTGCTGTGCGAATTTAGATGTAACTGGATGCGAAAATCCCCGAGTCGCTCCTTGAGTCAACAGATATATACCTCATAAGTATAAGAGTGAGAATAGGGAGCCAAGGTGGTACAACGCGGAGGTTTGAAAATGTTTAAAATGTGAAATTAAGAAAAATGAAGAAAAATGTAGCTAATAGCGATCTAAAAAATACTATCGAACATTATAAAATTGGTAAAGCAGCCGCAAAAACAGTCCTTAGAAAAGCGTTTAGCGAATTCAAAAGAAAAGTACTCGGAGAACAACTAGTGGGAAATCCGAAAGCATTTTGGTCATATGTTAGGGAAGTACAGGGAACCAAAAAGTCAACGGTTAATTCCTTGAAAAACGATAGAGGCGAAATTGCAACTTCCAGTTTAGATAAGGCTAATTTGTTGAATTATTTTTTTCAGAGCGTTTTTAATCAACCTAAGCGTAGTTTGCACGAAACCATACCAGAACGATTTCAGCAACCAATGCCCCCGATCGATTTATCTTGTAGCGGAATTGTATCCTTACTAAATAACATTAGCCAGTACGTATCATTCATGCATGCCTGGTGTGGAAGCACCCCCTGCAACACACCCTTTGGGTGGCTTGCAGGGTAAGACGTAGATGTAGATGTATCCTCTAACTTTCTTCCCAGTATATACCATCAAACTGCATTTTCCATTGCATTGTTAGGCAGGACATCGGTTAATGAGTAAGATAAACGTGAGCTTCTAATTTATTTAACTCTTACTATCATTACATAGACGATACAAAGGGAGTTAAATAACTACCAATGATTCCAGATGTCTCACTGGGTTTTAACAAATTATTTGCTATTTTACCGTAACACATCAATAATAACTCCGAATCAGTCAAAACACGTATTAACACTTTTTTCAAAATTCTAATAAATCAACTTCATTTTGAATACAGCACAGAATCAATTCTAAGAATAATTTTGACCAGGGAAAGTTTATGAGATTTGAAAAGGTATGTTAAATATATATAATTAAATATTTAAAAAATCCTTCCTTACCCTTCAATAAATTGATAATTTGACAAACAAACCTATAATATTAATTAATCTCAACATAATTAAGCTAAACGATTGAGACGGAAAAATCTAATGAGAAATTCGACAAATTAGTCATGTTGAACAACAGTTTTTCCAACCACATGATTTTTTTTTTCGATTTTGTCAAAGAATGGAAAATTATTTGGGGTAGAAACCACTTTAATTTTGTGACTTATCCAATTACGGTCTGTACGCATATTCATTTCAAGAGAAATACTTTTCTCCTATATCTCGCGCTACTGCATAAAAGTACATCTGAAGATTGCACAACTTGTCTCATGAAGATGAAATCACTCACTTTTTTATACAGGTAAACAAGTTATTCTGTAGAAAAACTTATCCATCAAAATAACTCCCAACGAGTCATCCACTTCCCCCACCCACCCCCGCTATCTCGCAGTGCCCCTGTTTACGTGTATCCTGGAGGATACGGGGGAAAACCCCTGATATCGCCCAAATTCGTGAGAAAGGCGAACGACAGACTTAAGCCATATATTTCCCCAGCTATGACGTATCTCCGGTGCGCGTGATATGCATTTATCTGTGTAAATTTCCACCCAACCTTTTGCGAACATAAAATCTTCCGAAAATGTCCCCTTACCATTCTGAACGTCAAAGCGTTGCCCTCGGGTACCACATCACTGTCCCCTAGACGTAGGAAAAACATCTTATGTGGAGCGAGCGTGGAAGAAAACACTGAGAAAAGAGGAATTCATAGATAAAAGGAGACGATTAAGGGATTCTCTATTCTTGAATCATTGATTTTACCATTTTCATCCATAATATGGTGAACATTCAGCCTACTAATGGAATTGGGTTGCTGTGGTACCTGAAAGTCTAGTCTCGAAACTTCATGATAAGTATCGCATGCGAGAACGCTGATTATGATAACTATTGAGTCATAAATATAAAAAAAAAACTTTCCATATCTACAACTACATCTACTTCTTACCGTGCAAGCTACCACTAGGGTCTTTGGCAGGGGGTGTCTTATCACCAAGATGAACTACAGTGAAGAAATTTACTTTCACCAACAACCACCAAACTATCAGTATCCTACAAATGTTACAGAAAATACTAGAATAATCTATAATGTAACTTTATAAATGTGACACAAGAGTCATGCAGGGAACATGCAAAACATGGTGTTAGCACTTCTCGGAATATTTTGAAACATACATTTGGCGACACATCAATTTATCAGCTACACTTGCTGTCAACTAACATACTTCAAGGTCTTAACGCGGCCATTATAGTCTCTTATCGATCGCGGGATAAAGGACATTTTCAACCTTTCTGTTCTACAATCTATTTCCCTTATCTTATTCTTAGGATCTGATATACCGTAGAATGTGAGTTCACAAGATATTGATGATTTCGTCGGAAAATTAATTGGTTTTAAATTTACATAAAAGACTGAGTCTAATTTTCAATCGACGGTCTAAAAGCTATACTCATCCAAGTTGTTGCAAGAGATCAGTTACACTAACGAGACTATCATAACGGCCTATCACGTATATAGTGTATGTTTGGTGATCTTCACCCCCTGCCACACACCCTCGTGGTGGCTCGCAGGGTATTACATTTATGTAGATGTATCTTGCTGACCTTCTCTGCACGCGTTCTCTGTTTTTAAGCTAGTAAAAGACATAATTAATATTTCACCAATATTTGTATGGTACAAATATTTTGGATGCATGCTAATACGGACACGTCCAACTAGTTTAATTGAAATCAATATTGGTAGAAATATGCATAGTACTTTTCTACAGTAATAGGCTAGGATAGAATATTTTACAACCGGATTTCCTCATAATCAATCCTCTATGGACAGGCGAGTCAAATCTGCTACGTTTAAAAATTTTTGGAATGTCTGCTTTGTAAGAGGCTTTACTATTTAATTCCTGCGCTAGATAGAATTCATCTACATCTACATCTACGTAATACCCTGCGAGCCACCACGAGGATGTGTGGCAGGGGGTGAAGATCACCAAACATGCACTATTGACATGCACCTAGGATATTTAATGAAGGCATGCTAGATAATAGGGTCACATGGTTAGTATCTACATAATAAGAAAGGGATTAATGGTTGTTATTACAAGCATCATGCACTACAGACTACTCTAAATATATTTCACCTACCTATCCCTCTGCTACGCTGCCTATTTTTATCTCTAATAGTGCGCGGGAAAAGTGACATTTTAAATCTATCGGTACGACAATCTATCTCTCTAATCTTGTGAATAGTGACGCTTTGGATTAAGCGTGTGAAAAGTTGCGTCTATTTTGGCGGTTTGTAAAACAATTTGAATAGTTGAATGTGTGACGCTATTCACTGACGATGGCGTGCCCAGTGGAGCTACCTATCTCTAGTCGAGTCGAGACTAACATAACGGCCTTTCACGTATCTTACTGATTTTCACTGCACGCGTTCCAACTCTGTTTTCAAGCCTACTTCATGAGGATTCCAAACACTGGCAGTGTATTCTAAGGGGGGGTCTAAAAAGGTCTAATATCGTATTATCACTTAAACGTCTAATCAATTAAAAGTCTGTATCATTGAAATAGATGGATAGGACGCTTGATATCGTGACTATTGGTTGATGATGTAACGAGGACGTGGACGACTTGCAATCTTGGTGGGGTCGATTTTCCACTTACGAGCTGACGCAATAATTTTGAAATTCCGAGATGTTTTCCATCGAGACCTTACTAAGACTTTGAGTGCTTTTAATTATTATATACGCATTCTCCTAATATAATTTTTCTTTATTTAAATAATTAAATTATCTGCATTCCTGGTATAAATGTGGTAAAATCGAATATAATCCAAAGCTTTAAGTAGCCAATATATGCTTTATGAGTTATGAGACTTTTATGAGACTTTCCTTCTATTTTCGAATAAATGTTGGATACTCTTGCTGTACATACGCTAATTCGTCCATTCCGACGTGCTCCAAAGGAAAGCAAGAACAGGGCAGGGAAAACCAAAATTATTGTTATTTCGGTTGTCCAGCTACATATCGCATATCAGATGTAGTATACATGTTGCAAAACATATGTATTAAAGTGGTTTCAAAATACATGAATAATAATAATAGTTCCCATAACATTGGTGGCATAGCCTTAGTTTAACGCAATTAGGCGAAAATTCACCAGATGAGTGGTATTTACGCTTACCAATTCATTTACTGCCG